>VMYD01000257.1:0-434472 GCA_007663325.1 Eucalyptus pauciflora | reverse complement strand
AGGAGAAACTAATAAGTTTATTTGTAAAAAATGACTTAGCCAAAACTAAAACTAAAATCAATAACGTCGGACTTCCTCGTGTTATAAAAAAAAGAGGTCTATGTTCATCGTTTTACATGTTGTTGATCTTATGCTGTGGGTCTATGTTTAGTCGACCTCTCAAACTAGTCATGCTAAAATTGAGTTTCTATTTGATCCAGCGGAAGATATTGTTTCCTTCAAGAGTACGTCTCAACATCTCTGAATTTCTACTGAAACTGGTTTGCTATTCCACTTGATCTTCACTTTCATGATCATAAGAATCTGGAGTGTTTCTAAATTGTCCCACATCACATAGAGAGGGAGGTTTGGGTTGCCTTATAAGGCAATAGGCCCTCTAGCTGTACATACGTGTTTTCTTGGGATAGTATGGACTGCCCTAAAAAGAACAAAACCGTGAGAATGTAGTGTTCAAAGCGGACAATATGTGTACAGTGGAGACTCAGAGTGTTACAAGTGGTATCAGAGCCGACTCTCGATCGCGTGTGGGGCCACAGCGAGGACGTTGTGCTCCTAAAGGGTGGAGAGTGTGACGGCCCAGGCGGCGGTGCGCAGGGAGGAGGGATGGAGGTGCGTCCGCGCCTTGGTCCTCGGATGCGCATAGGGAGGGGCACGTCTCTTGTCCCACATCACCTAGGGAGGGAGGTTTGGACTGCCTTAGAAGGCAATGGGCCCTCTAACTGTACATACACGTTTGGAGCCTGTGGGCGTAGGAAACAAAGCCTTGAGGCCGAGGTAGCGCTGCTCACTTTGATGTGAGCGTGTGTACAGCTAAAGAGGACAATATATTGGCTTGGGAGAGGGATTGGGTGTAGGAAACAAAGCCTTGAGGCCGAGGTAGCGCTACTCACTCTGATGTGAGCGTGTGTACAGCTAAAGAGGACAATATATTGACTTGGGAGAGGGATGGCGGTGCGTCCGCGCCTCTGCTCCTGCAATACGCATTTTCTTGGGGTAGTATGGGTTGTCCTGAAAAGAACAAAACCGTGAGGACTTAGTGTCCAAAGCGGACAATATGTGTACAGTGGAGACTCAGGGTGTTACACCATATCTTCTTATTCGCTTTGGCTTTTATATCTAGTTCTCCATATGAAGTAAGCATAGCGAGAAAACTCTGCTAGATCCTTCTTTCATTCATTCCCATATCTTTCTCATTCACTTTTGAGTTTTATATCTGATTCTCCATATGAAGTAAGCATAGCAAGCAAAACAAGAAACGCCGTGTGCAACACATGATATCATTTGAATGTAATTGTCACAAATACCATAGATAGGGTTTTCATGTACAAAGATGCGTTGTCCCTTATTCCCACAGTAACAACACGGGGTCAATGCCATGTTAGAAGATAAATTCCTACCTTTGTAAGATGAAATGTGACCATGCAACAGAATTTAGCACTGTCTATTGGAATCAACTGAGCTAAATGATGCCACATGCGGACCAAGATATTATCTATCCCCCACGATACTCCCTTTAATGTCCCAACAAAGCTCACACTATGCATGTATTTAGTCACATGTTTCAAAATAAAGATCATTTATGTTGCCTGACGATATGAGTTTATTGAGACACGGTGGGAATGTAGGATAACTAGACATTTATGTAGTGATGTTGCGGATCAGGTCCACCAGGACCTGCTCTCATGGATTGGTAACGCTGCTCTTCTCTATGAACAACTCCTCCTCTCTCCAAAGCAACTCTATTGGCAAACTTATACAACTTCGCAGGTTGCAGAACAGCTTTATTCTCCTTGAGAAACTGGTGTAGCTGACGAGCCTCGACCCTTGCAGATAGGATCAAGATAACAAAGAGGCTCCACGACATGCACTTCATCCTGTAATCCATGCTAGCTGTAGCTGACAGTGTATCTGTTAAATTTCGGGTTACAGCTTCTCTTCGACTGCTGGAAATGGCTGTAATCGTTGCCTGTCCATAGTAGAGATGAATGAGCACCTATATATAGATAAATTCTACGTCATCATTAGTATAGTAGATTGCCATGGGAAGTTGTCTTCTTGCTTAAGAGTGACGGTTTGTCCGGTTGGCCTAACTGACTTGATAAGCTATCTGCTAAGTGTTACTCAT
Source organism: Eucalyptus pauciflora (assembly GCA_007663325.1). Classification (NCBI taxonomy): domain Eukaryota; kingdom Viridiplantae; phylum Streptophyta; class Magnoliopsida; order Myrtales; family Myrtaceae; genus Eucalyptus; species Eucalyptus pauciflora. Next base: position 432,347 of record VMYD01000257.1, on the reverse strand, counting down.
CGGAATACAATAGGACAACCCAATTATCTTCCGAAACGTGGCATGCATTAGCTGTACTTGCATTATCTCGGCTCGTCACCGACGTTGGAATGCAAACAAACTCGACTGTGATTGGTCCCTACCTAAATTCGATCGCTACGTTAGAAAGCATCCCTTCTTTTCTGGCTTTCTTTGGTACATGCCGGATTTATTGTCTCTTCCTATAATTTTTCTTTAATTTACAATTAACACGGTGGATGCAATCGAGCATCTTAAGTAAAAGGACTCCACACGTTTCATAACTTTTATATGATCCTCATTGGAGTGTCAAAACTTGTTTTCCGATTATTTGAGTATCATATAGCTTTTCAATTGATCACTTGAATATTTATAATTTTTTTTTTTTTATAAATGTTCACCTCAAGTGTGATGCCACATTAGATTTCCAACACTTGGGTGAATATTTTTTAAATTTTTTTACACTTAAGTGATCAATTGAAAGTTATAACACTCAAGTGAACATTTTTTAGAAGTTATGACACTTAAATGCTTGAACAAAAAGTTATGAACTCAAGTGAATGCTGTATGAAAATTATGATATTTATGTTGTCCTTATCCCTGATGTCCTATAAGTTTCGAGTCACTAAATCATACTATATGGAGTCTCGAAAATAACTTTTTCTGAGTCTCAAATAATTTGATTTTATAAAAATTTTGGTAGGAGCTCAATGAATAAAGAGAGAATTCTCTTGAAACCAAATAAACTCACTCTTTAGGATGAGACTAAGTTAAATTAAAGGTTTTAGGAATGGATTAAGGTGCATTGTCATCGCCATGCAAAATCCATGATGGATATGCACCATGCTAGTGAAGGATGACAAGAAGGTAGCGAATGAATTTTTAAAGGAGGAATTGTTTATAGATAGGGAATGAAGCCAGAGATGCTGAGCTAAGCAAGAAGCTTTGAGATAGAGCATGATGTAGATCTACATGTATATCTTGTTTAATATCCCCTTTCTAACCTTAGGCTTTATTTGATGGACTCCACTGCCAAAATGAGATGACACAAGTTAAATATACTTTTCTTAATGCTGGCATGTCCCAACGTCATCATCAATTATTGAGATATATGTAATAAATTATAGTTATTGTTGAAATGCATGTCTGAGTCAAATTAAAAAAGTCTCACATTAGAAAATTGATATGGTGTGAAATAGTTACTATATCTTAGTTAATTTATAACTAATTGGCTTAAACTTTTAAGTGAATGTGAGTTTAATTGGACATGTTGATAGGCTTAGATTTGGGATCCATCTTAGCAATCTCTCAAGTCTAGGCAGCTAGCTATTGCTATGCGCTTCCAATAAATAGTATTAGAGTTGATGGTTGATTGGTGGCTTATTCCCAATGTATATCGATGTTTGGTAAACATCTCAAGGAAGGAATTTCACAACCAATGCAGTTTCCAAACAAGTTTCATGTTTTGCTCTAGTGAAAGAAACTAGTGATGACAATGACATTGTGGTATAGCAACAAGATCTCCATGGTAGCCTTCATTGTTCAGTCTAGAGAAAGAGACTTGGAATGAAGGTGGAGCATTGGAGATTCAAGCTGGTAGATGTCCTTGCAGAAATGTATCTAAATTAAAGAGGGTGCAGACCTAAACTAAGCTCACATGTGAGGAGAAAATTGTCGATATACACATTTGACTTGTGTTAGAAAAGTCTCATATAAGAGAATTAGTGTGGTGTGGAGTTGTTAATATATACTAATTGGTTCATAACTTTTTTGGTCATAAAATTGATTCATAACTTATTGACTTAAGCTTTTGCATGAATGAGAGTTCAACTGAATAAGTTGACGAACTCATACTTGAACTCTCTATTGATGATTTCCTAAGTGAAGGTATCAGGTTCTTACTATGTCTTCCAACATGAACATATTATGTGCATAGTATGAGTCATATACTTTCATTTTCGAAAAGTCACCATGAGCTTCATATTAAACTATTGGATGCGCATGACAAAATTTTTGGAACAGAATTGATTTCTCAATTTCTATTTCAGAAACTGCGAAGTTAAAAATTTTAGCTTCTTATTTCTTCTTCAAATCTATTTATGGAATAGAAATCTGTTCCAAAAATAGAAAAATCAAATTGCGTTACCAAACAGATTTCTGTTCCAAACCTGTTTGGGGAACAAAGAAACAGAAAAATAGATAAGTATAAATTTTATCATGCGCGCCCTTAAAGTATTTAGTCGAACCTACCTTTAAATTTAAGCAGTGGACGTGGTTATCACTTCTTGGGAATTCTACATTGTCATTATCTCTTTATTTTTCTCCCTATCATTTGTGGTGGATTTCTTTGGTTTGTGAGTGGTCAAGAGAGTGTCATATGATGTCGGGATGTATTCAATGAGAAAATATATAAAATAATTTTCAATCTTGGCTAGGTAGAGAACCTCACCACTGAGGATAGAAAGGCGAGACTTGATAATCTAGGTTTCTCTTAGCCGAAACACCACATTGATAGGCAACTCCAGCAATACAACACACTCTCGATCACTCAAAAAACCTAGGAATCCACCGAAAGAGATAAAGAGAAAATCAAAGAGAAGATAACGAGGGAATGGGTCGGCATTCTTGGGATTACGCACTACACCATAAACCTTTCTTATCATAAATCGAACGCTTTAGCTTGGCATAGTTGAGTTTTTCACTGAAAAAGGCAATGGGACAGTCTTCCATCACATGGAACCTCAAAGATCAATAGTGCTAAAACTGGAGCTTCAGTGATATTTCTAGGCAGGCTTCATGGTTTGGTGTGGTGAAAAAGACTAGAAATGAAGGTGGATCAACACAATCCCAATAGCAGCTTTCAGGGTTCAATTCGAAGAAAAAGACTAGGATGAAAGTATGGCGTTGGACACTCAAGTTAAGACATATTTGTACAAAAAGATATCTAAATTAATTGGGAGCAAACCTAGTACTAAACTAACACTTGAAGATTGTTGAGATGCATGTTTGAGTTGTATTAGAAAAGTCACGCATCAAAGAATTATTATGGTGTGGAGCAAAATTAACTCTTAACTCATTAGTTTAACATTTTGAATAAAAATTGACCCAATTAGATATGTTTATAGGTTTGAGCTTAAATTCCTTTTTAGTGATATCCTCAGGAAAGATATCAGGTTTTTACTTTGCCTTCAACATGAACATATTGGTTTAACCAAGAGAAGAAGAAGAAGAAGAAGACATAAACATAGTGGGCGCACAATAAGAATCAAATCGTTTCATTTCCGAAAGGTCGCCAAAAGCTCCGGTCTGAGCTATTGAAGTATCTAGTCAAACCTACCTTCAAAGTTTAAGCGGTCAATGTCGTTATTTCTTCTTGAGAATCCCGCCTGTCATTTTCTCTTTATTTTCCCCTCTAACCTTTTTGGTAGATATCTAGGGTTCGTGAGTGGTTAAGATAGTGTCGTACGATGTCCGGACGTATTTTAATGAGACAATGAAAGAAAAAAATTTCAATCATGCGAGGTTGAAAACCCCACTACGAAAGATAGAAAGGCGATCCATGATAATCTAGGTTTCTCAACCCAACCAAAGCATTGATAGGCAACTCCGTCAATATAGAACACTCTTGATCACTCAAGAAACCTTGGAATCCACCGAAAGAGATAAAGAGAAAAACAAAGGGAAGACAAAGAGGTAATGGGACGGCATTCTTTGAGAACAGGCACTATACCAGAAAAGCTCCTCATCATAAATTGAACACTTTAGTTCGGCATCGTTGCGTTTTGCACTGAAAAAAGGCAATGGGACGGTTTTCTTGACTGAGAATGGTACCAATGACAACATTAGAAGAATCATATTGAACCTCAAAGATCGATACAGCTAAAGAAGAGCTTCAGTGAATTTTTGTTTCGAGTTCAAAACTCTTCTGCACCTTTTCGTTTCATTGAAAGCTCTTCCCTTTTGAGTATTCGGTAATTGGGATAGTTTGACGGTTGTATTGCCACGATCGTCCAAGTAGCACGCGACATGCATTCGTTGGAATTACATCACACCTTTCTTTATCTGCTTATTTATTTCTAATAGAAAACTGGACTAAACAGCGCTTGGGGACTTCGACTTCATTTCCCTTCTTCAGGCACTGAAACTTGTAAGGGTGTTTAGGATGATCTTTCATCAGCAACTTCAACTTTCCTACCATTCATGCTGCTACGACATTGGATAGCAGCTTCCTCCATCAATAAAAACATCACATACTTTGCCTTGTGACGAGCACATTGAGGAGAAAATTACCTAAAAAGTTATTTATCCATTACAATTGTATTAATTCAGTCATAAACTTTCTTTTAAGCCAATTCAGTCCTAAATCTTTTGTATTTATATAAATTCAGTCCATTCAACTAAATTTGGCTGGCCGATGCTAAAGTAGACTTTTGCTGGTGCTAGCTGTCTGGTCAACACTAACATGAACAAATTTTTAATAGATTTTTTTTGAATTTTTCTAGAATTCTTAATCTTTTTTTTTGCCACCTTTTTTTCTTCGTTAGCTAGAGGCAATGGTTGGTGAGGTCAACCTCGTGGGCCAATAGTGAAGGTGAGGCTTTGGTAAGGCCAAGCCTTGCTAGATTTTGCAGGGCCTCACCCTTGCTAGTGGCTGACAAGGCTAACCTTATCAGCACTCCACTCTTGCTGACAGCGATTGACCAAAGGAAGAAGGAAAAAGTTGATTAAAAAAATGAGAAAAAAAGGAAAAGGAAAAAGAAAAGAAAATAATAAAAAAATAAATAAAAAGTCGAAAAAATAAAATATTATTAAAGAATTGTTCACGTTAGTATTGATCGACCAAAATTAGTTGGATGGACTGAATTGACAAAAAAAAAAAAAGTTTAAGACCGAATTGGCACATTTGTACTATGTTTAGGACTTTTTAGTTAACTTTCCTGCACTTTGAGTGAAAAATGTTGTGGTGTAGCCATCTTGACTTGTCCATGGCAATGATAGTGTTTAGGGTTCATAAATTGTCACGACTCACAAGTGTACCAGTTTTGGGTAAATTTGTTAAAAGTATATCAGTTTGGTATTTTTTGTGGTTAAAAATTAGTTTGAGGTAAATTTGTCACAAGTGTACAAGTTGGGGTTTTTCAAGGTATTAACCCAAAATTAAAATAAAGAAAAAAATTTAAGAATCCTACCAAATGTATTTCTATCCTAGGAATATAAATTTTAGATAGTTACCAAGCGCCTTTAAAAACTCAGAAATTATTCTTAATAATTGAATAAAAGAAAATCATTTCCGAGCAAACATAGTCCTATATCGTTTGCTGCGGTTACGTCTCATCCCACCTTATGAGAAATTATGGCATGGTGCTGCGGATTAGGACCTTCTGGACTAACCCGTTTAGGCCCGATTGCCTCGAACTCATTAGGAGCCATCGTCTTAGGTGACTCGACAAGGACCATCGACCTTCCGAATTCGCGGGTGAGAGTGCAAGCCTCGGAGCCTATTTCGGGAAAGGACAATCAGCATCAGGCACAGACATAATCCCAACCTGGCCATCGATCCTTCTGATCAGATTACTCTGCGTGGTTTTTGCTTGGGAGAGGACTGCAATCTTTTGGTATTTATAGGCCTCACGTACCCTCTAGTTTTTTTCGCTCTCTCTCTGTTAAAAAATTGAATCGAAGTGGTGAAACATAGGACTTCCCACAATCTACCTATCTGATAGGAACTCACGAAACCCTTTTGCAGATTTTATAGGATAAGCACATTCCCCGGCAGTGGAGTCTTCATTTCCCATGCCGTGCTTCATGAGTAATCACGAAAGACTTTCTCGTCCTTTTGTATGCTCGAATCGAGCGAAATTCAATCTTGGCTTCTTCCTCAGTACTCTCAGTCCATTCAACCTTTTTGTCCGATCTGCTCGACAATCTTGCATATCCAGTTGTTGTCGCTATTCAACTCTGCTTTGAGGCTTCCAATCCCGGCCTTCTCTTGTTGGATTCACGTCCTCACCGAGTGTCCTTTCTTCCTCATTTGGTCCGCAAGACATAATGTCCCTTTCTTGGGATCTTGACAAACGATCCACTTAGCAATTTCTGCAACTTGTGTAGATACAATATATAAGGGATGAATACACAAAATTCTAAAATTTGTCATGAAAGTGCAATTAAATCTTAAAATTTATAAAAAAGCAATCAAGTCTTGTTGTTAACTTTGTCTAACTTGGGTAATTGAAAATGCTGACATGGTTTTTTTTTTTTTCTGTATTTTTTTCTCTCTTACATGGTATAGCATGACTAAAACATGAAGGATAAGGCTAAAATGATGTCGTTTTGAATCATATATGCTTAATGAAAATATTATTTAAATTAGGCTAAAAGATAAACAAAATTACATATAAGACGAAAGAGGGCAAGACGACTAGGGCCTAGCCCTCGCCGCTACCGAACCACCATTGCCAACTAGTGGACGACAAGGGTTGCTATGTGAGGGCTTGCAGTAGCGAGGGTCGGCAGCCCTTGGTTGATCCAAGGAAGGGCCAATGACCCTTGCCAACTACTAGTTGGCCATCTTCCACCGTAGCATTTTTAGGTGTTAGTGGGGCAGTGTTGGTAAGGGCCTAGCAAACTCTCGTTGTTTTGCCTTTTTCCTTCTTTTTTTTTTCTTCTTTTTTTTTTTTTTAAATAAATTGCTTATTTTTTAATTTGATTTAATTAAAATTTGTACTAAAATCAGATTTGAACCAAAACGATGTCATTTTAGCATTATGTTTCATATATTAGCCATGCCATTGCCACATAGGAGAGAGAAATTATTAAATGAAGCCACATTAACATTTTCCATTACCCAAGTTTGACGGAGTTAACGGAAATATTCGATTACACTAAATTGACAAGTTTTAGAATTTGATTGTATTTTTTTGTAAGTTTTAGTACTCAATTACAATTTCTTCATAAGTTTTATGATTTCCAAGGTATTTATTCCCAAAATATATTTTACAACACAAAAACCTAAACTATCATAACCAACTGTTGGGAACTCCATCTGAGTTTTATTATTAGATCACGGGGTTATAAGTTTGATTATTCACTCTTTTAATCTTCAACAATTTTAGAATAATACTAGGTTTGCACATTTCATATTTTCGTCTGTCTATCCGTCGACGTTAGCATCGGGAGGCATTGTGATACCACTTAGTGCAGTCTTTAATAGCTTAAACCTTTGGAACTCCTTCTCGGGCACACCGACCACGAGGAAAGCAATGTCATTCATACTCATCTTTGTACTGTTCCAGGAGCACGTGTAATTGAAGCCGACATCTTGGAGAACTCTTGACAGCAATTCTGGACCTTTTAATTTCTATCGGTTTTTGCATAGAGGTGGTCAATAAGATAAATGAAGATAAGAAGATAAGATTTGCGACCTTAAAACTAATTATCGAATAAGTTGGGCATCATGTGGTTGAGATGCGGATGTGTCTTATATAATGACCTCCAAGAGGAAACCAGGTACTCTCAAGTGAAAGGAAATAACAAGCCGAGATTGAACAATTATGAATGTTTGAAAAATGGGGTCCGTATTTGAAACATCGAACTAGACAGCATCCCAAGAAAAATATATCTTGATTTAGCAAGGCACCCGGAAATGTCCTCAGGACTTCATCCCGAACCGGCAGGATGCAGGAAGCCATTATGCTTCCACAATCCAGAAGTCTGCGAAACATGCGTGCATATACTTTCCTGATTCATCATTGCACCCATGCTCAGAAGTGTGTCTGAGCAAGTAGGCAATTCCCATGTATGTAGAGGGTCATGCATCCATGATCTCCTGCAATTCTGCTTTGGTGTGACTGGTGCGCGCTCGTGTATGTTGTGTGTTTGAGGGAAAGGGAGAGAGAGGCAAAGTAGATACCTCGTCTGATGCAATTTCAAGTGTGAATCTCCTTGGACAGGAGCCGTGATGCAAACTTCCGCACCCTACGGATGTTTTATCTGGTGAAGGAATTACAAAGAAATGCCAAAGGGGAAAAGACGCCTGTCATAAACATCCCAAAGGACATCCTGCGAAATCATTGATAACCAGAAGGATATATGCACTTTGTAGATGGGATGATTAAGCATTAATAGATTGTTGTTGGTCACAAGAACTCGATTAAAATTGTGATGTTTTAGGACGCGCCATTGACCCATTCTTTTTTTTTTCTCTTTCGATTAAAAACATGCGGAAGTAACTCAAATAAACACCCAGTCAATCAACAAAAACTGAGATAGCAAGAACACAAAAACAGTATCTGAGTGGAAATAGGAGGGTATTGGGGCTATGGAAGAAACGGTGAGAAATTTGGGAACTTTGCGGTGAAAGCAGGATCGAAATTGTATTTTTTTTTAGCTTTTTTCGTCTTTATTTAAAACTAAAATCTGATCATGCACGCATGGAAAAAGAAGCCATCTTCATACCTGGCTAACATTGCCGAGAGGGGCTTTTTAATAAAAACTTTTTCACAGGAAGAGAGAAGGGAACGATTAGATCTGTTCAAGGATTTAGTATCTCGATCTCAATGTGACTCGTCGCAAAAGCTGTAATTGTTTATTGCCTTCAATTGGAAGAAACCCACGAAGAGCCGCCTTGAGAATGTCTGCCTTCTTCACGGCACCTTCAATCCTCCCTCAGAAGCAGATCTTTCTGGCAAGTTCCCCCTTTTCTTTTGTTTTCCCTCAAAATCTTCATGCCGTTTTACGAATTATACTCTTTGGATTGAGATGGAAGAATTGAGCGCTGTTCACTGTTCAGAATCTGAGTGGAAAGGGATTGATAAATTAGTTGATGCAGTTTCTGTTACTACAGGAACAAGAGGTGTGTGCATTCTTTTATTTCTTCTTGTGAACTTGCCGTTTCTATCATTTTAATCCTGGAATCATTTGTTCTTGTCATTATCTATCTATTTTGGGGGTTGAGCTGGAATTGGTTTAATTTGGTGGCCGGTTTGACAGAGTGAGAAATATTGTGTTTTTGCTTATTAGTTATAGGGGAGTTTTGCTGGTCTAGTTTTGTGCGACATTGGAGTTGGGGGTTATCTTGAAGGCATATGTGCAGAGGTGTGCTCGAGGATTGAGTATGAACTTTTCCTTTTGTCTAGAGGGCAAAACTGGATGTTCCGAACTAGGCGAAAAAGAGAAAATGAATAATGAATTACCAAATTACTAACAGCTCCTAAATTTAGTTATTATTATATGTAATTTTACTGACTTCTTTAAATATTACCATTGTTGTACGAGAAAGTCATTTTATAGATTCCACTAAAATAACGACAAAATAGATTTCCATTACTTCATTTGATTAATTCTTATTTTATCAGAAGAGGATCTGAAAGACTGAGAGAATAAAACTCAAAATCGGATGGCAGTGTTGATGTAAGTTGGCAACACACTGTAAAAACTATCAATTCGATGCTTATGACTTTCAGAAAGTTCTTAAATCTTGTATCTGACTGTTGACAGTTGAAATAAAATGAGTTCTTACAGATAGGTCACACGTTATGGCAGAAATATTTTCATTTTGAGGTTTTGGTATATCTTCAAGGTGCTGAACAATTTGCTGAAGGAGTCCTTTCAAGTTTGAACCCAGATTACGACCCAAAAGAAAAAAAAAAGTGTGAACCCAGGTCAAGAGCCACCATTAGTGGAGTACCTAGTGGGAACTGAATTCTACCGGCACATATGATAATGCGTATCCTCGTATTGCTGCACATTGTAAATTAATTTACAAAGTTTTGATTCGACCAATAAAACAGAAAGTTAATGCACTGAGAAAGCAAAGAGACGTAATGACACTATTAGTCAAAGTGCGTTGACCATTTCGCCCCTTAGATTTCTAGCCCCGTCCAGAAAAGGGAACACTTTTGTATGGACAATCACCCTCCTGTCAGCTCCCGTGGGGACAATTATTTTTCTTAATTTGTTTCAAGAGTCAAGCAATTGTTTTTCGTTGGATTTTGTAAAGGTCGTCTCTTTAATGCGTAATAAGAGCGATAAACCATTGAGTTGATTGGCCATGGAAATAGGTGATGACCGAGTTTTCACAAGAGCTTGGGCGAACGCGATCGGTATTACACAGTGAGTTGGAATCTTGAAAAAAATCAACTTCTTTGTTCTCAGAAACGAATATGGAAAAAACTATTTTTGAACAAAAATTATTTCTGGAAATAGAGTCTTGAAAAATCTTAAAATTACTCTGAACATGCTTGTTAAGAGAGATTTTAATTGGGCACCTAAATGTCAGACTAGTGAGATAGTTCACAAATTTCATGACTCGGCATGTGAAAATGCCAAGCTAGATAAGCGTCAGACTTTGCACCTTTAAAATGATAACTTCTCAGGACACCTTCGCCACCATCTATACTGCAAGTTGGGAAATTTCGAACTGAGAAAAGAGAACAGATACGGGTGCGGTGGCGAGGACGATGGCTTCAACATCGATGACGAAAATGACTACAGCATCTACAAACGTACGCTCTACAAACGTACGCTTCCAAAACGATGACTGGGCTCTATATTTCTTGTGACTTCAATTGGTTTGAAATAAATATGTTCTAAGTATGAAAACAATTGTTTTGAGAACTTGTCTTTAATATGTGCTGCATTAGGGAAAGCCTTTGGAAAAATGTGAAGTCTTTTAAGTTAAATGTAAATTGTATTTGTTAAATTATAATTTGAAAGTCCATCGTGAAGTACCTTTGAGTAAAATAGTGTTTTGAGAGATTATATTTACAAAGGACTTTGGTGATTAATTAAAAATAATAAAAAAAATATCAAAAAATAATAATAAAAGAATTGGCCGGCTACGCAGGTGGCCGGCGGTAGCCTCAGGCAGCCCCCGAAGACAACCGGCAAGGGTTGCCTGGGGTCGGGTGACCTTGCGGTGACCTAGATCTGGGTCGCGCTTGAGGTCACGTGACCTTCAGCGCCAGCGCGACCCAGATCTAGGTCGCCACGAGGTTGCGCGACCTCTGGCGCTGGCGTGACCCAGATCTACGTTGCGCTTGGGTCGCGCGACCCTCGCCAGGGGTTGTCCGGCCTAGATACCCGCTGGAGGTCTCGTGACCCACCGACGATGGTCGCGTTGGTCACCATGACCATCATCGGCCTCTCTCTAGTCTGTCGCCTACCTTCCATAGCCCTGCACAATCCGAACGTCCGCCTCAATGAAGAAGATGAATAGTAAAAACAAGGGTAGAAACAATGGTAAAGCCAATTCAGCATTTAGAAGGCCAGCTTTCCCTTAAGGGGGTTTCTAAAATCTTTCCCAAATACCTAATATTTGGCCAAAAGGCCTTTAGGTGTCCAAAGTCCATTGGAAATGTAGGTTCCAAAGGCACCTATGTCATACTTCAAAGCTTTCTTAAGAGACATGCAGGTCCAGGGAAAAAATCAAAAAGCGTCTCCTAATTCAAAAGAAACAAAATAAGAGCTGATTCTGTAAATAAAATGGAAATTTAAGTAAACTTTTATCAGCCCCAATATCAAGAAACGGAGGACAGAGAGAATAAATAAAAAAATTGTGCAAAAGGGCAATGAAAATAGAAAACATAATACATGGGATGAGGTAAATCTATGAACCATGAAAGTATGATTCCTTGGCTTCCGCACCAGCCAGCTATAAATATATTGTAAACGTCCTCAGATCTTGATCTAGATCTCAGTCAGAGAGAGAGAGAGAGAGAGAGAGAGAGAGTAGCGTTTGATTTCTTGACTTCAGCACATGGGGCCTGCAACTGCATGCACGATTCACAAGTAATTAGCCACAACTTTATTATTTCTTTTCTGTCATCGACCAATAGCATTCGATCTTATGGTCTTCATTCTAAAAAATTACGACTTTCTGTCTACACCGTTTTCTCATAGACCCATAAAGTTTCTTTGGTTTTCCTATAATTGCACCATTATTTCCTCGTAACAGTGTTGACGCGGCATCTTTCTCTGTTAAGAACATCAGGTCAGAGAGTGAGAGAGGGAGAGAGAAAGAAAGAGCGATCTGCTTAGCTGAGCAAATTACTGCTATGGCGAGCTCAGATGCAGGAACTTCGTCAGGAAGCGAGTACCAAGTGTTCCTGAGTTTCAGAGGACCCGACACTCGAGTTGGATTTACCGACTTCCTCTTTCATAGCTTAACTGATGCTGGAATCCGCGTGTTTCGAGACAATGAAGAGCTCCGTGTTGGTGAAAGGATTGATGGTTTGCTTCTGCAAGCGATCGACAACTCTAGGATTTACATACCTGTTTTCTCTCAGAACTATGCTTCGAGCCAATGGTGCCTCCGCGAGCTCATGCAGATCGTGGCAAATACATTCAAAACAGAAGGTAATAAAGTGATCCTACCTATTTTCTTTGATGTGGAGCCCGACGATGTTAAGTTGAAAACCCCGCTATATCGTGATGCTATACTCAAGCTAAAGCATGAGAAGAAGTTGAACAATGAGCAAGTAGATACTTGGAGAGAGGCTCTCATAGAGGTTGATGCAATCAAGGGATGGGAAGTGAAGAAGTACAAAGGGTAAGCTAGCTATTTTCAAGATGCTTATTTTCCCAATTTTCCTTAACACATAGTCATAGATGTGAAAATTCTAGTAAGATTGAGATGGGATTTTTATCATGGTGATATTAAATGATGAACCCTTGCTACGTCTGCAACAAAAAGTAAAACTGCTTAACAAGGATATTACTAGCTAGGTAGCTAAAATAATATCTCACTCTAGGCAATGGAGGAAAAAGAATGGGATAATGATCTGCCATGTAGTTCCTATCTAATCATTTAATCTTTCAATACATTAAAATTCCCCTCTTGAAGACACGATATTCCACTTCTACGGTCGTCACTCGAACATAAATAATGAATTGTCAATTTCAAATGCATAATTTTTTATACATCTATTTTGCTCAACATTCGCAAGATTGCTAATCATGTGTATGGAATCAAGTCAAATTTCGGGTCATGACATGGCCCACAAATTGCTAACTGCGTCAAAAGTATGTTTTGGAGTGATGTTATTGTCCATTGTGTTTTAGAAGATCATTTCTAGATTGTTAAGGTCACATTACTTATCAAATCATTGCATGGTTTACCTGATTCTTGAATAACATCATTTCTAGCTAGGTTCTTGTGATTTCGCATTTCCCCCCACTAAAATGATTTTTTATTGTGGCAGCCATGGGGAATTGATCAAATTGGTAGTTGAGGAGGTTGTGGAAAAGTTGAAGACAAAATATAGATCAGTGACTGAACATTTAGTCGGAATTGATCATCAGGTAGTAGCAGTAAGCAAATTATTAGACATCAATTCTGATGGTGTGTGACTCATTAAGATTCATGGCATGGGGGGTATCGGTAAAACGACTCTCGCCAAGGTTGTCTTCAACCAACTCTCTTCTCATTTTGGAAAGTATTGTTATTTCCTTGAAGATGTTCGAGAGAAGTCTTTAAGAATTGATGGCTTAGTTGACTTGCAAAAAAGGTTATTATCTGAACTTGGTCATCCTGCAGGAACAATGAGTATTAACGAAATTGATTATGGAATGAAGAGGACTGGGGAAGTACTTTGTAATAAGAAAGTCCTCATTGTACTTGATGACATTGATAACAACAAACAAGTGGAGAAATTAGTTGGAAAGAGTCCTTTGTATTCAGGATCTAGAATATTGATCACAACCAGAAATAAAGATGTTATGCAAATTAATACACCGAAATATCAAATTTTAGATTACGAAATGGAGCTGATAAATACCAATTGTGCACTTGAGCTTTTCAGCAAGCATGCATTTAACAGAGACTCACCTTTAGATGATTACCATGATCTTTCAAGGGAAATTGTATATGCTACTGGGAGACTTCCATTGGCTCTTGAGGTAATTGGTTCATTACTCTACCACAAACCGCATGAATTATGGAAAGAGACATTGGACAAGTTAAGAAATGCACCTCACCGGGATGTTTATGGAAAGTTGAAGATCAGCTATGATGCCTTAAGTTTTGAGCAACAACAAATTTTCCTCGATATTGCTTGCTTTTTCATTGGTGAAGATAAGAGGAATGCAATTTACATGTGGAAAGATTGTGGTTTTTTCCCGGATTCTGGGGTCGATGTCCTCATTAACATGTCATTGGTAAAGATTGTGAAGAATAATAAGTTTTGGATGCATGATCAACTCAAAGATCTTGGAAGGGAAATTGTTCGCTTGGAAAATCCAATAAATCCTAAGGAGCGGAGTAGGATATGGATTTGGAATGAGGTCCTTGATGCAACAGGAACGAAGGAGGTAAAGCACTTCTAGAGAGAACTAAAAGTTATGGCAAAAATTCCTCTCCATTGACTTTGGATGCTCTATCTTCTTCTTCATTTTTATAATTCTTTAATTCTATGAAATGGAGTGCTGATATCACTCATTCTCATTCTCATTCTCATTTGCAGATAAACAAGAAGGTTCAAGCACTATCTCTTGATACATCTGCACAAAATTCTCATGATGTCATTGTTCAAAGTAAAGAGATTGGAAGGTTTGAACATCTAAGATTCCTTAAATTATCTGGATTAACCTTTGTTGGCAATGCAGCAAATCATCTTACCAAATTAAGATGGATTTCTTTGAGTTATCCTCTGCAAATCTATAAATGGACCAACATGTACCTAAAGAATGTGGTTGTTCTTGAATTCTCAAAGGTTGACTTCTTAGATGATTCAAGATTACAAAACTTAATTAAGGTGTGTAAAATGCCTATTTCTATTCTATTTTCTTAGAAAGTAATTTTGATTGTTCATCTATTGAATATTGCATTCATTTTGACAGATGGCAAGAAAATTGAAAGTTCTTTTTCTGAAAAGTTGTGACAGCATAATCAGTACACCAAACTTCTCTGGCTGCCCAAATTTAGAGAGGCTTATTATCAAACAATGTTCCAATTTGAGGAAAATCGCTAGCTCTATTGGGAAATTGCGGTGTCTGATTGAATTGAAGATTAAACATTGCTATTCTCTTGAATATTTGCCCGAAGAAATCAAGGACCTAGTGAATCTGCAATACTTCTTTGTAGATTGTGAAAAAATGAAGAAACTCCCAGATTCTATATGGAAATTGAAATCATTACGAGAGGTGCACTTTTCCAATAAGTCTTACCAAATTGATTCCACAAATTCTTGGGAATTACCTAGAACTATTGGAATGCTTCAGAATTTAGAAGTGCTTCAAGTCAATAGTGGCAATTTAAAAGGTCAACTTCCTTCCGAAATCGGAAGTTTGCTCTTTCTAAGAATCTTAAATCTATCAAAAACTTTTGTTAGTGAAGCATGCTTCCTCGCCTGCAAAGAATTGAGTTGATAGGATGTGATGAGATTCAAGAGTTGCCGACCCTCCCAACAAGTTTAACCCATCTAGAAGTGTCATCTGCATCGTTGCAAGAAGTCCCAGATTTCTCGAACTTGACTAATTTGGTTAAGTTGGATCTAGATGATCGTGGACGAGTAGAAGATAAACTTTGTACTGGGGAGTTATGGTGGATTGGGAGATTATCTAAACTGACCAAATTGAGATTCGGACTTCACAATGTCCCTGTGCCTACTGAAATGGCTTCCCTTCCTCTACTAAACGAACTTGCTTTGTCTGGATTGGACCTACGAACCTTTCCACAAGTTCCCTTTTTTCTAGAAAAGCTAAGCCTTGATCATTTCAATTCAATTGAATCACTCTCTCAGAACTTCAGAAATTTGTCATATTTAAAGCTCTCTCAGTCTTCAATGCAAGAAATACAACTCGATAGGCTTCAACTTCCACATCTAAAGGAGTTGTTTGTGTTGTTTTGTGCATCCTTGGAGAGATTGAGGCTATCAAGGATGAGGAAGCTAAAAGAGGTCAATGTGGAAGGTTGTATTTGGCTAATTGAGATCCAATTTTCTTGGGTGTTCGAATCCCTGGAGGCATTGTCTATTAACAATTGCATGTCCTTGGAAAAGATAATCTACGAATCTGCTAATGAGTTAATTAGTTGTAAAGGGAGACTGGTTTTTCCATCGAGCATCTTAACTAAGTTCTGCACTCTCAAATTGTGGGGATGCCAAAAGATACTTGACATTCAAGTTGTCGGTACGTCGGAAACGTGGGAGTATTTCCAAATTTTTGCTTGTCTTCATGTGCAAAGTCTTGGTGGTTTGTCAAACTTAAAGAACTTGAAGACTTTATCAATCTTGAGCTGCAATCGGCTACAGATTGTCAAGGGTGTTGATGATTTGGAGTTCTTGGACCTATTGCAACTTTATTATTGCGGATCGTTGGAAAGGTTGATTGATGTATTGGCGACCAAATTGCCAAATGATTGCCACATAAGTATCGCCAGTTGCAGGAAATTACGTGGGGTTAAGAAAAGATTCGAAGGCTCCGTCCAGTCCTTAAAGCATTCTAAGGTGAGTCCAAATCATTTGCTCTTTTTATTTGTGATTTTTTTTCTTGATACAACTATCTACAAACACGAATTCAACTTTAAGGTAGATTTGTAATATAGTGAGAAATCAAAATACAATAAATCAAACATCAATTGATATTTGATCTCGCTTATTTTAAAACCACTCGATATGAGTTTGTTTTATTTTCAGCTTGCATTTTTTCATTTGCTTTTCTTTTTATTGTATACAAAAAAGTTCTATATGTGCAGCAAGTATACGGGACAAGGTCAGCTTTTATCAGAAGTAAATGGAAAAACTTAATTTTTAGAAGAAACATATAAAATCTCAGAATCTCTTATTAAAATGTTCTATTCATTTTATATGAAATGAATTGTTTAGTTTAGTGAATTTTTCACATAATATACTCCACTTTATTGTCCATCTCTTACTTAAAACTATTCGTTATGGTGATGAGTTTGGTGATTTGCAAATTTCTACGGTGATAATAGAACATTAAAAGAATCAGATATTGCATGACTTAAAAAAGTGCTGACGGAGGTGTTTCGAGAACGCAACTCAGATTGTCCACCAATTCACTATTCAATTGACTTGTCAATGATGGAATTGATGCTACGTGAATTTGCACGTGGTTGTGTTCCAAAAGCATCTAAAAATATATATTTTTTCAAAGATTCTTCATTCTGAAAAAGAAAATGAGAATCTAATTGGTCGATGATGCATCCTCCCCTGTTTTTGACAGTTCGATAAAAAGCCACTTCAAACGAGAACTACAGCAATTGAACTTACCCGCATGTATTTTTTGGTCGTGAAACATTTCATTTCAAATGGGGTGTAGAGTCGATTTCTGCTACTCACTTAACTTTTAATGAGTATAGATTTTAACTATTACTATAGTTTAGTTGATTGTGTACGTAAAAACTTCTTAACTTAGCTAAAATACAAATAAAATCAGTTTTCATCAAAGTTGTGATATACCCGACAAGACGAAGTGAATTTATGCGTATGGAAAATCACATAGATGAAATTTAATTAACCTGCTTCCATAACTACGCTGGATAGAAAGGGGGGATAAATGAGGGGAATAGATTTTATCTACTAGATTTATAACTAGGGTCGGTCATTTTCTGGTAATAACATATTTTCTCTTAGAAGCTTAT
Organism: Eucalyptus pauciflora; assembly: GCA_007663325.1. Taxonomy (NCBI): domain Eukaryota; kingdom Viridiplantae; phylum Streptophyta; class Magnoliopsida; order Myrtales; family Myrtaceae; genus Eucalyptus; species Eucalyptus pauciflora. The sequence goes on along the minus strand of VMYD01000257.1, from coordinate 414,751 downwards.
ATCTAAGGCAAATAAATATCTTTTTGGTCTCATGGACCAGACAAAATATTAGTCAAGGATAGTTTCGATATAAAAATTGTTTATATCTGCTGATATGTGAAATTGAACTTGTTTGATGTACATAATCCACACGCACAATTCGTTCTGTTATTACTATGCAAATCTCACATAATTTACGATATTTTTTATGTGATCTTTTTCCATCTTATATATAGATCATTCCTCGTACTTCAATCCCAACAAATGTTGTTAAAAACTATTAAATGACTTTCATCAGTATCTTTTGAGGAATTTACAACAGCTTCTATCTATTTTCTTGTACATACATCAACAAATAGATCAAACACTGTAGACATTATTTGATATGCATAACTAATTGATTTGACTGCGTAATCTTAATCAATTCATTCCTTTTTTGAAACCTTCACGGTAGATTGGTTGTAATTTTAACTTTTCAGGAATCACGCTTTGATTGGCCTTCATGTTGTGGACGCTCGTGAAGTTTTGAAGACAAGTGGCGTGACAATGGTTACCATGCAGTGATGGAACTTGCATATTTCTAAGAATGATTTCAAATAACTGAACATCAAAATTAGGGCCATAAGAAAGGTTCGGACCGAGTTTCGGCAAGAGCTCGGCCAATATGTTTGGTATTACACGGTGAGTCTGAGTCTCTCTGCAACAATCAGCCATTTTTTCTCCCATTCGAGATGCTTGATAGTCCTCAACTTCGGCAATCATCCTCATGTTCTCGACCTTAGAGAGCTGAGCCAACATTTCGACCATTTCCTACGCTGTCAGGCGTCCGAGGGCCGATCCACAGTTCCATGCCAATGTATTGCTGCAAAGGATGCAAAAATTTCCTCCACAAGTCGTGTACCAAAGAACTGCGGCCCCAGAAACAGCACCCTTGGCACCCAGAGCATTCCCTCATCCTCCAGATGGCCCAAACCGGGTCAGCCTTCTGCTGCGATTCGTGCATTGTCGGTTTGGATTTTGGCCGCGCAAGTAAGACTCTACCCAACAAGGGGTATTCCCATTCGAGGCAAGAGTTTCAAGTTTTGAATGCGAATTGACCTTCCATTGGTTGATGATACTGGGTGAGTTTAGCTGCAGCCTGTGGACTGTTATGTCTCTTTAACTGTGATGTCTTTTGGCACAAGAGGTGCGTCGCTGAGATCATTAACCACCCTTTCCATTCCCGTCACCCTCATTGTGGTCGATGGTGATCTCAGAGAAGTGCATTGTAAGGCATGCAGAGATTGTTTGTGGTCTGCAGGCCTCTGCTTCATGAGCGTCGTAACCAGGATTATTATCCCGTGGTCAATCATTCCATGCGGAGATGAGGACCTGGATTTCGTGCAGTGCTTGTCGTAAGAGCATTAAATCAGGTGAAATTCACGGTTGCGTCGATTGGTCCTTCTTCTTCCACCGCTCCTGCACCCGAGCGCCTGCAGGGATACGATGCCTTCTCCATTCAGCCCACTCTCTCAAGCTCAGTCCTTATGTGTCAGCTGCCTCCCGTTGCGCAAGCTGCTCGGATTTTCCTCAGGTGATCGACGTCGCCACCCCCATATGTGTCAGCTGCTCGGACTCTGTCAAGCGCTTCTATTACTATCGCCAGACGTGCGCCTCCTATCTAGAGCAAGGCTCTCTTCTCAAAATTCTCGTATATCATCAGGTACGTCGATTCCACCTTCCTTGCACCCATGTGAAGTTCCTCTGTTGCATGCCGAGCATGCCTCTTCTCAGCATCGCGAGGATTGTGGTGGGGCTTGCTCAGGTCCAATCTAGTGATACCCTCTGGAAGATTGAGGTTGTCGTGTCTTGTCCACAGATTGTGTGCGGAGCTGCCTAGGAAATGTCACCCGCAACAGCTGCTCTCTATTCGCTGCGCAACATCAAAAGAAGACTCATGTCGCACTTTCTACTGCTGGGCCAGGGCAATTATGGGCAGGTTCAGATTTTCCTGCACAGAATATGAATTCATGCAACAGCAGATGGTGAAACCTACTTCCAGGCTTGTAATCTTCTATTAGATAATCCAGTCATACATTTCTAGAGACAAAGATGTCAATATCCTCTTTATAGCATATTATGATGAATTTAATATAAGCTTTCGTGGCAAATAATAATAGAAGACTTAGACTTGAGATGTGACAGCAAGTAAATGATTTCAGCTGAAATGGCTCTAATTACCCCTAGCAACCAAATGATGAGAGAACATCAAAAGATTTTTTTTACACATATTTACGTGGGTTGATCAAAATAGTAATATAGAGCAATTAGGTGAGTCTCCAATGTCTCAATGGAAACTATCATATACAGTCAAACGAAAAATATCTCATTTTACCCTAGATGTCCATTCAATAGCAAAAGAGTGATAACCAGGGCAAATTTTTATGGGAAGGAGGTAAAATCTTTCCTGTTATCCCCTCCAAGGGCAGGGGCTGGCAACGGGAAGAAGATAACTTACACATTACTAACTCGCTGTCAGCTACTGTTAAGTGAAGTACATGGGGAGAAAGAAATCAGTAGAATTTGAACAAAATTTCATTCAGCTCTGAAGTTGCAACTTGATTGGGTACAGATGCCTCGCCCCAGGTTGAGAAGTGTTTTTTCACACTGATATGGCTTCCAGTCAAAGGAGATTGACTTTTTGTGGGCTCCCTTGCAAGTGAATTTAGATCAACAAGCGACTTTCCCTCAACTTGAGAATCTTTGGCATTGTCTCCCACCATGTTGACATTGCATAAACCATGTGATGTTAAGCACGCCATGTCCAATAAAAAAAACTGTAATAAAATAGAAAATCTTCATCCTTTCTCATTTAGATGCACAGAAGCAAGTCTACATGTTTATGTCACAAAATTTATAATTTTCACCATTCAGTATGAGAACATCACACTAAAATTCAGAGGAATTCACAGGTTGCAACACTACATATCAAAAAATCATGTTTATGTCACAAAATTTGAGGCAAAATATACATAAATAATGTTTTACCAATGTAAACATATCGCAAATATGAATCACATAACATAAAAACTACTTATGAGCTAAGTTTTTAATTTAAATAAATTCATAATTACATTATGAAGAAAATACCATATTATATACCTTTTTCCTAATCTTTGTGGGTAAATTAAGAAAAATAATTTGATATTTCATATAATTAATCATATTAATATAATGAAAATTCCTATGAGACAAAATTCATCATATTAATATAATTAATTACAATCAATGTCCAATTCTAAATATGATCCAAAGGCTCTTAATATATAGTTTAATTAATTAAAGATGATGTGGTTATTCTCTAATTAATTAAAAATATGGATCATTAGACATCTAATTTCATGCATAAAGATAATATATCCAAATGAATTTCTTCTTGATTAAAAGCAAAGGGAATTCCTTCCTTCTACAATCATCTGATGACGTATCATTTGACCTCTTTTACGTTTCCATTGGTTACAAAAATATTCATAAAAATGCATGAAAGGCAAAATAGTAAATAAATGCACCAAGGGGCACAATAGTAAATAGATCGGCCAAGGGCACAATTGTAAAATTGCAGGAAAGGCAAAATGGAAATTTTAAATGCAATGAAGGGGTACTTGTCCAGAGCGGTTTTGGGGAGAAGCTTGTCACATTGCTATGTATACTATCAATCACATTCCGTCACCTAGTCTGGGTAACATATCTCCTTATGAACACTTATACAGCAGCATTCCAAATTACAATCTTCTTCGAGTTTTTGGTAGTGCCTATTTTGTGCATCTACTTCCTAATGAACGCACAAATTTAGAACCTCACGCTCGATTATGTTGCTTTCTTGGGTATCATATTGAGCACAAAGGATATAGATATTGGGTTCCAGTACACGTGTCTCATCATGTTACTTATTGGGAACACAAGAGGTTCTTGACTCTTCGTCTTTTTGAGTCATCCCCAACCATTCGCTTCTCCACCAATCCTTTGGTGGAACTATTTCCTAAAGATGACACACTTGCATCTTCCTCTTCTAATCTTGATGCAAGTACATTTAGCGATCCCATTCCGGTAGTTCCTGACATATCTATGCTGTCCAAGGATTCTCCACCCTAGAAATACTGACTTCTCCTATTTGTCGTTCCACCCATGTAAGTCAACCTTCTATCTGGCTTCGTGACTTTCATTGTTACTCTACTATTGCTTCTTTCCATTTGCCTCATACATATAGAGAAGCTCATACTAATTCTCTTTGGCAACAAGCAATGGTGGATGAGTTGCAAGAGTTAAATAAATTTCATACTTGGGATTTGGTTGATTTGCCAGCTGGCAAGTCTGCTATAGGTTGTAAATGGGTGTATGAGATCAAAACAAAGGTAGATGGTACAATCGGATGCTACAAAGCTTGACTGCTAGCAAAAGGTTTTACTCAAGATTACGGGATTGATTATGATGAGACGTTTGCTCTAGCTGCACATCTTACATTCATTTGAACCTTCTTGCTATCATCTCTATTAAGTAATGGCCTTTGTTCCTGATGGACGTTAAAAATGCTTTTCTCAATGGTGATCTTACTAAAGAAGTACATATGGAACCTCCTCCTAGATACACTACTTCTAATAAAGTGTGTTGATTACGTTGGGCATTATATGGGCAGAAGTAGGCTCCACGTGCATGGTACTTTAAGTTCAGCTCTACCATATAATGCCATGGATTTTGATCCAATCCCCATGACAATGCTTTATTTGTTCAACAAACATCAGGGGTATAGTTTACTACTTTTATATGTAAACTACTTGGTTATCATTGGTGATGACTATATTGGCATTACAAAGCTCTAGCAGTATCTCGGTCAACGATTTGAAATGAAAGATTTTGGTTGACTCAATTATTTTCTAGGCTCAAAGGTTACTTAAGATTCCTCTAGGTATTATCTTTCTCAAGCTATATGTGTCACTAATCTTCTTTCTTGAGCAAAACTCACTAATAACAAGACTCCTACAACTCCTATCAAGACTAATGCCAAATTTAACGACAAAGATGGGATTCCTCTTCTGAATCTCACTCTCTATTGACATCTAGTTGGCAATCTTGTATATCTCATTGTGACTCATCTAGACATAACCTACGCCATTCACATTGTTAGTTAGTTCATGACTGCATGGTGAACCACTCCTTTTGTTGCCACTCTTCACATTCTTCGCTATGTTAAGGGCACCTTATTTCATGGTTTTCACTACTTTGCTCAATCGACCTTGGAGTTGAAGGCTTACTCTAATGCGGATTGGCCTGGAGATCCTCTTGATTGTCGCTCCACCACTGGCTACTACTTCTTTTGAGGTAACTCACTGATCTCATGGCATAGTAAGAAACGGACTATTGTTGCTCGATCTAGTACAAAAGCAAAATATTATGCTCTTGCCAATACAACGGTAGAATTATTATGGTTGTGATGGTTATTAGAGAAAATGGGCATCTGTCATAATGGCGGAATAGTACTTTATTGCGACAATCAAAGTGCTATCCAAATAGCACATAATGATGTTTTTCATGAACACACCAAGCATATCGAGATAGATTTTGTCTTAAACATTCTCACATGCATCGAGGTACCATTTGTCTTGTCTCCACTTCATTAGTTAATCAAATTGCCGATGTATTTATGAACTCACATCCATCAGGACGTTTTCAAGATCTTTTCTCGAAACTTCATTTGACTTCTTCCAAGTCATTTGAGTTTGAGGGAGATGTTAGAAAAATATTATGATATTCGTTGATTTTGAGTATTATTCTGAATATATGTTGGAGTCTAAGTATTATTCTGAGTATTTGTTTGATTACAGTATTAGTTGGATTTTGAGTATCTCTCATATCATAATCTCATTATTTTGATCTATTGTAATATTATGTTACTATAGATAGCCATTCTGTAAAGCTTTTAAATAGGCTCATGTATAGTTCATTACAATACACTAAAAATTCAACAACTTTATTTTTCACTCTGCAGTTTCTTCTGTTTTCACCATCACCATTTCCATTTATCTCGCTTGCTTCAGTTCTCTTTGATGTTCTTCTTGAGGGTCTCTCCTTGTTTATGGAATGAGATGAGGTTGGTGATTACTATGGAGCAATGTAGGAGGACACGTCTTTACTCTATCTAGCCCTTGCACAAGGATCATTAGCCGTTGCCGAGGCTTGTTGATCCTAACCAACCACTGGCTAGCCATCCCCCATCATCGTTGACCCTTTCCGACAGCGACAAAGGCCCTCAATGTTTCCTTTTTTATCATTTAAATTTAGTATTTTTTTTTTTAGTTTGATCTAAATAAAATTTGTATTAAAAATCAAATTTAGACTAAAACAATATCATTGAAGCATATATTTCATGTTTTAGCCACGTCATTGCCACTAGAAGAAAGAAAATATCAAAAAAAGCCAAGTCAATGTTTTCCGTACCTAAGTTAAATGAAATTAGCAGAAAGATTCGATTGCAAAAATTTGACAAGTTTTAAAATTTGATTGCACTTTCTGTAAGTTTTAAGATTCAATTACACTTTCAAAACAAGTTTTAAGATTTTCAGTACACAAATTTCTAATTTATATTATACATCATCATGAACTTTAGCTATCACAACCAGACGTTGCAAACTCAAGCAAATGTCGTATGAAGGTTATGGCATTTATAGCATCCTTATCCCCGTTATCTTATGTCAAAGCTCACCTTTTCAAAGTTTCGAGTCACTAAATCATATTATATGGAGTTTGGGAAATAACATTTTCCGAGTCTTAAATATCTTGATCTTATAAAACTTTTGGTTCAAGATATTAGCTTAATTAACTAAGAGAGAATTCTCTTAAAACCAATCAAACTCACTCATTAGGGTGAGACTTAGTTAAATTAAAGGTTTTAGGAATGGATTAAGATGCATTGTCATCGCCATGCAAAATCCATGAGGAATAATCACCATGTTAGTGAAGGTTGATGAGAAGGCTGTCACGCCCTGAACCCCGGGCACATGCACATCCCTCGGCGGTCGATCAAATTGCGACGTTCCGAGGACGCGTTACTGACCCTTTCTTTTTATGTACACACAGAAGCGAATTAAATAAATGAACCCCATACAACAATCAACACAGGGATAGTAAAACACATGCTAACACCTTTATCACAAACTGCATTTTATAAACACCTTAGGTTAGCCCTACAAGTCTATGTACAGAAGTCTGTCCCAAAAGAAAACTACTGGGTCACCTACACTCTGGACCTTTCCGCCTCGGGTTCCGGATCCTCTACGACACTATCTAGGATGTTGATGTCCAAAGGATCAACTACCTTTGCTCCGGGCCCTTCAGCCTTGGCAACGAGTTTTCCATGATATCATTCAGTATATCAATATCCATGGGGTGAAGTACCTCTTCATCCTCGGTTTCGACGGTAGGCCCGTCCAAACCCTCTAAAGGACCCTTCCGGACCCCGTTAGGTTTGTTAATGTACCACGCTTTGAAACGATAAAGTACCAAGTGAGTTAGGCCATTATCAATCCAAATAGTGGTCACTACGAGCTCACGATTCCTGGTGGTCCCGAGAATGGGGAAAAAGGTAGACTCGGACTCTACCTCCTGTGGACACCCAAAACAGACGTGACGTACCTCCATCTAAGGACCTGAAAAATTTAAACCACGACAGGGTGACATAAACCTTAGTGAGTCAACACCCTAAACCTCGATTAGGATGAGAATTCACTCAAAGGCAGCTTAGCTTAAGCATGCACTATATAGGGCTTACCTCGCCTCAGCACCTCCCTGCACATTAGTATATCTCATATATCATATGCATATAGTAAATGTATTCAATAACTGAAACACCTCATATCATTCATCAAATATTCACATGGGTCTCGATTATAAGGCTAAACTATTATGACACGTCACATTCCGTGCCACACAATTTTGTCCCATAATCAGGTGTGGCTATCTCAATCACTCAGGCGTGTCCCAATTATTTACAACCCAACGGCCACGACCAACTCATCAGTCAACAGTTATCTGGCATAACCGAGCGTCATCCTGCTCCGTCGAGCACAGCAATGTCTACATCTAGACGGCATTCCATATATGAGCATCCGCCCAGCCTCCACTACGACTGGCATTCATTGTCAAGAGCATCTGAACTTAATTAGGTATCATCTCGCATGAACGCATCAAGAAAGGTTCCGATAGTGATCACAAGCACATCCATATTTGGCCAAAAATATTGTGCTTTGCACTCAATTACCTCATATTTCAAATAATGGACTTGGCCAATTTTCTTCGTATTAAAAATCATCCCAGTAAAATAATCGTGCGTGGTCACGTATTTAAATCGAACCAGTAAGCATGGTACATTCTCATTTCAAAATTCCACGATTTCATTTACTATATAAAATTTTGGCGTCAAAAATCGACACCTGGTATTTTTCTAATTAAATACTACAAAATTATATTTTTGCAATAATAAAAAAAATCATCACCAAGCACTCAATTGTATAATTTAGCAATCAATTTCACAAATCAATTCAACCATGACAATCAGCGTAAAATTCCACTAACTGGCTATCTCGATACAATTTACGCTAATCAAAATTTATTAAATAAATTGCAATTAATTAAATAAATTGTAAATTATTTAAACTAATCCACTTAATTAATCTAAATAATCTAACTGAACTAACCTAATTGAACTAACTAAACTAATCTAGCTAGGCTAACTACATTAATTTAATTAAACTAACTAACTAACCTAACTAACCACTTAACCAAACTATTTAATCTAACTAACTATTCTAACTAACTAGTTACACTAACTAAATTACACTAATCCTAATTAACCTTAAACTAATCCCCATAAGTGCAATCAACTTCCTAATCCAAGATTAGGGCGTTAACTCACCGGATTAGCAAGGTGACGGGTCCATGGCAATGGCGGTGCAAAGGTGGTACAATCCCATGACTACGGCGCCACCAATGGAGCTCAGAAGAGGCTAAAGTCAGCCTATGAGTCTCACAACTTGGCTGGTAGACCGATTATGTTCTAGAGCTGGTTGGGGTTGGCAATTGAGCTTAGGGTGAGCTGAGATGAGGACGGGCAGAGCTGAGGCTGAAACGAAGCTGGACTAGGCGAACGGCTGGCAGACGGTGGTGCTAGCAAGCTGCTGGACCAGCAGACAAACAGAGGGCATGAGGTAGAGAGGCGGACGACAAGGCTGGCGGACGTTTAAGGGCGCAGCTGGGTTGGTGACGCAGCGGCAGGCGGATGACTAGGTGAGCGGAGGAACCGGTGAACACACGTAGCTCGGCTGGATTGTTGGTGGCTTACAGCTTCAAGAGAATGAAAATGGAGAAGAAGAAGTAAGGAAGCTGAAGCTGAAGCAGCTGGTCGGCTGGCAGGGAGGGGATGCGCACACGGAGGGAAAGAGGGAGAAGGGAGGGGACAAGAGCCTTGAAAGTCTAAGCAACCTCCAATGAGAGCCAAGCCTAAATATCTTGGCACTCAAGTGCATTGACCACCAAAGTCTTCTGCCCACAAAGTCCATAGGCCCTCCAATGGTTGATTTCTTCTCATTTCTTCACAAAATAAAGTCTTTTTGGAGGCCAAATAATCCCCTTCAGCTGCCCATACGAATTTCCCTTCATTTCCTTCACCAATTAATCAATTTTGAAGGCCAAAAAGTCCCTTAATTCTATCCATCCGAATTTCTTCCATTTAAATTTGCTGAATTTGATTTTTCCGCAAATTTCCGGGCTCAATGGAATTTCTTCAAAAGATGAGATGAGGTCCTAAAAATAAATCGTGACACGCTCGAACATTCGATTCCCGAAACCGAGTTCAATTACGTGGTTAAAATCGACCAGATGCGATTTTAGCGTGACTTAACGTACTGTGTAGCTTTTAGGGATTTTAGCACGTTTGACCCATGGTTGATAATTTTCGATCCACGTTTGTGCATCTTCGACTTGTCGGTGGCTCTCGATTGTTGTAAAAATCGCAAGGTTTCAATTACGGGTACCAAGTACAGAATCGACAGAAAATCATGTTAGTGATGTTCGACGCGAATTTTGCAATTATGCGTGATTAATTCAATTGTGTGTTTTTGTCAAATCGACCTATATCCGATCACTAATCGATTATAAAGGTGTCATATTGACCATTGCCAATTATTACGGTCGAGCAGTCGATTTCTGATTGATTTCTCAAGTATGTCGCGTTTATATCCCTTAACGGCTTCAGCTGATAGATCAGTTAACTCGAGAGTGATCAGCTCCGAGAAAAAGGACCATAGGCACGTCGACGAAATGCACATTTCATATTATTGAGACGGGGAAATTCAGGATGTCACAAAGGCAGCGGATGACTTTTCAAAAAAACAATTGTTTGTAGATAGGGAATGAAGCCAGAGATGCCAAGCTAAGCGGGAAGCTTTGAGATAGAGCACAATGGAGATCTACATGTGTATCTCGTTTAATACCCCTTTTAAGCTTAGGCTTTATTTGATGGAATCCACCACCGCCAAAATGAGATGATACAACTTAAATTTACTTTTCTCATAATTGGCATGTCCCTATGTCATCATCAATTATCGAGATATATGTAATGGATTATATACATTGTTGAAATGCATATTTGAGTCATATTTAAAAAGTCTTACATTAGAGAATTAATGTACAGTTACTATATTTTATTTGACTCATAATTGATTGGCTGAACTTTTAAGTGAATGTGGGTCTAATTGGATATATTAATAAGTTTCGATTTGGGCTTCTTCATGGCAATCTCTCCAGTCTAGTTATTAAGCTATTGCTATGTGCTCCCAACAAATAGTATCAAAGCCGATAGTTGATTTGCAGCTCGTTCCCAATGTATATCGGTGTTTAATGAATATCTCAAGTTGAGAACAACGCATATTCCAGGTAAGTTTCACAGTTTGCTCTAGTGAAAGAAACTAGTGATGACAATGGGCTTTGCGGTATAAGAACAATATCTTGATGGTAGCCTTTATGGTTTAGTATGGAGAAAGAGACTCGGGATGAAGGTGGAGTTTGGAGATTTAAGTTGAGACATATTCTTGTAGAAATGTATTTGAAGTAAGAGGGTGTGGACTTAAACTAAGCTTACCATTGAGGAGAAGATTATTGAAATACATATTTGAGTTGTGTTAGAAAAGTCTCACATAGGAGAATTGGTTCATAACTTATTTGCTTAAACTTTTGAGTGAATGAGAGATCAACTAAATAGATTGACGAGTTCAGCCTTGAGTTCCTTCTTGGCGATCTCCTAAATAAGATATTGGATTTTTGCTGCGCACTCCCAAGATAAACATATTGAGTGCATAGTATGAGTTAAAAAATTTCATTTTCAAAAAGTCACCAAGAGCTCCATTTTAAACTATTGAAGTATCTAGTCGAGCCAACCTTCAAATTTAAGCCGTTGATTTCTTTATTTCTTGGGAATTCTATCATGTCATCATCTCTTTATTTTTCTCCCTATCCGTTTTGGTAGATTTCAATGGTTTGTGAGTGGTCAAGGGAGTGTCGTATGATGTTGGGATATATTCAATGAGAAAATATATAAAAGAATATTCAATCTTGGTGAGGTTGAGAACCCCACTACAGAGGATAGATGGGCGAGATTTGATAATCTAGGTCTCTCTTAGCCGAATCACCACATTGGTAGGCAACTCCAGCAATACAGCACGCTCTTGATTTTTCAAGAAATCAAGGAATCATCCAAAATAGATAAATAGAAAATCAAAGAGAAGATAACGAGGGAGTGGGACGGCATTCTTGAGATTCCGCACTACACCATAGAACTTTCTTATCATAAATTGAACACTTTAGCTTGGCATCGGTGAGTTTTTCACTGAAAAAGGAAATGGGACAGTCTTCTTGGATGAGAATGGTGCCGATGACAGCATTAGAAGCATCACATGGAACCTCAATGATCGACAGTGCTAAAACAGGACCGTCAGTGATATTTCTAGGCAGGCTTCGTGGTTTGCTGTCACGAAAGAGACTAGAGTTGAAGGATATTGTGATGTAGCAACATGTCCCAATAGCAGCTTTCACGGTTTAGATCGAAGAAAAAGAATAAGGATAAAAGTATGGTGTTAGAGATTCAAGTAAAAATATGGTGGTGCAGAAAGATATCTAAATTAATGGAGAGCAGAACTAGCACTAAACTTCACTCAAGGGGTGAATGCTGAGATGCATGTCTGAGTTATATTAGAAAAGTCACACATCAAAGAACTATCGTTATGCAGAGCAGTTAATGATCCTAGTTAACTCATAACCCACGGACTTAATATTTTAAATGAAGGTTGATTTAATTAAATGTGTTGACGGGTTTGAGCTTATACTACCTCTTAGCAATCTCTCTAGGAAAGGTATCAGACTTCTACTGTGCTTTCACTATAAACAAATTGGTTCAACCAAGAAAAAAAAAACATAAGCATATTGGGCGCATAATATGAATCAAATCCTTTCATTTCCGAAAAGTCGCCAAGAGCCACCGTCTGAGCTATTGAAAAATCCAGTCAAACCTACCTTCGAAGTTTAAGCGGTCAATGTCGTGATTTCTTCTTGGGAATCAGGCCATGTCATTTTCTCTTTATTTTCCTCTCTATCCGTTTTGGTTTATATTTATGGTTCGTAAGTGGTCAAGATGGTGTCGTACGATGTCGGGATGTATCGATGAGACAATGAAAGAAAATTTTTTCAATCATGGCGAGGTTGAAAACCCCACTACGAAAGATGGAAAGGCGAGACATGATAATCTATGTTTATCAACCGAATCACCGCATTGACAGGCAACTCCATCAATATAGAACACTCTTGATCACTCAAGAAACCTAGGAATCCACCGAAAGAGAAAGAGAAAAACAAAGAGAAGACAACGAGGTAATGGGACGGCATTCTTTGAGGATACGCACTATATCATAAAGCTCTTCATCGTAACTTGAACACTTTAGCTTGGCATCGTTGCGCTTTGCACCGAAAAAAGGCAATGGGACGGTCTTCTTGACTGAGAATGGCACCAATGACAACATTAGAAGAATCGCATTGAACCTCAAAGATCGATACTGCTAAAGCCAGAGCTTCAGTGAAACCTCTTCCCTTTTGAGTATTCGGTAATTGGGATAGTTTGACGGTCGTATTGCCACGATCGTCCAGGTAGCACGTGACATGCATTCATTGGAATTACATCACACCATTCTTTATGTGCAGGATTTATTTCCAATAGAAAATTGGACTAAACAGAGCTTGGAGACTTTAATTTCATTTCCCTTCTTTAGGCACCGAAACTTGTAAGGGTATTTAGGATGATCTTTCATCAGCAACTTCAACTTTCCCATCATTCATGTTGCTACAATATTAGATCGCAACTTCCTCCGTCAATAAAAGCATCACACACTTTGCCCAGTGACGTGCACTTTTAGGAGAAAATTACCAAAAAAAGTTCTCAATTTATTATAATTGTACCAATTCTATCATAAACTTTTTTTGGACCAGTTCAATCATAAACATTTTGCATTTGTGCCAATTCAATCTTTTCAGCCAAATTAAACTTTTTTTTAGGCCACTTCAGTCTATTCGGCCAAATTTGGCTGACTAATACTAATGTAAACATTGCTAGCACTAACTATATGGCCGACGCTAACGTGGACAATTTTTTTATAGGTTTTTTTGAATTTTTTTTGAATTTTTAATATTTCCTTTTTTCATTTGCCTTTTTTTTTCTTTTTTTCCCCACCTTCTTCCACCACCAGCCAAAGGCGAGGGTTGGCAAGGTCAGCCTCATAGGCCAATTCGATAAGAACGAGCCTTGCTAGATTTGGCCAGGCCTCGCCCTCGCCAATGGCCGGCAAGGCTAATCTCACCGGCACTCACCTCTTGCCGGCAATGATCAACCAAAGAAAGAAGCAAAAGGTGATAAAGAAAAAAAGAGAAAAAAAAAAGGAAAAGAAAAGAAAAAATAAATAATAATAAATAATAATATTATTATTATTTAAAAATTGTCCACGTTAGCAGCAGCCGATCAAATTGGTCAGATGGACTAAATTATTACAAATATAAAAAATTGATGACTGAATTGACAACAAAAAAAAAGTTATGATTGAATTGGCATAATTGCAATAGGTTTAAGACTTTTTTGTTAACTTTCCTACACTTTGAGTGAAAAATGTTGTGGTGCAGCCATCTTGACTTTTGCACAGTCAAGACAGTGTTTAAGGTTCATCAATGATCAAGAAAGTGTTGGTAGAATTAGGGATGCAAAAGCAGAGAACATATAAGAATTGGGAAAAGTACCAAAAAAGTCATGAATCTATTCCATTGGTACCAATTCAGTTCTCAATGTTTCAATTAGACCAAATTAGTACTAAACATTTTTATATTGATACCGATTCAGTCCATTTGGATAATTTAGGTAAAAAATTACTAACATGAATGCCAATTGTCCTAATGCCACACCGGGCACTGACATAGATATTTTTGAATAATCTTTTGACTTTTTTACTTCTTTTTTTCCTTTTTTCCTTTTCTTTTCCTTTAGATTGTGGCTGGGACCAACCATGGCTGATGATTGACCACATGAAAGGGCACGAACCTTGCGGCCTAGGCAAGGATGGCCCTTACTAAATCTCGTGAGGGCTCAACCCTCGGTTCTTGAAGTGGCAAGGGCCACCCTTACCAGAAGCCGCAAGGGTAGCCCTCGCGTAGGCGGTGGGGTTGAGCCCTCACCAGCAGCTAGTCACTAGCTATGATTTGTATCGGCCATAGTCTAAAGGAAAAGAAAAAGGGAAAAGGAACAAAATTATTAAAAGAAAAAGTAAAAAAAGAAAAGTTATTAAAAGAATTGTTTTAAAAATCCACATTAGCGCCGGCCATGTTACATAGGACTGCTAGCGTCCACATCAGCAATTTATAGTCTTAATTAATCAGATGGACTAAGTTGGTACCGATATAAAAATATTTAGGACTATTCAAGATTGAGTTTGTACCAATGCAATAAATTTATAACTTTTTGGATACTTTTCTCTATAAGAATTGCATATTTTGATTTCTAAATTGTGTGTGTTACGATACACACACATAGAATCCCAAGTAATTAATATGAAAACATATTAAAAAATACCGTTGAAGATAATATTCTGAATCAATCTTAGAACGTGGATGTCTTGATTATGCTCTCATTTTGGAGAGAGTGGAAGATAAGTTTGATTCAGCTGTGAACTAGGATAGCTAGCAATGGACTAGGTCAATACCTATAAAGGTGGTGATTCAGCCAAAAGTGACATGGATTATCTAATCCGTACCTAGCCTCGGTACTCCTTTATTCATTCGTCCATAAAGCACGTCCCGACATAATTTGCTATCATAGCTATTATTTTATTCAGCTCTTTGTACGTCCCGACCACAGGTAGAGTAATGATTTATTGAAGAAAGCAAATCGCAAGCTTCCCACAAGCCAGCGCTTCACCCAAGTTGTAAACCTAAACTACTTCAGATCAAAGAAACACAAGAACTCCTTCAATCCAGAGGAAACAAATAATGCAGTACTGTGTATATATATATATTCGGAATCCATGGCTAGATTCTTGCACAACTATTCATGTGCGTGCAACAATGTTGCACAATCCCATACGTTTGTAGTATAATATGGGAAAGTACGAATAAAAAATGATGTTTAGATTGCCATGAAGGTTGATGTTGGTCGTCATATTTAGGATTGCGCTTGTTGGCAAGTGATCATTCCCTTATGTGATGGCACCTTCGAATTGAGTGTTCATGGAATAAATTATATTTCTACTTAAGATTATCGAGTATTGTCGCATGCTAAATCATGGTATTAAAATTTCAATTCTCCCAAAAGCATATTTAAACACGGTTAATAACATTCGATTTTTTATTTATTGAAGAGCACTCCAAATACAACTGCAGCATCATGGACATCCGCTGGTTTCAACCCCGACAATGCACTCTCCTATGATCAAGCCACGAGAATTCAACATCAAACGCATCATGATGACTGCATAGTCCTATATCGTTTGCTGCGCTTACGTCTCATCCGAGCTTACGAGAAATTATAGCATGGTGCTGCGGATCAGGACCTTCCGGACTGACCCGTTTAGGCCTGACTATCTCGAAATCATCACCAGCCACTGCATTAGGCGACTTGACAAGGACCGTCAACCTTTTGAATTCATGGACGAGAGTGCGAGCTTCGGAGCCGGTCCAGGAGAAGGCTACCAGCATCAGGCACAGATATAATCCCAACTTGGCCATCGATCCTTCTGATCAGATTACACCGTGTGGTTTTTGCTTGGGAGAGGACTACAATCGCTTGGTATTTATAGCCCTCAAGTACCCTCTAACTCTCTCTCTGTTAAAAAAATTGAATCGACGTGCGGAAACATGGGACTTCCCACAATCCACCAATCAGATAGGAACTCCCGAAACCCTTTTGCAGATTTTATAAGGTTAAACACATTCCCCGCCAGTGGAGTCTTCATTACCAATGCCGTGCTTCATGAGTAATTACGAAAGCCTTTCTCGTCCCTTTATCTGGTCGAATTGAGTGACATTCAATCTGGGCTTCTTCCTTAGTACTCTACATCGATTCAACCTTTAATCTGATCTGCTCGACAATCTTGTAGATCTAGTGTTGTCGCTATTCAAAAACTTATAAAAAGTGCAATTAAATTCTAATACTTGTTAAATTGGCACAATCTTAGTCTTTCCGTTGACTTCGTCTAATTTAGGTGATAGAAAATGCTGACGTGACTTTTTTTAGTATTTTTTCTCTCCTACATGATGCTAATTTGACTAAACACATGAAGGATGATGCTAAAAAGATATCATTTTGGTCCAAATATGATTTTGTTAAATCTAAGTATTATTTAAATTAGAACAAAAAATATAAATATTTAATAATAAAACGAAAGAAGGCACAACGGCGAGGGTCTGCAACACCACCATCGCCAACCAGTGGTCAGCAAGGGTTGCCAAGTGAGGACCTATAGCTTGCTGACCACTGGTTGGTCATCCCCCTCCATAGCCCTTTCAGGCGATAGTAGGGCGGTGGTGGTAACGGCCCAATAGACTCTCATTGTTCTGCCTTCTTCCTTTTTCTTACAAAATTGTATTAAAATTAAATTTAAACCAAAATGATATCATTTTAGTGATTATGTTTCATATTTTAGCCATGTCATTGACACATAGAAGATAGAAATTATTTTAAAAGCCACATCAATTTTTTCTATTACCCAATTTGGATAAAGTTAACAAAAAGACTTGATTACACCACTCTAACAAGTTTTAGAATTTGATCACATTTTTTATAAGTTTTAGAACTAAAATATATTTTTGATAAGTTTTGAAACTTTCAATACACTTATCCCTAATATATTTTACAACATGGGAACTTAAGCTATCATAATCAACCGTTGCAAACTCCATCTAAGTTTTGATATTGGATCACGGGGTCTCCAGTTTGTGCGCCAACTATTTCAATAATTTTGGAAAAGTATTAGGTCCGCACATTTCACACTTTCAGTCTTCTATCTATCGGCATTCGCATCAGGAGGTATTGAGATATAAAACTTAGTGCACTCGTTATTAGCTGAAACCTTTGGAACTTCTTATCGGTCAGGCCGACCATGAGGAAAGTAATGCCATTCATGCTCTTCTCTAGTACATTTCCAGGGGCACCCGTAATCAAACCCGATAGCTTGGAGAACTCTTGACAGCAATTCTGGACCTTCTTTGCATAGAGGTGGTCAATAAGATAAATGAAGATAAAGAAGATATGATTTGCGACCTTTTTTGCATAGAGGTTGTGCAACATGTGATAGTTCAAATGTCGCATGATCCAAAGTTTCATATTGCCACTGCCCTGGCTTTCCTACTGTTAAGAAATCACACTAAGTCGAGACGCGGAGTTGTCTTTCGTAATGACCTCCAGGAGGAAAAAAGTGGGTACTCTCTAGTGAAAGGAAATAACAAGCCGAGATTGGACAATTACGAATGCTAAGTTTAGAAGTCTGGTCCGTATTTGAAACATTGACAGCATCCCATGAAAACAAGGAGAAGAAAAATATAGGGCTTGATTCAGCAAGGCACCTGGAAATGTCCTTGGAATTTCATCCCAAACCGACAGGGTGCCAAAAAGGAGACCTTCAAATACATGCAGGAAGCCAGTATGCTTCCACAATCCAAAAGTCCGAGAAACAAGTCTGCATATACTTTCCCGATTCATCATTGCTCCCATGTTCAGATGAGTGCCAGAGCAAGGAGACAATTAGAGGCACATGCGTCCATGATCTATCCTGTCTACGTGTGACTCGTATGCAATCATGTATGTTATGTGTTTTGAGTGAGAGAGAAAGAGAGGCAAAGTAGATACCTCGTCTGATGCAACTTCAAGTGTGATTCTCCTTGGACATGAGCCGTGATGCATACTTTTGCACCCTACAGATGTTTTATCTGGTTAAGGAATTACAAAGATATGCCAAAGGGGAAAAGAAACATATCATGAACAACCCAAGAACATCCCGTGAAATCATTGATAACCAGAAGGATATCTGTTCTTCGTAGATGGGATGATTAAGCATTAATAGATTGTTGTTGGTCACAAGTGATCGAACAAGCAATTCTTTAGCTTCTTCCTGCTTCTTCTTTAGCATGTTGCAGATCTGTAAAACAATTTCCTTAGGCAGCGAATGTTTCACCAGCAGAAGGATCACAAAGATGGTAGAATAGACAAGAGGCAACAGTTCAATGCCCTTCTGTGCAATATCCTCAGTCTATGTTCCAATGGCCTTCTGAAAACTCAATTGCTTATGATAGACCTTTAATAATGGAAATTAGCCATAAAGTACTATAGATTCATCCTTAAAGATAATTACGTCGGACTGTAGAAGACATCGCAATTCCCATATTAGGGAGGTTCTCTTCATCAATTGATTTCTAGTTGTACAAATTCAATAGATGAAGATGCTTTACCACTCATCCAGTAAGCCACAGAAAGTTGTCTATGGACAACTACTCCCTGTAACTTGACAATCTCGTATATTATTTTCCTAGAGCTTTGTTGTCACTATTATTGTCTCTCTATTATAATCTTCAGGGTCTCTGATTATAGTCTACAATATTCATGTAAAATATCGCCAAAGCCAAGAAGTGCATAAGCAACTCATTTATAGCAAAAAAATGTTAACTGTAATTCACTTACATCTTCAAGTTCCTTGGTATAAGCTTCAGCCTTTTCAACATTTTCATCAGAATCCATGACTGATGGACTTCCAATTTCAGTGGACCTTGCCTTAGGAGAAATCTTAAGCTGAAATTTAGGATGGTCACCAGACAGACTGTCCATTTTGCTTTGATCGGTGTTCTCATGATTGCAAACCTGACATGTATAATCTAAGAAACCAGCAAGGAACGAGTTTCGACTCTCTGTTGAAATAGAAAAACTTAAGAAGGTTCTGTCCATTTACCTGTTCTGTGACAACAGCTTTGGAGGATTCTCTGAAACTTCTGAAGTGCCAAGGGTAAGAACATTACTTCCACAAACAAAACCCAGTCACAGGAGTGAGGATAGTGGAGTTATTAGCACTCTTCACCTTTTTTCACTGGGAGCTTCAGAGGGCCATTCCGGTGGACTAAATGACATCAAATTGGCAACTGACCCCTGCAGAATAGACACTCACAACTTCTAATGCATTACAACATAATTATATTCGCAACACCCTATCGAAAGGTGTAAGGTATTACTTGGAAGTCAAGAGCAAACAATAGAAAGGAACCTCAGATGATTTCCCTTATGAATTGAGAAGTGGCTGGTTTTATCGATTTACCTGTTCTGTGACAACAGTTTTGGAGGAATCTCTGAAACTTCTATAGTGTCAAGAGTAAAAACATTACTTCCACAAACAAAACCCAGTCACAGGAGATAGCGTAATGGAGTTTTTAGTACTCCTCACCTTTTCTCACTTGGAGACTGAGAGAGCTGTTTTAATGGACTAAATGGCATTAAATTGGTGTCTGATCCCTGCAATATAGACACTCATGGCTTCTAATGCATTACAAAATAACATTCCCATAAGTATATTCGTAATGCCCAATTTTATTTTATCTTTTGGTCCAAATGTTACACCCTATTGAAGAGGGGTAACTTATTACTTGGAAGTGAAGAGCAAACAACAGAAAGGAACCTCATATGATTTCCGCTTTAAGGATGACTTGAGAAGTGATCCGTTTTCGGTGCTTTTGCTACAATGAGGTAACGCTCGCATAGCCGTAATTTGCTCAGAGTCCCTCATGGAACTGATTTCCTCTGTAGGATTAGAACCAAGTTGACCTTCTTTGGTTCTTATGGCCCTGCACATATTGACATCTTGATCTCTAAAAGTATCTATGGTTTCAAATACCAGGACATAAAGTTGCAATGCAGTTTAGACCTCATCATTCTCAAGCTAGAAAGATGAAAAGCCCTCTTGGCAGAATTAAGAGAGTTACTGTTCTTCACATCAACATTTCTGACCCTCGAATCCTTAAAAGACTCCTTGCTTGAATTTGTGACTTCAGGATTCACGCATATCTTATCAATTGGTTTTGACAACTCATTTAAACTGCTCGTCTTGCATAGAGAACTGCAAAAGTTTAGAGCAAGCAGATTAAGCATTTGCAAAATAATGCCGGGTCAAAGGTCTAATCCGATATATGCAATCTACTTGTTAGAGCTGGCAATGTCTAAGACAGGATATGACATGACATGAACAGCGTCAAACATAAAACTGATATGACATGACATTGACACATCTTTTCTGTAATGAGAAGTTATTTCAGTCTTGAAAGTAAATATCATTTAAAGGAATATCACTTTCCCACGTGACTCAAAAGGTTCAAACTGAACATGAACATATCATGCTACAGCAGATTGTGAACCCTACTTCCAGGCATAATTTAGTCATATTTTACCAGAGAAAAAGATGTCAATATCCACTTCAAAGCATACTATGAAGGATTTAATGAGCTTTCTTGGCCAATAATAAAGGGAGACTTGGACTTAAGAGACAATTGCAAGTAAAGGTTTATAATTTCAGCTGAAAAGGCTTTAATTTCATCAACAGCAAGCGATAATCAAGAACATCATAAGATTTTTCACATGCATCTACATATGTGTTCATCAAACTATTAATATACAACAAATTCAAATATATCTACATATCTGTTGATCAAACTAGTAATATACAGCAATTAGGAGAGTATCCAATGTCTCAAGGCAAACTATGATATACCATCAAAAGAAAAAGAAAAAATCTCATTTTTCCCTAGTTGAAAGTCCATTGGATAACAGGAGACCAATAACCAGACCAAATTTATATGCCAAAAAGGTAAACTCTGCCTTTTTCTCTCTTGTGTTTGTGTGTGGGTGGGGGAGTGGCAGTGGGGAGGAGATAACTTACACATTATTCACTCACGGTTGGCTACTCTTAAAAGAAGTACATGGGAAAAAGAAAATGCTAGAATTTGAACAAAATTTCAAACAGCTCCACAATTACAACTTGATTTGGTACAGATGCCTCACCCTAGTTGAGAAGTGGGTCTCACACTGATATGGCATCCAGCCAGAGGAGGTTGCCTTTTTGTTTGCTCCCTTGCCAGTGAATTTAGACCAACAAGCGACTTTCCCCCAACTTGAGAATCCTTGGCATTATCTCCCAACCTGTTGAAGATTGCATAAACCATGTGACAGTATAAAGCATCAAATGTCCAATCAATGAAACTAGAATCAAAAAGAAAATCTTCACCTAGTTTCATTTAGATGTAAAGAAGCAAGTCCTTTGCTGCTAAATTGAGTAAACTTTCTCCCAGTTGATGGTTCTCGAGAAGACTGACTCGTAGTTTCCTCTGATCTCTTGAAACGATTCGAGTGGGCTTGTCCAGGTTCTCTACTGGTAAAGAAAGAGGACAATATATAACTGCTGGCTCTCCATTTGGGACATTTACATAATACAAAAACTGAGCTAAGAAGTGCAAAAATGTTATGCTGTTGATTCACCAATCTTTTTATTGAACTCTGGAAATCACCATAAAATGCATCAACATGATAGCAAGAGCTCAATGAATGAACGATCAAACTGAAAATCACAACAACTTACTTGCATTCCTGTCCTTACTCTTTAAGTTATGGATGCATATGCTTTCTAAATTTTCACAAAATCAACCATCAAGAATCCATGTTTCTTAAAAGGAGACGTTAATGGCCCATTGGTCTAATTTGGCATGGCAGAAACATGCCAATAATATAGATTCCCTCTCATTCCTCTAATCACTAAAAGGTAAGGGATAAAGGGGACAACCTGAAAACAGCCATTTCACTATCATGCAGTACTTTACTTGGGATAATACAGTCTGTATCATTAAGACTTGTCACAGGCTTGGCGTCTTCGTTATCAGCCTTAGTAGCATTCAATGTATCAAGAAAAGGTTTATTGCTTCCATTTGCCTTGCCTTCTGTTCCTGGAACATGTGGCACACTTGAACCTTCTGACTGCATGTTGCCATGAGAATATGTGGCTTCCCCTACTGATTCTTCCCTGTTACTCTGCTCTTCACCCAAAGTGCAATTTAAACTGTTGACAATAGACAAATCTTTTCTTGGAAGCTCTGGGATGGTACTTAAATTTGTGTCAACCCCAGACTGAATATGTACTTCTCTTGACGCTGTTTTGTCTGATGAATGATCTTGTTGATCAGATTCATAAGAACATGCGCTGTTTGTCCTTTCAAAAGAAGATTGTTCTTTAATTGAATTTCTACAGGCTGTGGGCTTTGGCACCAAATCCATTCTTGGGTTAGGCATAGAAGTTGAAGTTACAGAAGTTCCTACTTGAATCTCTGGTGTACCCACACAGTGTGATGATTGAACATTATCAATCATAGCATTATCCTCAGAGTCAGGAATTGCCTCAGGAAGGCGAGTTTTCGAGCCCTGGTGCTCATTCATCTGTGATGATGTCCCTTTGCTTCCTGTAACCTTCTTCCCACCTTGTTCTCCCTCAGTCATGGGTGAATCAAGATTAAAGCCATCCAACCTGGATAGCACAAATGACTGCTAAGTTCCTAGATTGCAATCAAAAGTCATGATGTTTCCCTTCACTAGAAAATATAACCTTATGTATCAAAGAATATGCCCTAGTGTATACATTGTGAAACTGTCTTACTCATTAAAATCAAAGGAGAAAGAAAATCTTTTCTTGGAATTTCTTTCATCAGGTGATTCTGCTTCATTTCTGTCCTTGTTTGGAGATTTCTTAGATGGACGGGAGAAATCAAGATCTGGCATATCCACTTTGAATGATGAAAACTTGTCAAAGTCGCCATCTAGGTTAAAATCGACATCCCTGAAAAAGGTTTCTTAATAATCAATGCACAGAAAGCAGAGATATATCCCCCCTTCATAACAAGTAAGATTGTAATAAGCTTTCATGCATCTTCACCACCATCTGTTGTTTTGAACGATTCTTGAAGTGGTTGAATGATATGTGAAGCATGAGTCACTTAATCACCATGGGCATTATTCTCCAGAAAGCGTAATTGTACAGGGACACGTAACCAACACAAGTATGAAGATAGAATATTAAAGTTAGATTCACATCCATACCAGTTTATTATTCCCATACTTTAAGTTTCGCTTACAGTTTATCAAAGATGAATTTCTTTGTTTTGCCTTTGCCAACTGTATCAAAGCTAAAATCCACTGCATCATCTTCTGCCACAGACAACGACTTCCAGGAGGTCAGGAACTCCTTGCCAAATTCAGCATCTGTTGAAATCAGATTTAACATTGAGCTGTGACCTACATATCTGACCTTCATAAGGCATGGCCAGAAATGTGTACAAGCAATCATCCTAATCAATGACAAGGATGAAAACCTATTTTAATGTAAAGAAAGCTTTCATTTGATTTCAAGTACACAAAAAGTGTGCTGAATTAGTTATTGACCACAATATCCAAAAGAGTCATACATCAGGCCATATTATATTAACAATATTAACGTAAACGAATTTATTAGGTTTGAAATAGAGAAATATGCATCCTTTCGGTACCATTTCACATCTGAAGTGAATTAATTGAATTTTGAGATTTGTCAAGCTTACAGAGTACCTAGTAATGATTTATCCTTTTTCTGATTCACGACTGCCGTTTCTTTAGGTGATTCTGCCATCTGCAAGGGAAAGAGTGAGGATAGCATTAAGAGAGAGAGAGAGGGAGAGAGAGAGAGAGAGAATATAAATGGCCCTTAGAATTTACAAAAGAAAAGGGAGAATTAATTTCAAACCCCTTAGGCTGGCTACACTACAGAGCAACCTCTTCTCCTCTCTTCATAAAAGCAACATCTCTCTATTAAAACATGGAATCTATAACATTTTTGCACTTATCTTTTGCAGAAGCATATATAAACTAACCTAGGAGGGACCTTAGCCAGTCCATTAAAGTGAAAAACTCACACTTGACATATAAACAGTTCATACAGGCATGGCATTTACCTATACAAAGTGGTTAGGTGGAGAATTGCAAGCTTTAAATTTAAGACTGTGTGACCAAAAACACCCATATGTACGTGCCAGATTCATTTTTCATCCTTCCACAAATGCAAAGGCAAACGATTTCGAATTTGACAGCAATGATGAGGTGGACGGCTAATCACCACAAAACAGTAATGATCATTTCAATAGTTATCTGCCTTGATTCAAGTGGGACATGAGTCTCACATACTCCTAATATGAAATGTCCAAAGGAGTTCCACTAGACCACAAGTGGAAACCACTATAGCTATTGCAAAGGATGAACAAATAATGCAGTATTAAACGGTTCACACAAGGGCAAAGCACAGGGCTAGTCCAGTATAATCTATCCCAAGAAAAGAACACGCATGCTATTTTAACATGAGAAACCATAGCATTGAGGTTTAGCAGATGAATTAATGGCTGTCTTATGACAGCCTTAAATATATAGGTCCTCCTATTGCATTCAGATCATCTGATTTCCAGCATGGCGAAGTTTAATTAAAATGAATGTTAATGAAAAAAAAAAAAAATACATCAGAAGAGCTACTTATCATGGCATCATTTCTACGAAAGGTGATGCCGTGAAATAGCGTTATCTTTGCATGAAACTGTCCTGAGCAGCAAAGAATCTCCTACTCATACCTCAGAAGTCAAGACAATGAGAAGGTAAATGCTGTAAGGCATAGCGATTTTCTCTAAACAAGCGTCTACATTGTGGTGAAACTGCAAGGAGCTATAGACTCCCAGCAATAGGCTCACAGAAATCTGAACACAAATCTCTCACAGAGGTATATCAGAGAGAGATAAACGTAGCAATCAAGGGGAAATTCTCCCCTGCACCTAACCTACAAAATCATAGACGATGCTCGAACGGACTCGGTAAAGCCAATCTACGTCGATTACAAAGAGGTCTTCTGAAATCAAATGGACCTCCTGCCGGACGGAGGACGTGAGACGCAAAACGAACGCGAGACAGTGAGAGGCGAGGCGCGGCGAAGGTGAGAGTCCGAAGGAACTCCTCATCGGAAAAGTTCGCACCATCGGAGAAACTAAGCGCGCTCGTGTGGAATACCTCTGTTCAACGCTACGAAACAATCGGCGAACGCCGAGGTACGGAGCATCGAGAATCCGAAGAAGCAATAGCCAGAAGAAGAAATCGACGGATTGCGAAAGCTCGAGATCGATTCGCACGTCGACAGTACCTTCCTTGCGATCGCGACAGGGAGCGAGCTCGAGCGTGGGAGAGGGAAAGAGAGAGATCGGCTGGATTTGAATGGAGATGAGAGAGAAGCACTCAGGTTTCTCTGCAGGTTTTGAATGGCGACTCTATTTATATATGGAGAGAGAGAGAGAGAGAGAGAGAGAGAGAGTAGCCTTGAAAGAGGCGGGACCGGAAAGTGGCGGAAATCCGACGGAGATTCGCCTGAGCGACCCGTCATGTGCTCGCCGGCTGTTTCCCCGAGGAGACGGAGAAAATTCCGATTTTGCCCCTCTAAGGTAGCATTTCAGCACAGTGCCCAGGAAACATTCCGGCGGACCAGGATCTGTGCTTCCAAAAAAATATTGACCATCGATCATGTGGATCCAAGCTTGGGAACCACATGATCAACGACCTTAATAGATTCGGGACATATAGACTCGCGTACAGATGGCATATGAGCATTTATCCTATGTATTAAACTCGATAAGTTACCAACTGATTGCTATAGAAGTCGGTCTCCGTATGCCTATTGTCGTGCCAAGAAGAGGGCACTTTTGTCCAATAGTAACTAAAAGCTGGCTTGAGAGGAATTTCAGAAATTGACAAGAAAATGAACGTCTTATTATCATATGAAGGTGGATTTTTTTTTTAAGTTAGTGTAGTGTTGACATTTGTCCCGCCTCATTCGCTATTGAAATGTTGGGTTTATGTCACCATCACAGTATCAATTGCCCAGGGCGAGGCTATCACAGTAATCCTATGAGATTCAAGTGGAAAAATCCTAAAACAACAATGCATCTAAGCACAAACTCGTCCTTCACATATGCCCTAATTCGAAAAAAACAAAGTATTTATGTCTCTTTGAGGTTTTTATCGTACACTTTGCTCTCCGGAGTTGAATATACGTTTAAGCTAAATATACGTTTGATAAATATAGGTTTGATTGATTATATTTACGCCAACAAGAAAATGCCCTTTGATAAATATACAATTTCATTTTAATTGAAATTTTCACTATTTTTTAGTAGTTAACATTCGGTATATGGAAGAAAGACGAAACCTCAAGAAAAATAAATTTAAGATTCACTAATAACTTAAATTATTTTAAGGATGCTTTTTAGCAATTCTTGTCAGTCCAAAATAGAAACACCTTTTCTTTGTCATCTTACTTTTGATATGGATTCATTGCGCAATCATCTTCTCCGTCCCCGATAGCCTCGTTCTGGTCGATGGCGATGTCGGAGAAGTGCATTATCGTAAGGCCTATAGGGATTGCTTGTCGTCAAGAGCATGAAATCAGGCGAATTTCACCGTCGCGTCAAGAGGTCTTTCTTCTTCCACCGCTCCTGCACCCAAGGGCCCATGGAGAAACGAACCGACGACGTGAGCTACTAGGATTTGCCTGCACGGATTCCGACTACCCCCGATCGCACGAGCCTGCTTGGATTCTCCACAGGCGATCCCCCATATGTGCCAGCTGCTCGGACGCTGTCAAGGGCTTCTATTTCTATCGCCGGACATGCAACGATTCCACCTCCCTCGCATATCATGCCTCTTCTCAGCATTGCGAGGCTTGTGGTGGGGCTTGCTCGGGTGCAATCTATTAATGCCTTCTGGAAGATGGCTATTGTCGTGTCGTGTCCACAGATTGTGTCTGGAGCTGCCTATGGAATTGTCACTCGCAATAGCTGCTCGCTCTTCGCCACGCAACATCGGAAGAAGTCTCGTGTCGGACTTTCTACTCCTGTGACAAGGCAATTGATGGTGGGTTCAGAATTTTCCTGCACAGAACGTGAATTCATTTTGCATCCTTCTTGTGTCCCGAGGCTGATTCCAAAACATCACTTCCATTAGAATGGTCTGATCTATCTCGAGGCAGCCCACGGTGTCAGAGATGGAAAAGCGAATCTGCGATGCAACTCTTGCGCTGACCGATGCGCCATGGAAGACTACCGTTGTCTCGATTGTGATTTCAAATTCCGCCATCATTGCTTTCGCCTACCACAGAGTATAAAGAGCGAGCATCACCTTGATCCGTTGACCCTCCATGAGTATATCGTGAAAGATAATTCGGGTGAGGAGTACCGCGACATCTGCGAGAGAAGAAGGAATCCAAAACTATTGGTCTACTACTTTGTGGAGAATGAGAGCCACTCATGTTAAATGTGCAATATATCCTGCAAGTTTGAAGCAAAAATTTACAGGAAAAATAAAATAAAATTAAAGTGTCGAATCCAATGCGAGCTCAATGAATTTGAATAAGCAAATTGTCACATGTAGGTCAAAAGGATATGTGCGCTACAAACTTATCTTCGCAGCACTTATACAAAGGGGTTAGAGGGAGGTTGCAACCTTTAAATTTAAGATTGTGCGACTAAAAACACACATATACATGCCAATGCATGTGTTTTTGAATATTCACTCTTCAGCATTCCATCAACACGAAGGTAAAGGATCTCCAATTTGACAGCGGTAATTAAATGGACAGCTAGTCACCTCCACAATAATAGTGTCGGCCATTTCAAGATTTCTCTGCCTTGATTCAAGTGGGACATGAATCTCATACTTCTGATGTGAAATGTCTGAAGAAGTTCAACTAGACCACAAGTGGATCCACTATAGCTATTGCAAAAGATGAACAGACGCAGTAATAAACAGTTTATACAGAGTCATAAGCAAAGGGCTAATCCCGTATAATCAAATACCCAAAAAGAGAACACATGCTAATTTAGCATGAGAAACGATAGCATTGAGTTTTAGCCAAAAAAAAGGATTGAACGGCTGTCTTATGACAGCCTGAAAAAATATAGGTCCTCCTATCCCATTCAGATCATCCCACTTTCCAGCAAAATGCTGTAAGTCATAGTGTCTACACAAACATCTACATTGCGGTGAAACTGCGAGGAGCTATAGACTTCCAGCAATAGGCTTAGAGCAATTCTAACTATCAATTTTTATATAAGCTTGTTTCATAGGAAACTACACAACGCAGTTTTCAGAAGTCAAATGCGCCAGAATACTCAAAGAGACATATCAGAGAGTAAACATAATAATTTAAAAAAAAATAAAAATAAAAATTCTTCACTTTGCCCAACCTACGAATTCATAGAAGATGCTCTCGAATGAACTCGATAAAGCAAATCAACATGGACAACAAAGAGGCGGTCCTAAATCAAACGGACCCACTGCGACGTGAGAGAAGCGAACTGATTTTTCTGAGGTTTTGAATGGCAACCGTATAAATAGGGTCGTTTCGAATAAATTTTCGATTTTGCTCCTTCAGTGGAATCATTTTTCACGAATTTGCCCCCAATAATGCTCTAATTTGTCTCAAATGGACCTCACCAATAAGTCTTTGCATGGTGGACCCCGGATCCTTTGATCCACATTGGCGCCAACATTATCAACGGCCTCGATGGATATGGGCCATGTGGACTCTTGTCCGGGCAGGCATTTACCCTCCCACGGATCAAATGTGTAAGGGATCCACGGAGCCGTTTGTCAATTGTTATCCAAATCATTGGATCCAAACAGATACTTTACTTGCGCAGCCACTCTAAATTCGAAAAAACAGATATCGATTCTATGGTTAACGGAGCATCAACGAGTAATCATGCTATCTGCGCACGGCACGGTTCACAACCAGGGGAATTGAACCAGCCGATGGTTGTGAACCGTGCTGTAAGGCATGCTCAATTTGAATTATATGTATCTTAATGAATTATTGCGTTTGAATTTTGAAATTGTCATTTACTTTTGGACAATTTCTGCCGTTGTACCTGCAATTGTTAGATACAATTCCTTTTAAAGAAATATGAGCAATCATCTATTAGTCATCATGTGCCTCGAATAAGAGAGTGTCTGCCCGGGAAAGAAAAGTTGCATTCATGGACTTTATTTGATATAGCAAATCGAAATTACTTGTCTTTGGGCATCGTAATTGAGAATCTCATCTCATGTAATTCAAACAAAGATTCAAAATATTGCTTTGATTGCAAGGCATGTGAAATAGAAGTTTGAAACTTGATTATGGATCAGACAACCGAAGGTAAAGATCAGAGAAAAAATTTGTGATCATGATGCCAACATACCAAGTCGGCTTAATTTTTATTTAAGTTGATCGTTGCATGCCAAAGAGAAAACAGCTTAATTTACTTTTCTAAAATTTAAATATTTAGTTGATATGACCAAACTGTATGTTAACATTGTCTTCTT
Organism: Eucalyptus pauciflora; assembly: GCA_007663325.1. NCBI lineage: Eukaryota > Viridiplantae > Streptophyta > Magnoliopsida > Myrtales > Myrtaceae > Eucalyptus > Eucalyptus pauciflora. Next base: position 384,729 of record VMYD01000257.1, on the reverse strand, counting down.
TGCCAATGTAACCGATTGTTAAATGGTAGGAACACCCAAAAAAAAGGGGACTGAAGAACCACAAATTAACCGAAGTTCATATCCTATGTACCTTCCCAATTTCACGCTTGTAATAATTCATAATACTTTGAATTATGCATAAATGTAGTATCCTGAAGGATTGCTTCAATTACATGTAAAGTCGTCATTTACCTTCTTAATTGGGGGCCTCGTAAAGCATCCAACGAATTTGCAAGTTGACACGTTACGTAATAAAAATAAGAAACTACCAAGATGCATTTGATTATAGATTAACTTAGTAATGAAACATAAAATATATATGAAAAATATAACTCAAATGAATTATTATATGTAATTCTTCCAAAGGGTACGACCATGATGGGGTGCGATTGGACGCACCGTTTCAAGTTGAAACGTTACGATGGAAGATCACCAATGGAGGGGTACGAAGGGAGACGTATAAAATCTCCCGAACACAACCGTTGGACGGGTTGTCAATTCATTCGCACCAAAAATCTCTCTCAAAATTCCATCTCGAAGATAGGCTGGATTCAATCATCAATTTGAAGAACGGTTTGCATTTACGCCGTGGAAATTGGGTGTTTTCCTTGTGATTGCATCCAGACCAACGTGAGGCATTGTTGTCCGTGATTGGCTCTCAATTCAACGTTCGATTCGGGACTATTTGCTGTTTGCGCATTGGAATCAAGTAAGTCGTCTTCCGCCGACATGAATTCCTTCATTGGTATCAGAGCCAGATCGTGATTTCTGCCTTGTTTTTTCATTGAATTTTCCCGTTTACTTTTTGATATTGGAATCAATATCAATTCTACACTGTTTGGATGTCTAATGATCGGAATTACCATCTGAAAAACTCGAATTTTCAATCGGAGTGAAGAACGGACTCGGCGTCGCGAACACCCGTACGGTTTTGGCCATTTTTCGATATATTTTTTGGGCCAAATTTTTTTTTCAAATATACGGTATGAAAGTACTCGTCGAGACGAGTCCAACGGTGGGTCGAACGCTGACAGACGACGCCGGACGCGCCCACACGTGCGGCCAGAAGCCGCGGCGCGTGGGAGCCACACGCTGCACGTGCTGGGCACCCCAGCAAACCGGCGCGTGACGTCACGCGCTGGTGGGCGAACCGGTGCGTGACGTCACGTGTTGGTTCGCCGAACCGGCATGTGACGTCACTCTCGCGTCGGCGAACCGACGCGAGCTGACGTCACCGATGACGTCACCGATGACGTCATCCCACGGTCATTAACCGTCGGGATGACGTCATCGATGACGTCACCACCGGCGGTTGTTGGCCGGCCGGTCACCGGCCGGCGACCCGACCCGACCCGACCGGCGACCCGTTGACCCGACCCATTGACCGGTCAACGGTCGGACCGGTCGGACCAGCCAGGAGCCTTTTGGCTCGCTGGCGCGTGCGCCACACGCGCCGCACACTCAGGCGGCGCGTGGGGGCGCGTGCAAGCTCCGATTGGAGTGTGGTTGGTGGCGTTGGGTTCGTATGGGTGTCCTCTACACTGTGGAATAATTATTTTTATTTTTTGGATTTTATAAATGTATGAAAATGTGTAGGGAACCTTATGTACGCGTATTTTTTTGAGGTTTAATGCATAGTTTACTCATTTGTAGCTTGTATTTTCTTGTAGTTTAGGAAATACAGTAGCTAGCTTATGTGCAAGTGTTGTTACATATGATGTGTAAAGTTTAGTTCAATGATATGAAGTATATAGTTTTAATATACTTGGAATTTTCTAGTTGCTAGAAAATTAGAACAATGGTAGGAAATCCATTACATGTTGAATTGTTTTTTTTTTTTGAATTATAGTTGAAGCATGATTGTTGTTTATACGTTGGTTATTATCATGCTATGGTTTTGTGTTAAGGAAAGATGTAGAAATTACATGAAGTCATGTAATTATTTTTCCTAGTGGGAGTTCGTAGGTTGGTAGAATTTGAAGGAATCCTCACCTAGAACTCAAAATTTGTGCAAATTAAAATAATAAATGATAATTGAACAATCGTACATAGAAATTGATTGGGAACATAGTGAACTTTTGTTTCTATGTCTTTTGTTGAATTATTATTATTATTTTATTTTGTTTTTGCTGAAAATTAAATAATTGTGTTACTCTGAAAAATGTGCTAGTATTGATTCTGCGTCTATTATGTTAATGTGTTATAGAAATTGATTATGGCATCGGCATCCAAGACCATTGTGGCTGACCTCAATAAGGGTGAGAAGCTGAACGGTGACAATTATGATATTTGGCACCGAAAGGTTCAGTACATCCTTGAGGAACAAGAGGTTTTGGAAACCCTCAACCACACCATGGATGAACCTGAGCATGGAACTTCAGCTCAACACAGGAGAGATCTAGAAGCTTATCAAGCTTGGAAAAAGAAGAATAGCATTGCTCGCATCACGTTGCTGAGCTGTATGCAAGATGATCTCATGTGTGGGTTTGAAAGTTATGATAAAGCTCAAGATATGTGGGTTGCCTTGAAGGATAAGTTTGGGGGTACATCTGCCACTAAGCTGAGGAGACTCACCATCAAGTTTGACACTTTCCGAAAGCGCCCAAATGTAACAATGAGGCAACATCTTCGGGAGATGTCAAACATGATCCGTGAGCTGAAGTCGGCAGGTCACTCCCTTACTGATGAACAGCAAGTTCAGGCTGTTATTAGGTCTCTTCCTGATAATTGGGAACATATGAAGATCAATATGACGCATAGTGAGAACATCGTCACTTTTGATGATATTGCGCGTCATTTGGAATTAGAGGATGAGCGCCTAGATGCTGCAAGATCCTCTACCCATGCTTATGTTGCTGAAACAAGTTCCCGCAAAGCTTCGAACTTCAAACGCAAGAGGAACCTTCAGTTCAACAACAAAGGGAAGATGACTGATCAGGGACCCAAGAGGGCTAAGACCTTCCGACGCAAGAAGCGTGGTGGGAAGAAGGACAAGGCCAAGATGGAGTGCCACAATTGTGGCAAGCTGGGTCATTTTGCTCGTGAATGCACTGAGCCGAAAAAAGGTACCCTATTACTCCATTACTATGAGTAATGCTTTTGTTTCTAGTACTGTAATGCTTGCTGAATCTCATCCAATGTGGACTGTAGACTCAGGAGCAACGGACCATGTAGCTAGAGACCGAGAAGCATTTGTGGAGTATCGTCGGATACCGCCTGGAAGAAGATGGATATATGTTGGGAATAACTCAAGAGTTGAAGTGAAGGGTGTCGACACATGCAAATTAATCTTGCGTGGTGGTCGAAATCTATTCCTGCATGATGTCCTTTATGCTCCAAATATTCGACGAAACTTGGTCTCTGTAGTTGTTATTCTTAGCTTAGGTTATGTATTGAATTTCCATGGTGATTGTGTTGATATTTTGTATGGAACAGTTTATTATGGTTCAGGTCATGTATTGAATGGTTTTATGGTGTTAAACATTGACTATGATCAGTACAATGTTAATGTTGATGGTTGTTTTTCTTTAATTGCGTCTTCTGATAACATTGGGACTGATGCAAATACTTGGCATGCTAGATTAGGTCACATTGGGTTGCAAAGAATGCAAAGATTAGCTAGAGAAGGCCTTTTAGGGTCACTCACTAATATTGATCTACCCGTATGTGAACATAGTCTAGCGGGAAAAGCAACTAGAAAACCATTCGGTAAATGGACTAGAGCTGAATTTCCATTGCAACTCATACATTCTGACATTTGTGGTCCTTTGAATGTGAGGGCGAGGCATGGAGCCTCGTATTTCATTACTTTCATAGATGACTTCACGCGTTTCGGTTATGTCTTTTTGATCTCCCATAAGTCCGAAGCATTAGAATGCTTTAGACGATATATAACGATGGTAGAGAATCAGTTGAACAAAACAATAAAGGCATTGAGAACCGATCGTGGACGTGAGTATCTATCGGAGCAATTTAAAGCTCTTTGTGATGAAAAGGGAATTGTAAGACAATTGACTATTCCTTACACTCCACAACAAAATGGGGTAGCTGAGAGAAGGAATAGAACCCTATTGGAAATGGTTAGGTCTATGATGGCGCAAGCAAATTTACCTATCTCCTTTTGGGGAGATGCATTATTGACTGCTGCCTATGTACTTAACCGAGTGCTCTCAAAATCGGTCACTTCCACCCCTTATGAATTATGGACTGGAAGAAAACCAGACTTAAGTAGTCTACGTCCATGGGGATGTGCAGCTTATGTTCATGAATCTTCCCATAAATATGGCAAATTAGGCCCTAGAGGGAAGAAATGTATCTTTATAAGATATTCTGAACACTCCAAAGGGTATGTGTTCATAGGTGAACAAGCTGATGGAAGTGTGACCGAAAAGGAGTCACGAGATGTCACGTTCTTGGAAAACGATTTTCCTAGTAGAGGTGAGATTGATGAGGATTTCCAATTATATGAGATGGAATATCCTAATAATACACCCACTAATGTTATGGAGGGGAATGAAGATTTACCTCAACATGAAAGACCTAGTGGGAGTGTAGCATCGTCTGGCGAATTGAATTCAAGAGAAATTCAGTTGCGTAAAAGTGATCGTAAAAGTATTCCTCGTCGTCGTTTTGAGATTGAAGGGGAAGCATTTATGATTGCTCATAAAGATGATGCCGAGCCTAAGACTATTCAAGAGGCTCTCTCATCCTCTGATAAGGAAGAATGGAGAAAAGCTTTGGAAGACGAGATGGAGTCAATGAGGACAAATCATGTCTGGGACTTGGTTGATCTACCACCCAATCGTAAGGCCATTGGAAACAAATGGGTTTTTAAGATTAAGCAAAGGGCGGATGGATCGATTGAAAAGTATAAGGCTCGTCTTGTGGCGAAAGGTTATACTCAACAAGAGGGTATAGACTACGAGGAAACTTTTTCACCAGTTGTAAGGTTTGCCTCAATACGTCTTATTCTAGCCATCGTTGCACATTTGGACCTTGAATTACATCAAATGGATGTAAAGACGTCATTTCTCAATGGAGAACTAGATGAGGAAATTTATACGAAACAACCATTAGGTTTCATAGCTAAAGGTCAAGAGCATAAAGTTTGCAAACTTCATCGCTCAATATATGGCCTTAAGCAATCATCTAGACAGTGGTATCTTCGTTTTCATCGATCCATAACAACTTATGGTTTTACGATGATCGAAGAGGATCACTGTGTATATGTCAAACGGTCTGAAGATAAATTTGTGATTTTATCACTTTATGTAGACGATATTCTATTGGCTGGAAATGACAAGGTTATGGTAATCACCATCAAAGAATGGTTGTCCTCCAATTTTGAAATGAATGACATGGGAGAAGCTGCTTATATATTAGGAGTTAAGATCGAAAGAGATCGATCAAAGAAACTCCTTACTTTATCACAAGAATCTTATATTATGAAGATTCTTGAACGTTTCAATATGCAGCATTGTAATCCCATTGATACCCCTGTCATGCAAGGCGAAGGCCTAAGTACTGAGATGTGTCCTAAGACTCCAGAAGAAATTAAAATAATGGAAACTGTTCCTTACGCTAGTGCGATTGGAAGTTTGATGTATGCTATGATGTGTACTCGACCCGACATATGTTATGCCGTGGGATTGGTGAGCCGATTTCAATCAAGTCCCGGTCCAGCACACTGGAAAGCAGTAAAGAGGATCCTGAGATACTTGAAGGGCACTATGGACTATCGACTTTGTTACCAAGGGAATGATTTACGCCTATTAGGTTATTCAGATGCTGATTGGGGTGGAGACCTGGATGAGCGTAAATCAACTTCTGGATATGCGTTCTTGCTCAATGGATGTGCAATTTCTTGGAATAGCAAGAAACAAACATGCACAGCCTTGTCAACTATGGAGGCTGAATTTATTGCGTGTTCTGCCGCAGTGCAAGAAGCAGTATGGCTAAAACGTTTCTTTGAAAATTTAGCCACTGTCACTGAGATTCCAAGACCGGTGACAGTTTATTGCGATAGTCAAGCAGCCATTGCCTATGTGAAAGATCCCAAGTATCATGGAAGGACGAAGCACATTGACATAAAGAATAACTTCATCAGAGATATTATAGCGCAGAAAGAAGTGATTCTACAATACATTTCAACCAATAGAATGGTTGCTGATCCATTTACGAAGGCTATTCCTAGAGACATATTTTTGACCCACAGGATGTCACTAGGTTTGCGTAGGATGTGATATGTGTTATTGTAGAGGATCATTGTTTTATGTATTTATGGACATATGTATTGTACTTGTTTGTTTATTAATGACTTGATGTTTTATCAAAAAGTACAAATCCATTATGAGACTAGCACAAGCACACATATATTATTGGAAAGTATGTCAGCAGGTAATGATTGGCTTACTCACACGAGCAATCGCCTCAAGTGCTATAGTTAGCACGTTGAGATGAGACGTTATGTACAAATAAATGCTGAAGAACAAGTCTAGTACATAAAATATGTCGCCTTGATTGGAGTCAAGATGAGGTCTGTGATTTATTTAAGACCGAACATGATAGTCCCACAATCATGTATGCCTGTAAGATGCCGGATGCGAGTACTTAATTTGGTGCTATAGAGAGCGAGCTAATATAGCACTCGAGTTAAACATGAGTACGTGAGAGGCACGTGACTATGTTTAGGCTAAGATCCGTATAGTGGATATATTTAAGAAATGACATACGCTCTTATAGAAAGAGAAATCCACTATAGCATGTAATTCATACTACATGTGCATTGTTCGACCGAAAATGGAAGGTGAGTAAAATTATCCCTATTTACTCATTGCGTGAGCCCTTGAGGTAATTTATAATTTACCTCAATTCGTGCCCTATGTTACTTCTGACTATGTTCTCGAAATGAAAGATCAGTGTTGCTACTTTAGCATGTTACGGGCGGTCATGAATAGATATGGCCTATGGGACGTGTCTAGGAAAGCAGTTGTTCTAAAATTAAGAGAGACATGAGTGCGAAGGAAGACTATTGTTGTTTAACATCTGTCACATGTATTTACTGGTCGACCAATTATATCGCCTTATGTGGTTGCGGATATAATTGTAAATACATGATGTTTTTGAGGATAATCAAGTATAGCCTTTAAGGGATAGGTATACTTGAATTGATGTAACAAGATATGTCTGGGGCACTGTGAGACATCAGTTGTTTATTTTTCTTTTCGGGTTGTAGCCATTATGTCATCCCTAACAGGTGCATAATTTGAGCTCCCAAGTGCAGGTGTACTCACTGGTCGCATGGCTTACTTGCCAGTATGAATTGTTCTATAAAGTTGATGAATGTTGAATGCATTGCCTTATATTTTTGATAGAACGCTATCAGGCCCATCATGTCCGAGTGGGAGATGTAATTCTTCCAAAGGGTACGACCATGATGGGGTGCGATTGGACGCACCGTTTCAAGTTGAAACGTTACGATGGAAGATCACCAATGGAAAGGTACGAAGGGAGACGTATAAAATCTCCCGAACACAACCGTTGGACGGGTTGTCAATTCATTCGCACCAAAAATCTCTCTCAAAATTCCATCTCGAAGATAGGCTGGATTCAATCATCAATTTGAAGAACGGTTTGCATTTACGCCGTGGAAATCGGGTGTTTTCCTTGTGATTGCATCCAGACCAACGTGAGGCATTGTTGTCCGTGATTGGCTCTCAATTCAACGTTCGATTCGGGACTATTTGCTGTTTGCGCATTGGAATCAAGTAAGTCGTCTTCCGCCGACATGAATTCCTTCATTATAAGATCCAAATAGATCTTGACTGTCGATCACATGGATCCACAGTTGGGAACCACATGATTAACGACTTTGATGAATCTAAAAAATTTAGAGTTGGGTCCAAATAAGAATTTAGCTTTGTGCTGAAGCTATTTGTCAATAACTACCCAAGCCCATTTCACATGCCTAGTGTCATGCTAAGAGAAGAGGACACCTTCCTCCAGGAATAACTTAAAGCTGGCGTGAGTAGGAGTTGAAGAAATCGACAAGAAAATGAATATCTCATTCTTATATAAAAGAGGATTTCTTTATGTTGTGCTGTGTTGATATATGTCCCGCCTCATCGGTTATTGCAATGTTGGGTTTAAGGTACCAACAAAGCATTAACTGCCCACGGAACTATCACTCCAGTCTCATTGATATGAGTAGGGAAATTCAAGAGCGACAAATCACCTAAGCTAAGCTCGTCCGTCGTAGATTAACCCAAGAAAAACAGAGTATTTATGTTTCTTTGAGGCTCTTATGTGCACTTCTCTCCACGAAGTTGAATGGGTTGGCTGGGCCCTCTTGGATTTTCTGTTGAATGTCATAGTTTTGTTTTTCTATGACTATTTTTACTATTTTACTTCCTTTCTGTATATAAGTTTATAAAAAAAAATTATCTTAATTATTTTATAAAAGGTGGGAAACATTTACTTTTAATGTGATCATTTATAATCGGAGAAACAAAATGACCTTTGATAAACATAAGTTTTTATTTTAGGGGAGATTTTCCCTATTTAATGTTTGGTGTGTTAAAAAAAAAAGAATTTAAGATACCGATGCCTAATGTGCGAGTCAAGAAGCTTTTCAGAATTTCTTTTTTCTTAGTGCAAAATTGAAACACTTTTAGTTATCTTACTTTTTTATTTTTTTTGGTCTGTTTTGTTGTCTATAATTTTGATACTGATTTATTAAGCAACTATCTTTCCTATGACAAAACATATTAATCAAGCCTTTTAATCAAGGTGTGGTTCGGCTGCGTATAATTTTTTAATAAGCTAGGAGTGTTAGAAAGAGTTTTCAAGTTACTCTGAGTATACTTGTAAGGAGAGATTTTCACTATATCTCGCTGACTTCATTACTTGGCATGTAAAATTTCTTAGGTTTTGCAGCACTTTTTAGATGAAAATTTTTTCATTCTTCATCACGATATTCTAAGACTGCCAACGTATTTGCCTCTATTTATTGCTGTAGGTTGAAAATTTTCGAATTATGAAAAGAGAACGAAAGTGGGTGTGACGGCGGCGAGGACGATGGAATCTACAAACTAAGGCTTCGAAAAAAGATGATCGAGCTCGACATCTTTCTTGTGGTTGCAATTGGTTTAAAATTAGTCTGTTCAAAGTCCAAAAAACTTTGTTTTGAGAACTCGTCTTTAGTATGTGATGTCATTAACCATGTCACAAACTTCCGCGGGAGAACGTGCGGGGTTCAGGGAAGATTCCTAGAAGCATCTCCTAATTCAAATGAAACAACAAGAACAGACCCATACAATTTATCATCATCCCGCATCCCCAATGTATATGGCTCAACCTCGTGCGGACAAAAAGATCGACAACCCAAAGTAGCCCAGAAAAGGAGATGAACAGCTCAAGAACAAAGACAATAACCAAGGAACAAGACCAGAATCACCACGTAAGGCTAAGCTTAGACATCCAAAGGCAGCAACGAACAACTAATGATCAAATTTCCAAGTCAAACATAGTGCCTTAGAAGATGATATTAACACAGATTTATTATCTATAATGTGATCCCACAATTTTTAGGGATATAATTTTTAAAATAAAAACTCATCCTTAAACATTGATCCACTTTTCTCTTTTAAGTGACTGCTATTCTAGCATAAGGTTTTCCACATTCGTACCTATTTGTGACGACCGCTCATTGAAAATCACATTGATGGTAGGCAATTTATAAAAATGATGGTTTATTTTGTATGGGCTTGGTTGCCTTGGGCGGTGGATATTTAATTAGTAAAAGAAATATCGGCCACCATCTTTGGAAGTGGCAGAAGATTCTTCCTTTAGAAAATAAAATTCTAAAAGACTCAAACCCGAGGTCGCGCAACGCAAAATTGAGATCGAGTACCTATAACCTATGAAGCACGGACACGTTGCCCGTGCTTCCGTGTCGTATCCGACACGTGTCGGAGCGTGTCGGACACGTCGACACGCTCGGACACGGTCGGACACGCGGTCAACTTTTCTCGACACGCGTGTCGACGCGTGTCCGGAAGACTTCGGGTGGAGGCGAGGGAGGGGGAGGGAGCAGACGCCGCGAGCGACGGCAAGAGACGGCCAGAGAGAGGAAGAGAAGAGGAAGGGATCGGGGCCCGAGGGGGCGCCGAGCGGCTGCGGCGGCGGCATCTCCTCCTCCTCAGCGTCGCGTCCGCTCCATCGTCGGAAGCTGAGAAACGATACGAGGTGCGAAAGAGGGGAGCGAGGTCTGATGTCTGCGTGTTTGTCTTAGTCCGGACTTTCTTTGCGCGAGCGGTAGAAGGAGGAAGAAGAGGGTCGCTAGGGTTTGTGATAAGGGAATAAAAAATAATAAAAAGAGGGGACGATGCGTGTATTTTGAGTTTTTGGGGGGGGGGGGGGCGCTGACAGCTGCAGTGGTTTTGGGAGGGAAAAAAGTAAAATAAGTTTGGGTGGAGGGAAATGGACAGAGAAAAGAAAAAGTGGATTTGGGGATTTTTTTTATAGAAAAATTAAATAAATGAAATTGAAAACTAATTTCGAAAAGTAAAAGTATTGAATTTTGAATAATGATAAACTTTGATCATTCTAAAAAATCATGAATTTATTTAAATAAATTGATTCTAATTTCTTATTAATTATTAATTTTATCAATAACTTTTGTTAAAATTAAAAAAATGTTTCGCATTAATTATGAATATATCTTTCGAATTTCAAATGAATTGATTTATTAATATTATTAGTGTAAATTTATTATAGGTTTTTTTAATTAATTAATTATTTATGAATTTGAATTAAGTTAATTAAAAATAAAAATATTCATTTAATATTAAACGTGTCGTAACGTGTCGAAATTCTCTATTTTTTGGAAATGACGTGTCGACGTGTCGTGTCGTGTCGCGTGTCGGTGCTACATAACCTATATCAACGGAGTTTGCAAGGAAAGAGAAGAAAGATGATCAAAGACACTCTTTTCTCTATGGCCAAAGGCAAGGCCCCGGGCCCTGATGGATTCACCGTGGAGTTCTTTATTAAGAGCTGGGAGATTGTCGGCTCTCTAGTGATTGACACTGTCCAAGAATTCTTCGCTTCTGGGTGCCTTCTTAAAGAGGTAAATAACACTATACTTGCCTTGGTTCCGAAAACTCCTAATGCTTGTGCAGTAACTGATTTTCGACCCATTGCTTGTTGTAATGTTATATACAAGCTTATTACAAAAATTTTGGCAAATCGAATGGTTCTAGTCTTGGATGACTTGGTTGATCCTGCACAAAACGCCTTTGTCAAAGGAAGAAGAATTAGAGATAATATTCAACTAGCTCAAGAGCTTTTCGCAGGTTTTCATCGTGAACCCTATCTTCCGAAATGCGCGGTAAAAGTTGACTTTCAAAAGGCTTATGACACGGTTGATTGGAATTTCCTCCAGCTTACTCTTGAAGCCTTTCGATTTCCGGATTTTTTTATTCGGCTAGTTATGGCTTGTGTCCGGACTCCTAAGTATTCTATTGCAGTTAATGGTGAGCTCCATGGTTTTTTCCCTGGGGGACGTGGTATTCGTCAAGGAGATCCGATGTCTCCATATCTGTTCACACTTGTTATGGAGGTGCTTTCTGGCTTACTAAATACAAGAACTACCTCGAAGGAGTTTAATTTCTATTGGAGGTGTAAACCTGTTCGGTTGTCTCACCTCTTCTTTGCCGATGACGTCTTTCTATTTAGCCAAGCGGATTGGTCTTCTATTACCATCCTTAAAAAGGCTCTTGACCTTTTTTCCTCTTGGAGTGGGCTCTTACCGAATCGTAGTAAGAGTGAGATCTTTATTTCAGGAGGTACTCAGACTATGCGCAATTATATTGTCATGGCTTTTGGGTTTCGGGAAGGAACCCTCCCAGTGAGATACTTAGGAGTGCCGATCATATCTGCTAGGCTCGGGAAAGCAGATTGTATCACCCTTGTGGAGCGAATTACTGCCAAAGCTCAATCTTGGACTCAAAGGTTCCTTTCCTTTGCTGGGAGATTACAATTAATCAGGTCAGTATTACATTCGATTCAAAATTACTGGTCCAGTATTTTTACGTTGCCTGCTTCGGTTATTGCTAGTATAGAAAAAATCTTGCGCCAATTTTTGTGGAAAGGCCCTACCCTTGGGAAAGGTGGAGCCAAGGTATCGTGGGATGATGTTTGTCTTCCCAAATCAGAAGGAGGCCTTGGAATCCGTAAGTTAAAGGATTGCAATAGAGCTGCTATGTTAAAATATATCTGGATTCTTTTCACGGACAAAGAAGCCTTATGGTGCCGTTGGATCCATTCAAACTTTTTAAAGAAGGATAATTTTTGGGTCGTGCGATCTCCTACTGTTTGCTCGTGGACCTGGAAAAAAATTCTGGCTTTAAGAACTGATTTTCGGCAATTCTTTGCATGGAAAACTGGGAATGGTCGTTCGGTTTCTGCTTGGTTTGATAATTGGCTCCCCGAGGGACCTCTTCATCTACTGCTTTCAGAATCGGTTATGGACTCTTCCCCTCTTGCTCGGAAAGCTGCCGTTGCGGACCTCTTCTCCCCTTTGGGGTCTTCGGTTCGCATGATGTTGGATTCTAGGGGCATCTCTCTCCGGGAGGCGACTTCAGGGGCGGATAGATTTTATTGGTCACCTCATCCCTCGGGTTTGTTCTCGGTTTCCTCTGCTTGGGATTGTATTAGATCAAAAAGGACTCGGGTTCCTTGGTATCCCCTCATTTGGAATATGGACATTGCTCCAAGATTTCAATTTATTCTATGGCTTATCACCAAAAAGCGGTTGCCTACCCAGCAGCTTCTTCTCTCCTTTGGCAGAATTGACTCTGCGTTGTGTGTGTTTTGCAATGGAATCCCTGACTCCATTGACCACCTCTTTTTTGGTTGCCACATTCCGGCATCTCTTGCCTTTTTTTGGGCCACAAGGTGTAACCTTCCGTGGCGTTCCAGGACCTGGGACGACATTCTCTCTTGGGCTGCTAAATTTCTATCTGGTAATGACTTTTACCATCGCATGGCTCGATTTTCCTTCGGTGCTCTATGCTATTTGATTTGGAAAAAAAGGAATGACTGCATTTTTAGAGGTATCCCGGTTGTGCCTTCTGCTCTTAAGAACCATCTTATCAAGCTTGTGAAGGATAAAGCGTTAACCTTCTTCAATATTATGGATTCTCCGCGGAACAGGCGTCTTCAAAGGAATTGGGACCTTCATCCCTCCATCTTTGCGGCTCCTCCTGATTCGCTGTAGGCTGGTGGTGCTGCCCTAGGATGCTCGTGCTAGCTCCCTTTTGCGCAATTGTCCCTTTCCTTCCTTCTTGGATTGGAGGGTCGGTTGGTTGGGTTGTTTCTTTAGTTTGTTTTTGCTTTTCGTTTTTTCTCTGTTGTCTTGTGAGGTTGGTCTCTCCGGCCCTGCGTGGCCTTTTCTTTCTTCGCTTCTGTTTCGCCTGCTGTTTAGGCTCTTGCTTGCTTTGACCGCCTCAGCGGTTTCTCTTGCTTCCGGCACCCTTCCTCTCTTGTAGACTTTTGTCTTATGGAGGGCAAGTTTTGTGGTGCCGGTTCTTTTGTAATTAGTGGTTCAAAGCTCAATTCATCTTTACCTTTACCAAAAAAAAAAAAAAAAAAAGAGAAGAAAGATGAGAAAGAAAATTAGAAAAATAAGAATATCCAATCTAGCTGAAATTTCAAATCATCAATGACGTGCAGAGCGAGCTACTTCTTTGTCATCTAGGAAACGCTGTGGTTTGATTGGTTTTCTTTTCCCATCACCACTCAATTATTTCCTCATGACGTGGCCTCTTTCTCATCAACCAATAGCATTCGAGCTTATGGTCTTCGTGGTAAAAAATTACTGACTTCCTTGTTTCGGCCACTTTCTCAACGACCCGTATTTATTATTTCCTCTTGACGTGTTGACGCGGCCTCTTTCTCCATTGAGAACATCCGTCAGAGAAAAAGATCTGCTTAAACCGAGCAAACGGTTGCTATGGCGAGTTCATATGCAGGAACATCGTCTCGAAGTGAGTATCAAGTCTTCTTGAGCTTTAGAGGACCCGACACTCGCGTTGGATTCACTGACGTGCTCTTCCATAGCTTGATTGATGTTGGAATATGCGTCTTTCGAGATGACGAAGAACTCCGTGTTGGTGAAAAGATCGATGGATCGCTTCTGCGAGCGATCGACAACTCTCAACTCTACATACCCATCTTTTCTCGGACGTACGCTTCAAGCCAATGGTGCCTCCGTGAGCTTGCGCAAATCATGGCAAACGCCTTCAAATCAGAAGGTAATAAAGAGATCCTACCTATTTTCTTCGACGTAACACCTAATGATGTCAAGTTTTTTTTTTTTTTTGGACGAAGAAAGAGATAAATACATTACAACCGTAAATTTGTACAACAGCCCGAGACTAAGGCATCCGAATACAAAAGGTCCGCAAGCGCAGAGGGAGGGGCCGTAGCCCAGTTACTTGGTAAGCAACCATGAAAATGTGCCTTTGCGGCCCAGTCCGCAACAAAATTAGCCTCCCTACGACAGTGTCGAAAAGTGAGATTAGGGAAAGAGGAGAGTTTTGCCGCCGCTTCTTCAAAAAGAGGACTCATCTCCCATGGCCATAAAGCAGAGTCGCGAATTCCTTCCACCAAGTTCAGACAGTCTGATTCAAGCACAAAGGAGTCCCGATCCTGGCCATGTGCCAGCAAGTGGTCAAGAGTTAGAAGAAGCGCCCGGATCTCGCTGTGCAAGGGCGAAGATGATAAAAAATCGCAGGTAAAGCCACTGATCAGCGTTCCTGTATGATCACGGATGATGCACGCCATAGCTCCTTTTGCACTGGTTGGTTGATAAGTTCCATCAATATTGATTTTCAACTCACCACGGTCCGGTGGTTGCCATTGCAGATCAGACGATGGAGCAGCAGGAGTTGTTCGCCGCGATGTCTGAGCCGAGAGAGCTGCGATTCTAACCTGTGCAAGGGCCTCCTGAACTACCAAGGAAGAGTTAGGGCGATGCTTGCGAAAGACGAAGCCATTTCTCGATTTCCAGATCTGCCAAAGAATCGCAGCAATGCACTCCAAACCCGGTAAAGTACTTCGGCTTTCTATCTGTGCTGATAACCATGCGTCCATGCGTGTGACTGATCGAGGTATGATTTGAACATGAATCTGTGGGTGTGACCAAACACAGTGTGTCCATGGACATAAAAGGAAGAGATGTTCTGTAGTTTCTGGTATGTGTTGATCGCAAATAGGGCAGGTTGGATCTGTAGTAATATGGCGGTGATAAAGGTTCTCTTTCGTGGCGATGGCATTATTACAGACTGACCACAAGAAGGTCCGAAGTTTGGGGGGTAATTTGACGGTCCAGATAAATTTCTAGAGGAGTTTAGGGGGGTTGTAAGATGCTGAAGCTTGGTCTGATTGGTTGCTGGAAAAAGAGCGTCTGATAGTATGATAAGCACTTTTAACAGTGAAGATGCCATTTCTGTTATGTAACCAAATGGGTTTATCAGAATGATGGTGAGGGCTAACCTGTATGGCTGTAATTTCAGCAGTTGTGGGGTCATCAAAAAACTGTTGGATAAGGGGGGTGTTCCATCCCTTGGTGGTTGAGTCCAGCAGCTCATTAACCATTTGTGGAGCCTCTTGTGGTATAGGCCGTCCTAGAACCCCTCGAGAAAGCCAACGGTCCGTCCAAATATTAATAGAGCGACCATTACCAACAGACCATTGTAAGTGTGGTAGAATAACATCTCTTCCCAGGATAATACTCCGCCAGCCCCACGAAGATCTTTGGCCCTGATCAGCTTGCAGAAAATTCCTTGAATGGAAATAAAGCCCTTTAAACAGGGTACTCCAAAGTGATGTAGGGTGCTACAATAGTTGCCATGCTTGCTTCCCAAGCATGGCCCTGTTGAAATCAGCGAGATCACGAAAACCAAGACCCCCACTATCTTTAATATTCTTGAGCGACTCCCAATTTTTCCAATGTATGCCTGGTTTCTTTCCATCATTCTGCCACCAGAAGCGAGCAATTTTCTATTCTATAGATTTGCAAATTGACATAGGTATTTTGAAGATAGACATGGCATATTGTGGTAAAGCCTGTATAACAGTCTTAAGTAAGATTTCCTTACCACCCTTAGAAAGCAGATTCTCTTTCCACCCTTCTAGTTTGGCATGAACTCGTCCCACTAACCAAGCAAACATCTCTCTCTTTGATCTGCCCCAGTCTGATGATATACCAAGATATTTGCCAACTTTGTCAACCACAGGAATTCTAAGTTCTCTAGCTAGGTTAACTTTTAGATTCTGAGGACAGCCTTTGCTACAGAACAAACTAGATTTATTCCTATTGACATCCTGGCCAGTAGCAAAACAATACTGATTGATGATATTAGCTAAGTTCTGACATTCCAGTATCCTACCATCTAGAAAGAAGATAACATCATCCGCAACGAACAAGTGAGATAAAGTAGGACACCACCTGTTCAATTGTATACCTGTGAGATGGCCTATTGAGACTGCTTGATTCACAAGATGAGAGAGAGCGTCCATCATGAGGATGAAGATATAAGGTGAAAGAGGGTCACCCTGTCGAATGCCCCTGGATGGTTTGAAATATTGTAGATGTTCACCATTAAATTTCACACTGAAAGACACTGTTGGTATACATTGCATAACCCACTGTACCCATGTCGCATGAAAGCCGATCTTGAGTAGATAATCTTGGAGGAAATCCCATTCAACTTGATCATATGCCTTCCTCATGTCCATCTTTAGAACTGCTCGGAATTTGCGCTTACATTTCCGGATCTTAAGTTGATGTAGTACCTCCTGGACAATGAGTATATTATCCTGTATTTGCCTTCCGCTGACAAAAGCACTCTGCTCCTTAGAGATTAGAGTAGGCAGATAGGGTTTCAGCCGATTAGCAATCACTTTAGATATGATTTTATACGCATAATTGCAAAGGCTAATTGGACGGTATTGGTCTAGCCTTTCAGGATGAGGTACCTTTGGGATCAATGAAATGAGAGTACGATTTAGATGAGTTGGCATAACTCCCGAAGTAAAAAACCGTTGCACTAAGAGGGTAAGCTCATCTTGGAGGATATCCCAATGATCTTGATAGAAAATACCGTTGAGACCATCGGGCCCTGGCGCTTTCGTTTTACCCAATTGAAAAGTAGCTTGATAAACTTCCTCTTTTGTGACCGGAGCGATCAAAGATGAATTCATTTCCTCCGTAACAATACAAGTGCATTGGCTGAGTACAGGCTCATAATCTTGATTGCCCACTGTCTGGTAGAGAGAAGAGAAGTAATCGATAGTTAACTGTTGTAGCATTTGGGGTTCCCGCACCCAAGTTTGGTCTTCATCTTGTAGCATACTGATCTTGTTACGTTGTCTCCGTTGGACAGTTGTTGCATGGAAAAATCGAGTGTTCTTATCCCCCCACCTTAGCCAATTTAGTCTTGACCTCATCGCCCAATATTGTTCTTCTTGTTGCCATAACCGTTGAATTTGCTCTTGCAGGTTAATGATCAGCAGCATATCAGATTGGTCATGAGCTTGGTTTAGTTGATGCTGGAGTTGCTGATGTAACAATTTGAGTTGATGGTGGCCTTTGGAAAATTTAGATTTACTCCATCTAGCCAGAGCAAGGGTAACTGATTTCAGTTTGGAGACAAAAGTAGAAGCTGTCGTCATTGTTGATCGCCATGTCTGGGCAATAATATCCCTGCACTCTGGGTCTTGGGTCCAAAATGCTTCAAATACAAAAGGCCGAGAAGTGCGTTGGGGTAAGGCCTTGGTGGTTAAGAGCAAAGGGCTGTGATCAGACCCCACAGCCGGTAAAGCCAGCACTTCTGCCTCAGGGAAAGCCAGACGCCAATCCAAAGAACACACAGCCCTATCCAGTCGTTCCTTCACAAGTTCATCGCCAGTTCTACGGTTTATCCAGGTAAAAGAACATCCCTTACTTTCTAAGTCCATGAGTGCACAATCATGCAAAAGATCTCTAAAAGATTGCATCCGCTGAGCATTAGCAAAACACTTACCAACTTTCTCCCAATGATATAGGATGTCGTTGAAATCTCCGATGCAAATCCAAGGCAGCCGAGTGGAAGTTTTGAGGGTACGTAATGTTGCCCAAACCTGCTGGCGTTGTTGAAGCACTGCCGGAGCATGGAGGCAAGTAAGTTGCATCATAACTCCACTAGTTATATCAGTACAAGTCACATCATACAGGTCAGATGATGAGTGATTCAAAGATAAATCAAGCTGATCATTCCAAAAAAGTGCCAACCCACCAGCCAAACCGATAGGATTAGTAATAAAAGAGCTGGGGTAATTAAGGCGACGTTGTAAATGCTGAAGACAAACCTGTTGGTTTTTGGTCTCCATCAAAAAGATAGCGTCGGGCCTCTCCTTAGCCACTAGGGCCTTGAGGGAACGAACTGTCAGGGGGTTGCCCAGCCCCTGACAGTTCCAACTCAATAGCTTCATTTGTCCAAAGGTGGCTTTTTAGGGCAAGCCACCATAGCCCATTCTCCAACTTCAGGAGCTGCCAATATGGGTGTGTCCAGAAGGTGTGTCTCATCAAGATCATTCAGTTGGAACATGCGTGGTTCATAAGGATTATATCGCTTAAATTTCTTTGTTTGACCTGTCTTGACATTGAGTCTGCTATGCTTGAGTTTCTTTGAACTAGAAGAGGCCCCTGTCGAAACCTCTGTTCCCTGGAGCTGTGCTGGGACAGTAGGTAACTCTGTTAGATGTTAGTTTTGTGCCGGCTGACCTACAGGTGTAGGATGCTGATGGGGATTATAAGTCACAAGGGGTAGAGGCTGAGTTGTTGGCTGAGGGAGAACCGTAGGGGTAGCTGTTGGAGGAGGCTGTGTAGGACCTAAAATGGGAGCTGGTGGGGGTGTTTCTAGTACCACTTCTTCAGATACACCAGGTTTGTCTTGAGGTGCGTAGTAACTTCTCCAATATGGGCTAGATTCCTTCACTTCTGCCCGTAACCATTGGCCATACGCCATTGGTTCTGTTCCATTCATTTTGGCTTCAGTAAAGGGGTAGTCCTGACAATGCATAGCATAGTGCCCAAGTTTTCCACAGGAATAACAGAAATGCGAAAGCCGCTCATAGCGAAAATCAAGCCAGATGGTCTTACCATTAATCCGAATAAGCTGGCCTGTTTTTAAAGAGTCCTGCAGTTTAAATTCAACCCGAGCTCTTCCGGTACGCAGGTATGTTCCCTCCTTATTATCTATCCTTACCTCCAGTACGTTCCCTATATATTTGACAGCCCTTTCAATCATATGTTCAGAGCACCATTCTAACGGCAACCCGAAGACTTGCACCCAAAAGACGCACTTGGAGAAATCATAACAATGCAGTGGCGTGTCAGGGCGCCAAGGTTGAAACATCACTAAGTGGCCAGAGAATAGCCACGGGCCACCCTCCAATATCCTTTGTCGATCAACAGCAGATTTGAACTTTGCTACATATAAACCAGCTTCCTTTGGCAAAATATCAACATGATCCGTTTTCCATGCACGCCTTAAAGTATTCTGTAAAGCTGGAATATTAATAGAAGTATCAGTTAGAATTTTGCCTACCAGCATTAGTTTGCAAGCCTCGAGTGACTCCGCAGGTGGGGGTTCATCCCAAATATCAATATGTTGCTCCGGCCATAGGCGACCCATCCGGGAGCAAAGAGCAGTTAGCCTAGATTCTTCGTCCTTCTCAAGATCATCCATTTGGGCAGAGTAGATAGCCGCACAGCAGAGGACGATTGCAAGAAAAAAAGGAACAGGCAGAAGAGTCACTGACTTATAGTCCGCAGTTCATGGCTACGATTGTGAAAAAACACAAAGAGTGTAACTAAAAGAACAGCCATCAACTGAGGATTCGAGGAAAATCCGAGGTGCGCGAGAAGGAGCAGAACATCGTGAAGAAAGGCAAGGGTGCGAGAAGGAGCAGAACACCGTGAAGAAAGGCAAGGGTGTGGGTCAGGTTGCGAGTATGTGTAGAAACAGGGGAAATAAGGTAAATCATTTGAGCGGTGAAAAAGCAAGCAGATTCGAGTCGCATGTGGCCGAGGGAGAAAGGTAAAAACGCATATCAGAAATTGGGGATGGAATTAGGGTTAGACGGAGGAAAATAAAACTACCATGGATGGTAGATGGTTGCTCTGCATATCGAGAGGAGGAAACTACCAGAGAGGTAGAAATTGCATATCAGAAATTGGGGATGGAATTAGGGTTTGACGGAGGAAAATAAAACTACCATGGATGGTAGATGGTTGCTCTGCATATCGAGAGGAGCAAAG
The DNA here is from genome assembly GCA_007663325.1 of Eucalyptus pauciflora. NCBI lineage: Eukaryota > Viridiplantae > Streptophyta > Magnoliopsida > Myrtales > Myrtaceae > Eucalyptus > Eucalyptus pauciflora. The sequence goes on along the minus strand of VMYD01000257.1, from coordinate 364,361 downwards.
AGAATCTCTCTTTTCTAATGATGTCAAGTTGAAAACTCCATTATATCGCGATGCCATACTCAAATTGGAGAGTGAGAAGAAGTTGAGCAATGAGCAAGTTAATGTTTGGAGAGAGGCTCTCATGGAGGTTGATGCGATAAAGGGGTGGGAAGTGAAGAAATACACAGGGTAAGTTAGCTACTATCGAGTTGCTTGTTTCTCTAATTTTCCTTAGCACTTAATCATAGATAGAAAAATTCCGGTAAGATAGAGGTGGCAGTTTTATTATGGTAAAACGAAATGATGAACCTTTGCTACATCTGCAAAATGATGTGAAACTGCTTAACAAGGATATTAATAGATAGGTAGCTAAAGTAATATTTTATTGTGATCAGTGTGGAAGAAAAAAGCATAGGATAAAGAAACGCGCAATGCACATTCCTATCTAATTATTTAATCCTTCAATACGTTGAACATTTCTCCTCTTGAAGAGGCGATATTCAACTTTTATAGTTGGCGCTTTAACATAAATCATAACATGTCAATTTCAAATGCATAAATGTCTATACATCCATTTTGCTATTCTCGTGTTGGAATAAAGTCAAATTTCGGGTCATGACATAACGCGAAAGTTGCCAAGGGCCTAAAAGTACGTTTTGGAGTGGTGTCAATGTCCGATATGGACCTTTAGAATATCACTTCTAGATTTTTAGGGTCCGTTACTTATCGGATCATTGTGTAGCTTTTCTAGTTCTTGAATAACATCACTTCTTGCTTGGTAATCGTGATTTTGCATTTTTCACCAGGTAAAATGGGTTTTTATGGTCACAGCCACGGGGAGCTAATCAAATTGATAGTTGAAGAGGTCTTGAAAAAATTGAAGACAAAACATAGATTGGTGACTGAGCATTTAGTTGGAATTGATGAGCAAGTACTAGCAGTAAGCAACTTATTAGACATCGACTCTGTTGGTGTGAGACTCATTAAAATTTATGGCATGGGGGGTATCGGTAAAACGACTCTAGCCAAGGTCGTTTTCAACCAACTCTCTTTTCATTTTGGAAGATATTGTTGTTTCCTTGAAGATGTTCGAGCGAATTCATCAAAAACCGATGGCTTAGTTGACTTGCAAAAAAGGTTATTATCTTATATCGGCCATCAAAGGAGCATTAATGAAATGGATTATGGAATGAAGAGCATTCAACAAGTACTTTGCAATAAGAAAGTTCTCATTGTACTTGATGATGTTGATGACAAAGAACAAGTGGAGAAATTAGTTGGGAACAGTGCTTTGCATTCAGGATCTAGAATATTGATTACAACTAGAAATAAAGATGTTTTGCAAACCCATGGTACAAAGTATCAAATTTTAGACTATGGAGTGGAGGTTATGAGTACAAATCACACACTTGAGCTTTTCAGTAGGCATGGGTTTAATAGAGACTCTCCTTTAGATGATTACAAATGTCTTTCAAAGGAAATCGTACTTGCTACTGGGAGACTTCCATTGGCACTTGAAGTAATTGGTTCATTCCTCTACCACAAACCGCAAGAAATATGGCAAGAGACATTGGACAAGTTAAGCAAAGCACCTCACAAGGATGTTTTTGGAAAGCTAAAGATCAGCTATGATGCCCTAAATATTGAGGAACGACAAATTTTCCTTGATATTGCATGCTTTTTTATTGGTGAAGATAAGACAAATGCAATGTACATGTGGAATGATTGTGGGTTTTTTCCAAATACTGGAGTTGATGTCCTCATTAGCATGTCTTTGGTAAAGATTGTGAAGGACAATAAATTTTGGATGCATGATCAACTTAGAGATCTTGGAAGAAGAATTGTTTATTTGGAAAATCCAACAAATCCTAAAGGGCGAAGCAGGATATGGATTCCAAAGGAGGCTTTTGATGCCACAAGAACAAAGGAGGTAAAGCACTTCTAGAGAGAACCAATAGTTTTTTAACAAAAAAATTCATCTACATTGAATTAGGATGCTTTCTATATATATTGGTATCACTCATTTACTATTCTCATTTGTAGATAAGCAAGAAGGTTCAAGCACTTGACATATCCGCGCAAGGTTTCCAAGATGTCGTTGTTCAAAGTAAAGAGATTGGAAAATTTAAACATCTAAGATTCCTTAAATTATCTGGATTAACGCTTGTTGGCGACACAATGAATCATCTTGCCAAAGTGAGTTGGATTTCTTTAAGGTCGAGTATCTATAAATGGACTAACATGTACCTAAAGAAGGTAATGGTTCTTGAACTTTCAGAAGTTGAGTTCTTGGATGATTCAAGATTACAAGATTTAATTAAGGTGTGTTATATGCTCATTTCTATTCCATTTTTTTTAGAAAGTAATACTTGATTCTTCATCTATTGATTATTGCATTCATTTCGACAGATGGCAAGTCAATTGAAAGTTCTTTCTCTTAAAGATTGTCACAACTTAACCCGAACACCAGACTTCTCTGGATGCCTGAATTTAGAGAGGCTTACTTTCCAATCTTGTTGCGAATTGAGGGAAATTGACAGCTTTATTGGGAAATTAAAATGTCTCATTGACCTGAAGATTGAACATTGCTATTCTCTTGAACATTTGCCTGAAGAAATTGGGGATCTAGTGAAACTACAATACTTTTTTGTCCAAGGTACTAGAGTGAACAAACTCCCAGATTCCATATGGAAGTTGAAATCGTTACAAGAGGTGTGCCTTAAGGGACCATCTGGTGAAAATTCAGCAAATTCGTGGGGCTTACGTAGTGCAAGTGGACTGCTTGAAAAGTTGGAAGTGCTTATAATCAACAATTGCGATCTAAAAGATCTTCCTTCTACAATTGGAAATTTGCACTCTCTAAGAATTTTAGATCTATCAGATACTCATGTTAGTGAAATTCCAAAGACCATTAGTATGCTTACTTGCCTACAAAGAATTGAGTTGCTCCCCTGTTATGATATTCGAGAGTTACCGACACTCCCAGTAAGTTTAACTCATCTATCTGTGTTGTCTTTATCATTGCGGGTAGTCCCAGATCTCTCCAACTTGACTAATTTGGTTGAGTTGATTCTATGTGAATTTGATGAAGTCGAAGACAAACCTTGTACTAGTCAATTATGGTGGATTGGGAGGTTATCCAAATTGACCTCTTTTAAGTGTTAGACTTGAAAATGTCTCTATTCCATGGGGGACGGCTTCCCTTCCTTTGCTAAAAAAACTTTATTTATATCGATTGGGCAAGCAAACCTTTCAGCCATTTTCCTTGTCTACACAAAGGCTAGGCCTTGATAATTTCAATTCAGCTGCGTCACTCTCTCCGAGACTGAGAGATTTGTCAATTTTATCTCTTAGCGGTTCTCAAATGCAAGAATTTCAACTCGATGGGCTTCAACTTCCGCAACTAAAGGAGTTGGTTGTGGTAGATTGGGCACTCCTCGAGAGGTTGAGGCTATCAAGAATGAGGAAGCTAAGAGAAGTCATGATGTGCAGCTGTCCAAAGCTAGTTGAGATCCAATTGTCTTGGGTGTTCGAATCACTGGAGACCTTGCATATTAATCTGTGTGTGTCCTTGGAAAGGCTAGTTTACGAGACTGATAATGAATTGATTAGTTGTGAAGGGAAACTAATTTTTCCGTCAAGAGTCTTAAATAAGTTGCGTGTTCTCGAATTGCAGTTTTGCGATAAGATACTCGATATTCAAGTTGTAGGTACGTCGGAATCGTGGGAAGACATTAGCCTTTCGCATTGTCGTTGTCTGCAAAGTCTTGGTGGTTTGTCAAATATAAAGAACCTGAAGAGTTTAGCTATCTGTAACTGCAATAGCCTACGGGTTGTTGAGGGTGTCAACGAGTTGGAGTTTTTGGGCCAATTACAAGTTTGTGAGTGCCCCTCGTCGGAAGGGTTGATTGATGTATCAACGTCGAAACTGCCAAGTGATTGCAGCATATATATCGAAGGTTGCGAGAAACTGCGAGGGGTTCGGAATCCGTTCAGTGGTCCCACGATGAATTTAGGGCTTCCATCCGATGCTATAAGCATTAGAAAGTGAGTACGAATCATTCTTTCTTTTCCTTTTCGATTTTCTTAATGCAACTATCACAAACATGAATTTAGCTTTTAGGTAGATTTGTAATAATTGTGGGAATTAAAAAAAAAAAATCAAACGAACATGAATTATATTTGGTCTTACTCATTTGAAAACTCACTTGTTGAAATGTTGTTTTATTTTCCGCTTGCGTTTTCTCATTTTTTTTTTCTTTTTACTATATACAAGAAAATTCTATTTGTGCAGGGCTAGTTTTTATCATTGTTGACACCTAAATTTTGGTGACCCATTTAGTCATTTATCACATTAAAAAAAATAGGGATTAATTTTTAACCCCTAAAAAAAAAACAATTAGAATTAAGTTGCATAACATATAGTTCTAGAAACATTCATTATTTAGTTTATATTATTTATTTTTACTACATTTTCATTGGAAGGATAACATATGGACTTAACTTATGGGCCTTGAGTTTTATTGAGACCATGAATTTGGACAAGCCGATGAATGGGAATCACGTGTCTTGTCTAACGAAAATAAGCAGGAGCAGCGTCACTACACTTGAACGACTCGTCCTCAGAGAATATATGTTTAGCCATTGAAAATTCGGTCAAGTTATCCAAAGATTTGACCGAATATCTCCGCTAAAGGAAAATGGGGCAGGAACGGATTTTTTATGAAAGGATAATGTCTCGTGTGGGGACATATATTTGATCTATTATTCTGGTAATATATCCTTTTGACAATATTTATTGTTCATAAGAAAGGAATGTCTGCAATATTGTCCCTTTTGATATCTCTACGTGAAGAAATGGTACAAAGAGAGGATTGTTCAACGTGGGTCATATATTTGGTGAATATATTATTGTTTTAAAACAAGAAATTGTGTGCTGCCAAAGAAGATTTCGAGTGTCCAGAAGAGGAAACGAAATATGCTTTTCTTTTTATGAGTTTGGACCATCTCCCTATAAAAGGGACCTTTCGCAGACATACGAGATGATTCTTTTTGGGGGGTGGATTCCGAATTACACAAAGGACACACGTGAGAGAGAGAAGAGAGAGGAAAATCTCGACCAGTTCTTGGCCGAGACAATCCTCAAAACGGGCGCCCACTTCACGGCCAAACCTGTGGCCGTGCCTCCGTCACCAACATCGCCGTATCGTGTTGCTGCCCTACCTAGCCGTCAACGACAACCAAGCTGCTCCTTGCACACGTGCCACCTGAAAAGTCAATCGCGTTCGAGCCACTGTGCTTGACTACGCTGCTGAATTGGTTTCGTTATTGCTGTGCGCTGGCATCGTTGCTCCCTGACTCGTCGATTCTCAACCGGTGCATGCTACACCACCGAGTCGGATCTTTTGTGCTTTTTATTTTCAGTTTCCCAAGAGTCCCAGAGCATCTTGTGTGCACCTGAGTCACATTGGAGACCACCCCCTGACATTCAAATCTTCACGCCAATAGCAATAACCCTCCTTTTTGCTGTTCAAGTCTCCTGGTGGACGCCCTATTTGCTGTGTTAGTCAACTTTGTGACCTTGTCAGGCCAAATCAACGAAGCATCAGCCACCTCTCGAAATTTGCTATTGGTTACTGAGCAAGACACCATCCTTGAGCAGCACGTCGTCTTGATCTGCCACCCGTGAGTCATCCCGTCATCCGTTGCTTGACCGAATTTGACAACGTGGTCCACGTGGCACCAAATATTAGGTAAGAATCTTTCTTAATTCGATTTTCATATATCCCTATTGCCTAATTTATGGGATTATCTTGTATGAATATTTGAATGATGCCATTATATCCACAAAATATTGATTAGCCTTTGAAATTTGGAAATCTTCCTAATTTTGCAACGTACATATGATTGACGGTCCGATTTCACGCCCGAAATACGACCCGCAATCATATGGAAAAATCACCAATCCGATCTCACGCTCGAGATACGATTCGTGATTTTATTTAAAAATTGGCCAATCCGATCTCATGCGCGAGATACGATTCGTCAATTTATTTCCCAAAATTAAATGGATGTGGATGATGTTTTGTTTGATTTGGTGCCGTGTTGTTCTTGATGTCTTATTTGTTTGCTCCCGTAAAAGAAAAAAAAAAGATATTTGCATTAGATTAAATGCATGTTAGGATATTACTTGTTTTAGGTTATTTTGCTGAGATCCTTCATCACGTAATCTCAATTTTTTAGTGCTTTGAAGTCTAGACTTGATATTACTTACTTTCGGGCTTTTAGGATACCTATTACTTACTCATAGCCTGTCATACTATTTTATTTTAATTGTATGAAATTTACTTATCCCTATATAAATTAATTAACTTCATATGCATTATGTCATGGTGAACTTTTGAGACCTTTAGTTAAATATCGTCAAAGAGAGATATCTGAAATGAGTATTTTTATTGTCATGGGAAGAAGGACAAGATCTACAGAGTGGGAACACTATAAATAGACTCTTAATCAAGAAAAAGCTGAATGTATACATTGTGGGCCCTTATTGGTTATGCTAGTGGTCAAGGGACCAATTCAATGCATTGTCATCTAGCTAGATACAAGCAATTTCCGTACACAAATGTCGAGAAAAGGTAAAAAAGAATTAGCAATTATATTTGTTCTTGATGAATTCCCTTTCAAGTTGGTAGAGCAGGAGGGTTTCCGGTGATTTGTTAATGAAATCCAACCAAACTTCATAATCCCCTTGAGTAACACTTTGAGGTGTAATTGTTATGATTTATACAAGGAATAAAGAAGTAAATTGAAGAAATATTTAATTGAGACATCTCCTAGAGTATGTCTTACAACCAACACTTGGACCTCATGCTTTATCTTTATCCACTTGAGCTTTTGCAGATGTGCTTTGGAATTTCAAATATCATGAGCTTACCCGATTTGTATTGGTTGTTTGAGAACCTCATTGGAACAAAATCGGATCGTGCGATTTCTCCTCTTTTGGCCAATGCTGAGTTTGATTTATTAGGATGCTTGTTATGCTATTTAGATATAGTAGAGCTAACCAATATCGGGACATATGCACGGGTTGATAATTGTTAATGTTCAAAGCGAAGCTTGTGCTAAAGTTTATGCATAAGCAATGTAATCCGCAACGAAGTTGAGTGGGAGCCCAAAAGAAAAAAAAGGAAGAAAAAACCCAAAAACCTGACTCACTCTAACCCAACCAGATTTTTTTGTTTAGGGTCTTATGTGTTTCGGGGCAGGTCAGATCGGGTCAGAGTGTGCCCCTTATGATTGGGACAGGGTCGCATAACATCAAAATCCGACCCGACCCGACCCGACTCAACCCATTGACATCCCTATTTCTAGTACTTGAACACTGGTCAAGGAAGTATATGTATTGTGTAAAACAAACAAAAAATGGGAAGATTCCCAATGCTCATCTTCCCAACCTTTTTGGAACGACTAGCGAATTATGAGATGATTTGGTCTGCTTACAAAGAAAAAGTTATAATTATGGTTTGGTGTAACTACAATCATCATTTGATACCAAAAATTGAAGCAACCTCTTTTTTATATTTTTATTAGTATTTTCTTTTTAATATTCAGCGACATATCTTTTTCATTGATTATATTTTTCCTTCCGTTTTCCATAGAATGAAAAAGCAAAAAGCACGTATCTTTTTCAATCTCAACAAATTCCGTTAAAACCTATATAAATAGATAGAAACTATTCTAGGTTCCTGGAGAGACACTATATAAGATTAAACACGGCGCTTGATTTGATTGCATAATTTTAATCATTTCATTCCTCTTTTGAAACTTTCATGAAAGATTGGTTGTGATTTTATATTTCAGGAAACATGCTTCGATTGGACCTAAACTTGGTTTGGAAGGCTCGGGGTCGAGTGATGATTGTTAGCACGCAGGGACTGACAGGCATTTTATATCAACATTTTGGGTGACAGGACTCTCTCAAGTCTCGACACTGCTTCCTGTGGGTCTCTTTCTGTCTGCGATTTGCTTGACCAGAATTCCATGGACAAGATAGAATGGTTTGTTGGGGTTCTGAGTCGTTTCTTTAATGATGGATTGCTTTTTAGCTGCCACAACTGTTTTTGGAACGAGATTATTACGGAGCAATGCAGGACAAGGACTTCGTCTTCACTCTGTCTAACGGCCTGAGGCGGAGGATCTTATCATTCCATGGTATATTGGATTTGATATTGGAATGAGAATTTAAATTTCTTTGGCGATCCTGACTTTGTTCTCTCGACGGTGAAGAGTCTGAAAGTCTGCTAAGAATGACTGACTTCAAATACCAGATTACCAGGACATCAAGTTAGGATGCAGGGGAGACCTCATCATTTTCAAGCGAGACATATGAATTACCCCTGTGGCTGATTAAAGAGAGGCACTCTGATTCTTCAACATCGAGTTCTCTGATTCTTTTTCTCTATTTTTTTATTTTTTATTTTTTATTTTTTATTTTTCTTCGGCTAATAACCTCTTTGGGCTTAAATGAATTGGTTTTTAGACCCTCCAAGACCTAGGTCTAGTTAGGATTTGATATTGTGAACTTGTTTTTAAATCATCTAGCCCATTGATTTTGATTTTGAAAAAAATGGGTCATAAACACATTTTGCCAGCTCTACTCACAACCATGTCATTGTGCGGTCCGCGTCATTGTCGCACTAGCAATTTAAGTTCGTTTGGGCTCTTCCACGCAAGACTTCCGATGTCGCATTGGCCAACATCAATTCCGAGCGTTAAAGTCCCACTGATACTTTAAAGTGTCCGAAAGCCTTGTGGTCCATGACCATACAAAGTCGTTACCCCTGAGCTGTTGTGTGTCATTACAGAGGAAACTGCAAGCAACAAATGATCGATTCTCCAAGTCAAGCATAGTGCCTTATCAGGTGATACTAACAAATGACCACTGGCCGGCCGTTGCCCCACCATCGGGGGCCCTTTTCAGTGGCGGTAAGAGCCATGGCCGTTTTGCCTTCTTCCTTTTTTATCATTTAAATTTAGCTTATTTTTAGTTTGTTTTAAATAAAATTTGTATTAAAAAACAGATTTAGGCCAACACAATATCATTTTAACATTATATTTCATGTTTTAGTCACATTATCGCTATAAAGAGAGTGAAAATATTTAAAAAAAAAAAAAGAAAAGAAGAAGAAGCAAAGTCAGCATTTTCTATTACTCAAGTTGGATTGATTTAATGAAAAGACTTGATTACTTCAATTTGATCAGTTTTGAAATTTGATTGCACTTTCTATAAGTTTTAGAATTCAGTTGCACTTTTTTAACAAGTTTTAACACTTTCAATGCACTTACTCCTAATATATATTTTACAACATTATAAACTTAAGCTATCACAACCAACTGTTGCAAACTCCATCCAAGTTTTGATATTGGATCATGGGATCTCAAGTTTGATCATTCACTCTTTTCACCTTCATTAATTTGGGAAAAGTATTAGGTCTGCACATTTCACACTTTCATTCTTCTATCTACCGGTGTTCGCACCAGGAGGTATTAAGATATAAAACTCAGTGCAGTCTTTATTAGCCTAAACCTTTGGAGCAACTTATAGCGCACGCCAACCATGACAAAAGCATTGTCATCCGTGCTCTTCCTTAGTACAATTCCAAGAGCACGAGTAATTGAACCCAATCTCTTGGAGAACCGTTGACAGCAATTCTAGACCTTTTATTATCTGTCGGTTTTCGCATAGTGGTGGTCAATAAGATATATGGAGATAAAGAAGATGAAATTTGCGACCTTAAGACTGATAATCGAATTGGTTGGGCATCATGTGCCAGTTCAGATGTCGCAGTATGCAAGGTATCATAGTGGCGCTGTCCTGGCTTTCCCCGCTGTTAAGAAAAAACTCTGAGTCGAGAAGTGGAGGTATCTTTTATAATGGCCTCCAGTAGGAAATCAGGCACTCTCAAGTAAAAGGAAATAACAAGCCGAGATTGAAGAATTATGAATGTTAAGTTTGAGAAGTCGGTCTCATATTTGAAACATTGAACTTGACGGCATCTCATGAAAACAAGGAGAAGAAAAATATAGTCTTGGTTCAGCAAGGCACCTGGAAATGTCCACGGGATTTCATCCCGAACCGACAGGACACAAAAAATATAGACCGTCCCTGAATATACGCAGAAAGCCAGTATGCTTCCACAATCTCCGAGAAACGAGCGTGCTTATACTTTCCTGATTCATCACTGCACCCATGATCAGATGGGTGTCTGACCAAGTAAGCATTTAAAGGCACATGCATCCATGATCTCCAGTGATTCTGTTTGGGTGTGACTCGTGCGTGATCGTGTATGCTGTGTGTTTGAGAGAAAGAGGGAGAGAGAGGGAGAGAGAGAGAGGCAAGGTAGGTACCTCGTCTGATGCGAACTTCAAGGGTGAATCTCCTTGGACATGAGCTGTGATGCAAACTTCTGCACCCTACGGATGTTTTATCTGGTGAAGGAATTGCAAAGAAATGCGAAAGGGGAAAAGAAACATATCATGAACGACCCAAAGAACATCCCGTGAAATTGTTGATAACCGGAAGGATATCTGCTCTTCGTAGATGGGATGATTGAGCATTAATAGATTGTTGTTGGTCACAAGTGCTCGAACAAGCAATTCTTTAGCTTCTTCCTGCTTCTTCTTTAGCATGTTGCAGATCTGCAAGATGATTCCCTTAGGCAGCCAATTTATAACCAGCAGAAGGATCACAAGAGGCAACAGTTCAATGCCCTTCTCCACAATATCCTCAGTCTATGTTCCAATGGCCTTCTAAAAACTCAATTGCTTGCGATAGACCTTTAATTATAGAAAATAACTATAAAGTACTATAGATTCATCCTTAAGGGTGACTAGGTCGGACTGTAGAAGAAATCACAATTTCCGTATTAGGGAGGTTCTCTTCATCAACTGATTTCTAGTTGTGCAAATTCAATAATGAAGATGCTTACTGTCAATGAACCCAAGACCAAATTATTGGAAGTGGAGCAAACATCCAGTAGTAAAAAGTACACATTCAAGAAGCCCAGGCTTGCTCATCCCATCCCCACCGCCAAAACACCCCCCCCCAAACCAAAACCCAAAACAATCCCACCAAATAAAACAGATAGTAAATAGATAAAAGAAAAAATTAAAAAGAAACTCATCTCAACCACTCATCCAGTAAGCCACAGAAAGTTGTCTATGGGCAACTACTCCCTGTAACTTGACAATCTCGTATTTGCCTAGTGCTTTTTTGTCACCATTACTGTCTCTCCGTTAGAATCTTCATGGTCTCTGACTATAGCCTACGATATGCACATAACTGATAGCCAAAGCCAAGAAGGGCATGAGCAACTCATTTATAGCAAAAATAATTTAGCCGCAATTCACTTACATCTTCAAGTTCCTTTGTATAAGCTTCAGCCTTTTCAACATTTTCATCAGTTTCCATGACCAATGGACTTCCAACTTCAGTGGACCTTGCCTTAGAAGAAATTGTAAGCTGAAATTTAGAATGGTCACCAGACACACTGCTGGTTTTGCTTTGTTCGGAGTTCTCATGATTGCAAACCTGATACGTATAATCTCAGAAACCAGCAAGGAACAAGTTTCGACTCTGTTGAAATAGAAAAACTTAAGATGGTTCTGTCCGTTTACCTGTTCTGTGACGACAGCTTCGGAGGATTCTCTGAAACTTCTGAAGTGTCAAGGGTAAGAACATTACTTCCACAAACAAAACCAAGTCACAGGAGCGAGGGTAGTGGAGTTATTAGCACTCTTCACCTTTTTTCACTTGGAGACTCAGAGGGCCATTCCAGTGAACTAGATGACATCAAATTGGCAACTGACCCCTGCAATATAGACACTCACGACTTCGAATGCATTACAAAATAGCATCCCCATAATTATATTCGCAACAACCTATTGAAGAGGTGTAAGGTACTACTTGGAAGTGGAGCAAACAATAGAAAGGAACCTCAGACGATTTCCCTTATGAATTGAGAAGTGGCTGGTTTTGTCGATTTACCTGTTCTGTGACAACAATTTCGGAGGATTCTCTGAAACTTCTAAAGTGTCAAGAGTAAGAACTCACTTCCACAGACAAAACAGAGTCACAGGAGCAAGTATAATGGAGTTATTAAAACTCTTCACCTTTTCTCACTTGGAGACTGAGAGAGCCGTTTTAATGGACTAAATGGCATTAAATTGGCATCTGATCCCTGCAATATAGACACTCATGGCTTCTAATGCATTACAAAATAGCATCCCCATAAGTATATCCATAACACCCTATTGAAGAGGCTTAAGTTATTACTCGGAAGTGAAGAGAAAACAAAAGAAAGGAACCTCATGTGATTTCCGCTTTACGGATGAATTGAGAAGTGACCGGTTTTCAGTGCTTTTGCTATGATGAGCTAACTCATGTGGGGCATCACCTCGCATAGCCATCATTTGCTCAGAGTCTCCCAAGGAACTGATTTCCTCTGCAGGATTAGAACCAAGCTGATCTACTTTGGTCCTGATGGCCCTGCACATATTGACATCTTGATCTAAAAGTATTTATGGTTTCAAATAAATGGACATCAAGTTAGGATGCAGGTGAGACCTCATCATTCTCAAACTAGAAAGACGAAAAGGCATCTTGGCAGAATTAAGAGAATTACTGTTCTTCACATCAACATTTCTGACCCTCGAATCCTTAAAAGATTCCTTGCTTGAATTAGTGACTTCAGGATTCACACATATCTTAATAATTGGTTTTGACAACTCATTTAAACTGCCCGTCTTGCATAGAGAACTGCAAAAGTTTAGTGCAAGCAGATTAAGCATATGCAAAATAATGCCATGTCAAAGGTCCAATCCAATATATGCAATCTACTCATTAGAGGTGGCAATGTCTAAGACAGGATATGACATAACATGAACAGCATCAAACATAAAACTGATATAACATTGACACATCTTTTCTGAATTGAGGAGTTATTTCAGTCTTGAAAGTAATTATCATTTGAAGGAATATCACTGTCCCATGTCATGTGACACAAAGTTCAAACTGAACATGAACATATCATGCTACAGCAGATTGTGAACCCTACTTCCAGGCTTGTAGTCTTCTAGCAGATAATTAAGTCATATTTTACCAGAGACAAGGATGTCAATATCCACTTCAAAGCATAGTATGAAGGATTTAATGAATTTTCCAGGCCAAAAATAAAGGTAGACTTAGACTTGAGAGACAATTGCAAGTAAAGTTTTATAATTTCAGCTGAAAAGGCTTTAATTTCATCAACAGCAAGCAATAATCAGGAACATCAAAAGATTTTTCAGATGTATCTACATATGTGTCGATAAAACTAGTAATATACAGTAATTTCACAAATATCTACATATCTGTTGATCAAACTAGTAATACACAGCAATTGGGAGAGTGTCCAATGTCTCAATGCAAACTATGATAAACAATTCAGAAAAATCTCATTTTACCCTTGTTGAAAGTCCATCAGATAACAGAAGACTAATAACCAGACCCCATTAATATGCGAAAAAGGTAAACTGTCCCTTTTTCTTCTTCTGTGTTTGCATCTGCTTGGTGGAGTGGCATTGGGGAGGAGATAACTTACACACTACGCACTCACTGTCGGCTACTGTTAAATGAAGTACATGGGAAAAAGAAAATACTAGAATTTGAACAAAATTTCAAACAGCTCTACAATTACAACTTGATTGGGTACAGATGCCTCACCCCGGTTGAGAAGTGGGTCTCACACTGATATCGCTTCCAGTCAGAGGAGGTTGAATTTTTGTTTGCTCCCTTGCCAGTGAATTTAGAGCAACGAGTAACTTTCCCCCAACTTGAGAATCCTTGGCATTGTCTCCCAACCTGTTGAAGATTGCATAAACCATGTGAAGGCATAAAGCATGGAATGTCCAATCAAAGAAACTAGAATCAAAAATGAAAATCTTCACCTAGTTTCATTTAGATGTACAGAAGCAAGTGTTTTGCTGCTAAATTGAGTAAGCTTTCTCCCACTTGATGGTTCTCGAGAAGACTGACTCTTAATTTCCTCTGACCTCTTGAAAAACTTTGAGTGGGCTTGTCCTCCAGGCTCCCTACTGGTAAAGAAAGAGGACAATATATAATTGCACGCTCTCCGTTTGGGACATTTGCATAATACCAAAAGTGAGCTAAGAAGTGCAAAAATGTTTTGCTGTTGATCCACCAATCTCTTTTCTGAACTCTGGAATTGCCGTAAAATGCATCAGCATGATAGCAAAAGCTCAATGAATGAGTGCATCGAACTGAAAATCACAACAACTAGCATTCCAGTCCTTACATGTTAAGCTATGGATGCATATGCTTTCTAAATTTTCACAAAATCAACCATCAAGAATCCATATTTCTTAAAAGGAGATTAATGGCCCATTGCTCTAATTAGTCATGGCAAAAATATTGCAATAATATAGGTTCCCTCTCATTCCTCTAATCACTTAAAGGTAAGGGATAAATTGGACAACCTGAAAACAGCCATTTTACTGTCATGCAGTACTTTTCTTGGAATAATACTGGATGTATCATTAAGACTTGTCTCAGGCTTGGACTCTTTGTTATCAGGCTTAGTAGCATTCAATGTATCGAGAAAAGGTTTATTGCTTCCGTTTGCCTCGTCTTCTGCTCCTGGAACATGTGGCTCACTTGAACCTTCTGACCGCATGTTGCCTTGAGAATATGTGGCTTCCCCTGCCATTTCTTCCCTGTCACACTGCTCTTCACCCAAAGTGGAATTTAAACTTTTTATGATTGACAAATCTTTTCTTGGAAGTTCAGGGGTGGTACTTAAATTTGTGTCAACCCCAGGCTGAATATGTGCTTCTCTTGATGCTGTTTTGTCTGATGAATAATCTTGTTGATCAGATCCATGAGAACACATGCTGTTTGTCCTTTTGAAAGAAGATTGTTCTGCAATTGAATTTCTACAGGCTGCAGGCGTTGTCACCCAATCATCCATTCTGGCGTTCGGCATAGAAGTCGAAGTTGCAGAAGTTCCTACTTGAATCTCTGATGTACCCACACAGCGTGTTGATTGAACATTATCAATCATAGCATTATCCTCACAGTCAGGAATTGCCTCAGGAAGGCGAGTTTTCAAGTCCTGGTGCTGATTCATCTCCGATGATCTCCCTTTGCTTCCTAAAACCTTCTTCCCACCTTGTTGTCCCTCAGTCATGGGTAAATCAAGATTAAAGCCATCCAACCTGGATAGCACAAATCACTGCTAAGTTCCTAGATTGCAACCACAAGTCATGAAATTTCCCTTCACTTGAAAATATAACCTTATGTATCAAAGAATAAGCCCTAATGTGAAGCTGTCTTACTCATTAAAATCAAAGGAAAAAGAAAATCTTTTCTTGGAATTTCCTTCAACAGGTGATTCCGCTTCATTTCTGTCCTTGTTTGGAGATTTCTCAGATGGACAGGAGAAATTGAGATCTGGCATGTCCACTTTGAATGATGAAAACTTGTCAAAGTCAGCATCCAGGTTAAAATCGACATCCCTGAGAAAGGTTTTTTAACAATCAATCGACAGAAAGCAGAGATATATCCCACTCTCATAAAAGGGAGATTGTAACAAGCTTTAATGCAACTTCACCATCATCCATTGTTTTGAAGATATTTGAAGTAGTTGAATAATATGTGAAGCATGCCTCACTTAATCACCGTGGGCATTATTCTCCACAAAGCAGTAATTTTATTTTATTTTTTTGGTCGAAAAACAAAGCAGTAATTGTACAGGGGTGAATATATATAACCAACACAAGTATGAAAATAGAATATTAAAGTTAGATGCCACATCCATACCGGTTTATTATCTAACTGCCTATACTTTAAGTTTCACTTACAGTTTATCAAAGTTGAATTTCTTTGTTTTGCCTTTGCCAAAGCTAAAATCCACTGTGTCATCTTCTGCCACAGACAATGACTTCCAGGAGGTAAGGAACTCCTTTCCAAATTTGGCATCTGTTGAAATCAGATTTAACATTGAGCTATCACCTATATATCTGACCTTCATAAGACATGGCCAGAAATGTGTACGAGCAATCATCCTAATCAATGACAAGGATGAAAACCAATTTTAACATTAAGAAAGCTTTAATTTGTTTTCAAGTAAATGAAAAGTACACTGCACTAATTATTGACCACGATATCCAAAAGAGTCATGTGTCAGGCCATATTAAAATAATAACCTAAACAGATTATATAGGTTTAAGGTTGAGAAATATGCATCCTTGTGGTACCATTCCACCTCTGAAGTGAATTTACTGTATTTTGAGATTTGTCAAGTTTATACAGAGTACCTAGTATTGATTTATCCTCTTTCTGATTCACCACTGCAGTTTCCTTAGGTGAATCTGCCATCTGCAAGGGAAAGAGTGAGGAAAGCATAAGAAAAAAGAGAATTCAAATGGCCCTTAGAATTTACAAAAGAAAAGGGAGATTTTAATTGCAAATTCATTAGGTTGGCTATACTACACAGCAACCTCCTCTCTTTGTAAAAGCAACATCTCTTTGTTAAACCATTGCATCCAAAACATTTTTGCACTTATCTTATGCAGAAGCATATATAAACTAACTTAGGAGGGACCGTAGCAAGTCCATTAAAGTGAAAAAACCACACATGACATGTAGACAGTTCATACAGGAGCAGCATTGACTTATACAAAGTGGTTAGGAGGAGAGTTGCAACCTCTAAATTTAAAACCGTGTGGCCAAAAACACCCATATATACATGCCACTATCATATATCTCTGAAGATTCATTTTTCATCCTTCCACAAATGCAAAGGTAAAGGATCTCCAATTCGACAGCAGTGATAAGAATGACACCTAATCAGTACAATAAAGTAACGATCATCTCAAGATTTCTCTGCCTTGATTCAAAGGGACATAAGTCTCTCATACTTTCGATATGAAATGTCTGAAGGAGTTCAACTAGACCGCAAGTGGAAACCACTATAGTATTGCAAAGGATGAACAAATGCAGTATTGATAAGTTCATACGGAGGCAAAGCACAGGGCTAATCCAGTATGATCTATCCCAAGAAAAGAACACAGATGCTATTTTAACATGAGAAACCATAGCATTGGGTTTTAGCCAATGAATTAATGGCTGTCTTATGACTGCCTAAAACATATAGGTCCTCCTATCACATTCAGATCATCTGATTTCCAGTACAGAGAAGTTCAATTAAAACGAATGTCATTGAAAAAAAAAGTACATCAGAACAGCTACTTATCATGGCATCATTTCTACGAAAACAGATGCCAAGAAATAGCATTATCTTTGTATGTAAATGCTGCAAGTCATAGTGATTTCCTCTAAATAAGCGTCTACATTGCGCTCAAACTGCAAGGAGCTATATACCTCCAGCAAAAGGCTTACACCAATTCTGAACGCAAACTTATCCACAAGCTTGTTCCACCCAGTTTCTGAAGCCAAATGCACCAGAATAGTCACAGAGGTATATCAGAGAGAGATAAATGCAGCAATCGAGAAGAAATTCTTTGCTGCGCCTAACCTACAAAATCATAGATGATGCTCCGACGAACTTGATAAAGTCAATCTACATTGATCACAAAGAGGTCTTCCGAAATCAAACGGACCTACTGTGACGGGAGGGTGGGAGACACAAAACGAACCAACGCGAAACGGCGAGAGACAACTAAGCGCGGAATCAAACAGGTGAGAGTCCGAAGGAACTCCTCATCAAATCCACCATCGGAAAACTAAGCGCGCTCGCGAAGTACCTCTGCTCGACACTACGAAACAATCAGCGAACGCCGATGTTTCAGAGGTACGGAGCAACGAGACACCGAAGAAGCCACGGCCAGAAGAAGAAATCGACGGATTGCGAAAGCTCGAGATCGATTCGCATGTCGACAGTACCTTCCTTGCGATCGCGACAGGGAGCGAGCTCGAGCGTGGGAGATGAGAGAGAGATCGATCGACTGGATTCGAATGGAGATGAGAGAGAAGTAATCTGGTTTTTCTACAGGTTTTTGAATGGCGACTCTTTATATATGGAGAGAGACGGAGAGAAGCTTTGAAAGAGGCGGGACCGGAAAAGCGACGGAAATTGGGCGGAGGTTCACTCTAGCGTCGTGCGTTCACCGAGAGTTTTCCCGACGGGACAGAAGAAAATCCCGATTTTGGCCCCCTCAGGGGAAACATTTCCACTTAGCTCCGTTCATTTCAAGAAAAAAATATTTAAAATTTTTTCCTAAAAATAATCACTTTAATCATTTACAAAAATTTATCAATATTCATTAATTATTTCAAATGATAACAAACAGTCGTTTTTAGAAAAATGTAATTAAAACAATCTCTTTTCTATAAAATAAATGAAATCTATCTTTAAAAAAATGCAATGAACCTAGATATCTAGATCTAAATAAATCTTGATTGTGATCACGTGAACCCACATTTGGGAACCACGTGTTCAATGGCCTTGAAGGATTTGAGGCATGTAAGCTCCAGTCTAGACAAGCATCTACCCTCACGTTGAGACTCAAGATGCTATTGGTTGATTGCTACTTAAGCCCATCTCACATTCCAAGCGTCACAAAGGAGTGGGCACTTTCGTCTAAGAATAACTTAAAGGGTGGCTTGAGCAGGACTTAGAGAAATTGACAAGAAAATGAATATCTTATTATGTTATAAAGGAGGATTTTTTGAAGTTGTACAATGTTGACATTTGTCTCACCTCATTTGCTATAGGAATAGTGGGCTTAAAGTACCAATAAAATACCAACAACCCATTGAGCAAGCCTATCATCGGAGTCCCATCAAATACGAGTGGGAAATTAAAAATTGGCAGTATACTTAAGCCCAAGCCTGTCCTTCGCAAATTGATTTATTACGCAATTGTCCTTTCTATGTGCAACGACATTAACTATTAGTTAAACTTTTAAATAATAATTAATTTTCTTATGGGGGCAATTATTTTTCTTAATTTTTGTCAAGAGTCAAGCATGGGTTTTTCGTCGTATTTTGTAAAGCTCGTGTCTCTAATGTGTAATAAGAGCTATAAACGATTGAGTTGATTGGCCATGGAAATAGGTGATAACCGAGTTTTGACAAGAGCTCGGGCAAACGTGTTTGGTATTGCACGGTGAGTCGGATTACCTCTTCAACAATCCCCCCCTCTTTTCTTTCGTTTCGAGATAGTCGGCAACCCTCGACTCCGGCATTCCTGTCATCCTGATGTTATAGTCCTTAAGATCACGAATGGAGGCTTTGCAAAAGATGATCGGGCTCTACCTACGTCTTTCTTGTGATCTCAATTTGTCTACAATCAATCTGTTCTGAGCATGAAAACATTTGTTTTGAGAACTTGTCTTCGGTAGTTGTTGAAAAAGGCTATGTCACACTTCGAAGCTTTCTTGGAAGGATATTGCAGGGTTCAAGGAAGGTTCCCAGAAGCATCTCCTGACTCAAAAGAAACAAAACAAGAACTGATATCGTACATAAAACTGAGATTTTCTTGTTTTTTTTTCGACAGGTAAAGTTACTTTTATTATTCCAAACATGGGACCAGCAACTTGCATGCGCATTTGAAGAAGTATTTAGCTGCTGACTTCCACGTATGTCATGCCATAATCACGTTCTTCAGAACTGTTGCGCACGGGGCCTGCAACTGCACGCGCGACAAGCCAGTTAGCTGTGACCGTCCTCAGATGTAAACGTCCTCAGTTGGCTCCTGCTAATGGGGCCTTCAACTGCATTCACAAGTGTGTCGACCACAACTTTTTAGTTTTTCTTTTTAATCATCGACCAATAGCATTCGATCTTATGGTCTTCGTCGTAAAAAATTGCTACATCCTGTTTCCACCATCTTTTCTCAGACCCATAGAATTCTCCTATAACTACATTATTTGCTCTTAACGTGTTGACGCGGAATATTTCTCTGCTGAAGATCATCGAGCGAGAGAGGGAGAGAGGGAAAGAGAGGTCTGCTTAACTGAGCAAATTACTGCTATGGCAAGCTCAGATGCTGGAACATCATCGGGAAGCGAGTACCAAGTGTTCCTGAGTTTCAGAGGACCTGACACTCGGATTGGATTTACCGATGTCCTCTTTCATAGCTTGACCGATGCTGAAATCCAGGTGTTTCGAGATGACGAAGAGCTCCGTGTCGGTGAAAGAATCGATGGATCGCTGCTGCAAGCGATCAACAACTCTAGGATCTACATACCGGTCTTCTCTCAGAACTATGCTTCGAGCCAATGGTGCCTTCGTGAGCTCACACAAATCATGGCAAACACCTTGAAATCGGAAGGTAATAAAAAGGTCTTACCTATTTTCTTTGATGTGGAACCTGACGATGTTAAATTGAAAACTCCACTATATCACAATGCCATACTCAATTTGGAGCAAGAGAAGAAGTTGAGCAACGAGCAAGTAAATGCTTGGAGAGAGGCCCTCATGGAGGTTGATGCCATAAAGGGGTGGGAGGTGAAGAAATACAAAGGGTAAGCTAGCTATTTTCAAGATACTTGTTTCCTCAATTTTCGTTAACACTTAATAATAAATTTGAAAATTTCAGTATGATTGAGGTGGGAGTTTTATTATAGTAATGCTAAATGATGAATCTTTACGTTTGCAAAACAAAATGTAAAGACATGATATTCAACTTCTACAGTTGTTGCTTGACAATTGCACAAATTTTTATTCAACAATTTTGCTTGAAAATCCCAAGATTGCTACTCTTATGTTGAAATCAAGTTGAATTTCGGGTCATGACATAGCATCAACGTTGTCAAGGGCCTAAAAGTATGTTTTGGAGAGACCTTAATGTCCAATATGGACTTTTAGAATATCACTCCTAGATTTAGGGTCCCATTACTTATTAGATCATTGTGTAGTTTATCCGGTGCTTGAATGACATCACTTCTAGTTAGGTAATCGTGAATTTCCTAACTAAAATTGATTTCCATTGTGGCAGCCACGGAGAACTAATCAAATTGGTAGTTGCGAAGGTCGTGGAATGCTTGAAGTCAAAACATAGATTGGTGACCGAATATTTAGTTGGAATCGACAATCAAGTAGTAGCAGTAAGCAAATTATTAGATGTCGATTCCGATGGTGTGAGACTCGTTAAAATTTATGGCATGGGAGGTATTGGAAAAACTACACTTGCCAAGGTCATCTTCAACCGACTTTCTTCTCATTTTGGAAAGTGTTGTAGTTTCCTTGAAGACGTTCGAGAGAAGTCATCAAGAACCGATGGCTTAGTTCACTTGCAAAAAAGATTACTATCCGAAATCGGTCATCCTGCAGGAACAAAGAGCATTGATGAAATTGATTATGGAATTAAGAGGATTGGAGAAATACTTTGTAATAAGAAAGTCCTTATTGTACTTGATGATGTTGATAACAACGAACAAGTGGAAAAATTAGTTGGAAAGAGTACTTTATATTCACGATCCAGAATATTGATTACAACTAGAAATAAAGATATCTTGCAAGTCAATAGACAAAAGTATCATATTTTCGATTATGAAATGGAGATGATGAGTGCTGGACATGCACTTGAGCTTTTCAGTAGGCATGCATTTAACACAAACTTTCCTTTAGATGATTACAATTGTCTTTCAAGGAAGATTGTACTTGCTACCGGGAGACTTCCGTTGGCTCTTGAGGTGATTGGTTCGCTCCTCTACCATAAACCACGAGAACAATGGGAAGAGACATTGCATAAGTTAAGAAAAGCACCTCATGAGGATGTTTTTGGAAAGTTGAAGATCAGCTATGATGCCTTAAATTTCAAGCAACAACAAATTTTTCTCGATATTGCATGCTTTTTCATCGATGAAGATAAGGCGAATGCAATCTACCTATGGAAAGGTTGTGAGTTTTTCCCAAATACAGGAGTTGATACCCTCATTAACATGTCTTTGGTAAAGATTGTGGAGAATGATAAGTTTTGGATGCACGATCAACTTAGAGATATGGGAAGAAAAATTGTCGTCGGAGAAAATCCAATAAATCTTGAGGAGCAGAGTAGGATATGGATTTGTGAGGAGGCTCTTAATGCAATAAGACCAAATGAGGTAAAGCACTTATGGAGAGATCTAACTAGTTTTTGCCATAGATTCCACTCCATTGTACCTTCTTGGGTTTTTTTTTTTCCCTTTCCTTTTTATAATCCTTTTGCTCTATGAGATAGAATACTGATATCACTCATTTCCTATTCTCATTTGTAGATAAACAAGAAAGTTCAAGGACTATCTCTTTATTCATCTAGACAAAGTATCTATGATGTCATTGTTCAAATTAAAAGGATTGGAAGGTTGGAACATCTAAGATTCCTTAAATTATCTCGCTTAACCCTTGTTGGAGATGCAACATATCGCCTTCCCAAATCAACATTGATTTCTTTGAGTTATTTTCTACCAAAATGGACCAACACGTGCCTAAAGAATTTAGTCGTTCTTGAATTTGTCAACGTTGCTTTCTTGGGTAATTCGGAAATCTCAATCAAGGTGCGTAATATTCTTATTCCTATTTTATTTTCTTGGAAAGTAATATTCAATTGTTCATCTATTGAGTATTGCATTCATTTTGACAGATGGCAACACAATTGAAAGTTCTCTCTTTCAAAGATTGTCAAACCATATTCAAAACACCCGACTTCTCTAGATGCCCGAATTTAGAGAAGCTTACTTTCGAATGGTGTAACAATTTGAGGAAAATCAATGGCTCCATTGGGAAGTTGAAGTGTCTAATTGATTTCAGGATTGATAGCTGCAATTCTCTTAAACATTTGCCTAAAGAAATCGGTGACCTAGTGAATCTACAGTATTTCTTTGTACACTGTAACAAAATGAAGAAACTCCCAAATTCCATGTGGAAGTTGAAATTATTACGTGAGTTGTTCTTTCAAGGTTGCACTTCTCATAATTTAGATTCAGCAAATTCATGGGAGGTACCCTGTGTTATTGGAATGCTCCATAATCTGGAAGTGCTTCAAATCATGAGTCCCTCTTTAAAAGGTCGAATTCCTTCTGAAATTGGAAGTTTGCCTGTTCTAAGAATCTTGAATCTATCAAAAACTCACGTCTGTGAACTTCCAGAGACCATCAGCATGCTTCCTTGCCTACAAAGAATTGAGTTAATGGAATGCAATAATATTCAAGAGTTGCCGACCTTCCCACCAAGTTTAACCCATCTACTTGTGTCATCTCAGTCGTTGCGGGTAGTCTCGGATCTTTCAAACTTGACTAATTTGGTTGAGTTTTATCTAATTGATTTTGGAATAGTAAGAGATAAACTTTGTATCAATGTGTTACAGTGGATTGGGAAGTTATCCAAACTGACCGGATTGAGCTTCGAACATCACAGTCTCTCTATTCTTCCTGAGATGGCTTTCCTTCCCGTGCTAAACAAACTTTATTTGTGGGGAATCAACCCACAAACCTTTCCGCAACTACCCATATCTCTAGAAAAGATAAGGCTTAAAAATTTCAATTCAGTTGCGTCACTCTCTCATAAGCTAAGAAATTTGTTATGTTTAGAGCTATATGATTCTCTAATGCAAGAAATACAACTTGATGGGCTTCAACTTCCACAGCTAAAGAAGTTGCGTGTGTTAGGCTATGTGGAAGGCTGGCAACACCTTGAAAGGTTGAGGCTATCAAGAATGAGGAAGCTGAATGATGTCGAGGTGCATTTGTGTATGAAGTTAGTTGAGATACAATTTTCTTGGGTGTTCGAATCACTGGAGAAATTGACTATTGGCAATTGCGGGTCCTTGAAAAGGATAGTTTATGAGTTTGATAATGAATTGATTAGTTATGAAGAGAGGCTAATTTTTCCATCGACGGTCTTAAATAAGTTGCGTATTCTCTCCCTATATCGTTGCCCTAAGATACTCGAAGTTCAAGTTGTGGGTACGTTGGAATCGTGGGAACAATTATTTATTGAGGATTGTCCTTACTTGCAACGTCTCGGTGGTTTGTCAAACTTGAAGAACTTGAAGTCTTTATCAATCTGGGACTGCAAGAGGCTACGGGATGTCGAGGGCATCGACGAGTTGGAGTTTTTGAACCGTTTAACACTTTATGGTTGCGGATCGTTGGAAAGGTTGATTGATGTGTCAACCACCAAACTGCCAAATGATTGCCACGTACTGATCACAAGGTGCGGGAGATTACCTGGGGTTAAGAAAGGATTCAGCGGCTCCGTCCAGTCCTTCAAGCATTATAAGGCGAGTCTGGATCATTATCTCTATTTCTTTTTTACATTTTCTTGACGCAACCATCGACAAACACCAATTCAACTCTAAGGTAGATTTGTAATAATGGCGAGAAATTAAAAAATAAACAAAAATCAATTAATATTTGATCTCAGTTATTTTAAAGCCCACTCGATATAAGTTTGTTTTATTTTCAGCTCACGTTTTCTCATTTTCTTTTCTTTTTTTTTTTGTTTTTTTTTTGTTTTTTTTTTTACATGAGAAAGTTCTATATGTGCAGCAAATATATGGGACAAGGTCGGCTTTTATCAAAAGTCATTGGACAAATTGCAATTTTTAGCCAAAAAAAAATATAAATTAACTCATAGTATCTCATTAAAACGTTCTTTTCACTTTATATGAAATGCATTGTTTATTTAGCGAATTTTTATGTAATACACTCCACTTTATTCTCATTTCTTACTTAATACTATTCATTATGGAGATGAGTTTAGTGATTTGCAATTTCTACAGTTAAAATAGAACACTAAAATAATCCTATACTCATTACACAACTTCAATAAGAATTTGCTGAGGGAATTCTTTCAAGAACACAACTTAAATGGTCCACCGATCAACAAATCGACTGACTTATGTTATTGATGGAGTTGAGCGTTAATTGAATTTGCATGTGGATGGGATCGGCCAATTAGGATGCGTGTTCCAAAGCATCTAGAAATATTTATTAAGATTTTTCATTCTTAAAAAAAAAAAAACAATGAAAATCTAATTTTTGAAAGTCTGCATCCTCCCCGGTTTTTGACCGTGTTTGTTAATAGCCACTTTAAACATCGTTCAGACATTTATTTTTTCAGTTGTGAGGCATTTCATTTCATTGACCTGCTTCCACTACACTAGATAGAGAAGGGGAAAATGAGGAGGAAATGCTTCATCTACTTAATTTATAACTAGCCCCGGTCTTCTTCTTTTTTTGGGTAAAAACATACTGTTTTTTTCTATCTTAGAAGCTTATATCTAAGGCAGATAATGGGTCAGACCAATAAAATATCTTACTAATGTCATGCCCATAGGTAGCATACGAATCAAAGACAGGGCAGATGGCTGCGATCTAAAATTGTTTACATTTGGTGAAATGGAAAATCGAACTCGTTTGACGTGTATGATCCACCTACACAATTTCGTTCTAATCCTACATGATTTACGACATTTTCTTGCGTGATATCGTTTCCTCTTCTATGTTGATCCTTTCTCATAGTTCAATCTCAACAAATACAGCCAAAACTTGTATGTATGACTTTCATTAGTATCTTTTGAGGATTTTAAAGCAACTCCTATCTATTTGATTGCATTATTTTAATCATGCCATTCCTTTTTCGAAAGCTTTCTCTTAAAATTGGTTATGATTTTATTTTTCAGGAATCGAGCTTTGATTCGACAACATGTTTCAGACGCTTGTGAAGTTCTGAAGGCAACCCGCACGATAATTGTTAGAATGCAGGGACGGAACTAGCATAATATCTTATCGGGGTCAATGCACTGAAGAGTCCAAAGGTTTCTGAGAATGATTTCCAGTACCAGGACATCAACTTAGGATGCAGGTGTGGCCTCATCATTTTCAAGCTAGAAAGATGATTTACCCTTGTGGCAGAATTAAGAGAGTTGTTGTTCTTCACATCAACATTTCTTCGAATCCGTAAAGGATTCCTCGCTTGAATTAGTTATTTCAGGATTGTCCCATCTCTTTTCCATTGGTGTTAGACAACTCATTCAAATTGCCCGTCTTGCATGAAGAACTACAAAAGTTTAGTAAAGGCAGATTAAGCATATGCAGAATAATGTTGTGTGAAAGGCCTCATCCAATATATGAAATCTACTTGTTAGAGCTGGCAATCTCTCCAAGACAGGATATGACATAACATGAACATCAACATACGTAGAACAAAAATGGCACGGCATTGATACATCATACTCTCTCATTTCACGTGACCCAACATGAATATGTCAGACCACAGCACATTGTGAGCCCTTCTTCCAGGCTTGTATCTTCTTGTAGCTAATTTAGTCATATGTAACCAGGGACAAAGATGTCACTATCCTCTTTAGAGCATATTATGGTGAATTTAATATAAGCTTTCGTGGCAAAAAATAATGGAAGACTTAGTTGAGATACAATTGCAAGTGAAAGTTTACAATTTCAATAGTTGATATGTATATCTATTTTCTCGTACATAATATACATTGTCGAAATAATTAATCACGGTAGGCAGTAGTTGATATGTATTGTTGGTTGAAACTTTCACATAAGATTGACTGTGATTTTATTTCTTCAGGAATCACGTTTTGATCAGATTTGGACATGTTTTGGAGGCTTGTGCAATATTGAAGACGACTCCGATGATGATTTTTAGCATGCAGGGACGGACTGGCATATCAGTCTAGTGGGGTCAATGTACTGAAGAGTCAAAGTTTCTAAGAATGGTTTCAAAAACCGGGACATCAAGTTCGGATGCAGGTGAGACCTCATCAGTTTCAAGCTCGATAGATGAATTGCCCTTGCGGCTGATTCAAGGGAAACACTGTTCTTCGCATCAACATTTCTGATCCTTGAATCCTTGTAAGATTTGTCGCTTGAACTAGTTACTTCTGGATCATCGCATATATTTTCGACTAGTTCTGACAACTCATTCAAATTGCCGGTCTTGCATGAAGAGCTGCAAAAATTTAGTATAGCCAGATTAAGCATATGCAATATAATGTCGTCCAAAAGGTCTATCCAACAAATGAAAATTACTTGTTAGAGTTGGCAATGTTTCTAATACAGCGATGATACAACATGAATAGCATCATACATAGAACATATGTGACATGACATCGATACATCTTTTCTATAACTAGGAGTTGTTTCAATCTTAAAAGTAAATATTATTTGAAGGACTATCCCTCTCCCATTTTATGTGACTTAGAAGGTTCAACTCAAAGTTGAATGAATCATGCTACAGCAGATGGTGAACCCTACTTCCAGGCTTGTAGTCTTCCATTAGATAATCCAGTCATATGTTACCAGAGACAAAGATGTCAATATCCTCCTTATAGCATATTATGATGAATTTAATATGAGCTTTCTTGGCAAATAATAATATAAGACTTAGACTTGAGATGCAACAGCAGGTAAAACTTAATGATTTCAGCTGAAAAGGCTCTAATTTCACCTAGCAACCAAATGATGAGAGAACATCAAAAGATTTTTTTACACATATCTAAATGGGTTGATCAAAATAGTAATATAAAGCAATTAGGTGAGTCTCAAATGTCTCAGTGGAAACTATGATATACAGTCAAACAAAAAATATCTCATTTTACCCTAGATGTCCATTCAATAGCAGAAGAGTGATAACTAGGGCAACTTTTTATGGGGAGGAGGTAAAATCCTTCCCGTCATCCCCTCTGAGGGGAAGGGGTGGCAGCGGGAAGAAGATAACTTACACATTACTCACTTGCTGTCAGCTACTGTTAAGTACATGGGGAGAAAAAACTCAGTAGAATTTGAGCAAAATTTCATTCAGATCTAAAGTTACAATTTGATTGGGTACAGATGCCTAACCACAGGTTGAGAAGTGTTTTTCACACTGACATGGCTTCCTGTCAAAGGAGATTGCCTTTTTGTGTGCTCCCTTGCAAATGAATTTAGATCAACAAGCGACTTTCCCTCAACTTGAGAATCTTTGGTTTTGTCTCCCAACCTGTTGAACATTGCGTAAACCATGTGATGTCATAAAGCACTCCATGTCCAATCAAAGAAACTGGAATAAAATAGAAAATTTTCATCCTTTCTCATTTAGATGCACCGGAATCAAGTCTTTTACTAATAATTTGATTAAGCTTTCTCCTGGTGATAGTTCTCGAGAAGACTAACTCTTGATTTCCTCTGATCCATTGAATAAATTTGAGTGAGTTTGTCCAGGCATCCTACAGGAAAAGAAAGAGCACAATGCATAAGCTGCAGGTTCTCTGCTTGGGACATCAACATAGAAGTAAAAGTGAACTGAGAAGTGCAAAAATGTAATGCTGTCGATCCACACAATTTTCTACTCAAATCTGGAAATTATCATCAAATGCATCAACACGATAGCCAAAACCCAATGAATGAGTGCATCAAACTGATGACCACAAGAACTTGTTGTGTTCCTGTCCTTGGAACATTGAGCTACAAATGCATATTCTTCCTAAATTTTCATAAAATCAACTATCAAGTCCATGTTTCTTAAAAAGAGACATTAATGACTCATTGCTCTTAGTAAATGGCATAAACTTGCCAATGTTATCCTCTTATAAGTTTTCTGTCCTCTCATTCCACAAATCACTTAAAGGTACGCAATAAAGTAGGGTCAACCTGACGACAGCCATTTCACCGTCATGCATTACTTTACTCAGATGAAGATTTGTGGCAGGCTTGGCCTCTTCTATATTAGCCTTAGTAGCATTCCATGTATCAAGAAAAGGTTTACTGCTTTAGTTTGCCTCGCCTTCTGTTCCCGGAACATGTGACATAGTTAAACCTTCTAAACGTACGTTGCCACAAGAATATGTGGCTTCCCCTACCATTTGTTCCCTGTTACTCTGCTCTTCATATAAAGCGGAATTCAAACTTTTGATGATAGACAAATCTTTTCTTGGAAGCTCTGGAATGGTACTTAAATTTGTATCAGCCATGGGCTGAACATGAACTTCTCTTGGTACTATTTATCCGATGTACAACCTTGTTGATCGGATTCTTGAGCGCACGTGCTGTTTGTCCTATCCAAAGAAGATCGTTCTAGGATTGAATTTCTACAGGCTGCAGATAAAGTTAGACAGAGTTGAAGTTACAGAAATCTCTACGTGAACTTTTGATGTTACTCACACAACGCGTTGATTCATCATTATCAATGACAGCTTTATCTTCACAGTCTGGAATTGCCTCAGGAAGGAGACTTTTCGAGCCCTGGTGCTCATTCATCTCTGGAAATCTCCCTTTGCTTCCTATGACCTTCTTCCCACCTTGTTCTCCCTCAGTCATGGATGAATCAAGATTAGAGCCATCCAACGTGGATAGCACAAATGACTGCTAAGGTCCTAAATGCAAACACAAATCATGAAATTTGTTTCGAATGTTTCCATTTTTTTCTTTTTTTTTTTTTGGGTATGATATTGTTTCCTCTTATAAATAGATTCTTTCTCGTACTTCAATCTCAACAAATGCAGTTAAAACCTACATATATGACTTTTATCAGTATTTTTCAAGGAATTTAGAACAGCTTCTATCTATTTTCTTGTGCATGGTACTCATCAACAAATAGGTCAAACACTCTAGACATTAGTTGATTTGTATAACTAATTGGTTTGACTGCATAATCTGGAGATCCTATGCTTGTCTCGATCTAGCGAACTTTTGTTGCTCGTAACTGTGAAATGTCAGTGTTCGCTATTTGTTTCATAGCTTAAAACAGAGGTAATTCATAAGTGGGTCGAGTTTCCGAATGGCTTTTGCCGTTTGTTTCGTTGGTTCATTTGGTTTCAGAAGACCTCTTTGTGATCAAGGTTGACTGGCTTTATGGAGTTCATTTGAGCATCTTCTTTAACATTATAGATTAGTCTCTCATCCAGTAAGCCACAGAAAGTTGTCTATGGGCAACTACTACCTGTAACTTGACAATCTTGTATTTTACATTCCTAGTGTTTTGTTGTCACTATTATTATCTCTCTATTAGAATCTCCATGGTTCCTGATTATAGTCTACAATATGCATATAACTGATCGCCAAAGCCAAAAAGTGCATGAGCAACTCATTTATAGCAAAAATAGTCGCAATTCACTTACATCTTCAAGTTCCTTTGTATAAGCTTCAGCCTTTTCAACATTTTTATCAGTTTCCATGACCAATGGACTTCCAACTTCAGTGGAACTCGCATTAGGAGAAATCTTAAGATGAAATTTAGGATGGTCACCAGAGACTGTTGCTTTTGCTTTGTTCGGTGTTTCTCATGATTGCAAACCTGATACATATGATCTAAGAAACCAGCAACGAACGAGTTTCAACCGTGTTAAAATAGAAAAACTTAAGAAGGTACGGTCCGTTTACCTGTTCCATGACAACAGCTTTGAAGGATTCGCAGAAACTTCTGAAGTGTCAAGGGTAAGAACATTACTTCCACAAAACAAAACCCAGTCACAGGAGTGAGGGTAGTGGAGCTATTAGCACTCTTCACCTTTTTTCACTTGGAGACTCAGAGGGCCATTCCAGTGGACTAGACGACATGTCCTGCAAAATAAACACTCACCAATTCTAATGCATTACAAAATAGCATCCCCATAATTGTATTCGCAACACTATTGAAGAGGTGTAAGGTATTACTTGGAAGTGAAGAGCAAACAATAGAAAGGAACCTCAGATGATTTCCCTTATGAATTGAGAAGTGGCTGGTTTTATCGGTTTACCTGTTCTGTGAAAACAGTTTCGGAGGATTCTCTGAAACTTCTAAAGTGTCAAGAGTAAGAACATTACTTCCACAAACAAAACCCAGCCACAGGAGCAAGTTTAATGGCGTTATTAACACTCTTCACCTTTTCTCACTTGGAGACTGAGAGAGCCGTTTCGATGGACTAAATGGCATTAAATTGGCATCTGATCCCTGCAATATACACTCATGGCTTCTAATCCATTACAAAATAGCATCCCCACAAGTATATTAGAGCAAACAACAGAAAGGAACCTCATATGATTTCCGTTTTAAGGATGAATTGAGAAGTGACTGGTTTTCGGTGCTTTTTCTATGATGAGCTAACGAATGTGCTGCATCACCTCACATTGCTGTAATTTGCTCAGAGTCTCTCATGGAACTGATTTCCTCTGTAGGATTAGAACAAAGTTGATCTTCTTTGGTTCTTGTGGCCCTGTGCATATTGACATCATGATCTCCAAAAGTATCTATGGTTTCAAATACCAGGACATCAAGTCAGGATGCAGGTTAGACCTCTTCATTCTCAAGCTAGAAAGATAAAATGCCCTCTTGGCAGAATTAAGAGGGTTACTGTTCTTCACATCGACATTTCTGACCCTTGAATCCTTAAAAGATTCCTTTCTTGAATCAGTGACATCAGAATTCACACATATCTTAACAAAAGGTGTTGACAACTCATTTAAACTGCCCGTCTTGCATAGAGAACTGCAAAATTTTATTTTAAGCAGATTAAGCATATGCAAAATAATGATGTGTCAAAGGTCTATTCCACTATATGCAATTTACTTGTTAGCATTGGAGATGTCTAAGATAAGATATTACATAACATGAAAAGAATCAAACACAAAACTGATATGACATGACACTGACATATCCTTTCTGTAATGAGGAGTTATTTCAGTCTTGAAAGTATATATTGAAGAATTTAGAGAAAAGAATTGTGATAATTCTCTATATTTTTGTACCAGGATTACAAAGCTATATATAGGACTTCTACAAGTACTAGCTAGGAAAAAAACAGATCTGAATAATACAGCTATAATTTCACAAATCAAGGGATACTAATAAATCATTTCCTAACTAATTATTTACAGCTATTTCCTAATAATTAGGACCCAAAAAATCAGGATAATTCAATATATATCATTTAAAGGAATATCACTCTCCCATGTCATGCGACTCTAAGGTTCAAACTGAACATGAACATATCATGCTACAGAAGATTATGAACCCCACTTCCAGGCTGGTAGTCTTCTAGCAGATAACTTAGTCATATTTTACCAGAGACAAAGATGTCAATATCCACTTCAAAGCATAGTATGAAGGATTTAATGAGCTTTCCTGGCCAATAACAAAGGGAGACTTAGACTTGAGAGACAATTGCAAGTAAAGGTTTATAATTTCAGCTGAAAGGGCTTTAATTTCATCAACAGCAAGCAAATAATCAAGTACATATCTATATTTGTTGATCAAACTAGTAATATACAGCAATTAGGAGAGTGTCCAATGTCTCGATGCAAACTATGATATACAATTAAAAAAAAAAAAATCTCATTTTACCCTAGTTGAAAGTCCAACGGATAACAGAAGATACCAGGGCACTTTTATATTGGAAAAAAATAAACTTTCCCTTTTTTTTTTTCTTTTGAGTTAGTGTATTGGTGGGGGAGTGGCAGCAGGGAGGAGATAACTTAAACATTACTCAATAATTGTTAGCTACTGTTAAATGAAGTACATGGGAAAAAATAAAATACTAGAATTTGAACAAAATTTCAAACAGCACAACAATTACGACTCGATTGGGTACAGATGCCTCACCCCAGTTGAGAAGTGGGTCTCACACTGATATGGCTTCCAGTCAGAGGAGGTTGACTTTTTGTTTGCTCCCTTGCCAGTGAATTTAGACCAAAAAGCAACTTTCCCCCAACTCGAGAATCCTTGGCATTGTCTCCCAACCTGTTGCAGATTGCATAAACCATGTGAAGGTATAAAGCATGGAATGTCCAATCAAAGAAACTATAATCAAAAGGAAAATCTTCACCTAGTTTCATTTAGATGTACAGAAGCAAGTCTTTTGCTGCTAAATTGAGTAAGCTTTCTCCCAGTTGATGATTCTTGAGAAGACTGACTCTCAATTTCCTCTCATCTCTTGGAAAACTTTGAATGGGCTTGCCCAGGCTCTACCGGTAAAGAAAGAGGACAATTTATAACTGCAGGCTCTCCAGATGGGACATTTACGTAATACTAAAAGAGAGCTAAGAAGTGCAAAAATGTTATGCTGTTGATCCAACAATGTTTTTACTGAACTCTGGAAATCACCATAAAATGCATCAACATGGTAGCAAATACTCAATGAGTGAGTGCATCAAACTGAAAATCTTAACAATTTGCATTCCCGTCCTTAAATATTAAGCTACGGATGCATATGCTTTCTAAAATTTCACAAAATCAACCATCAAGATTCCCTCTCATTCCTCTAATCACTTAAAGGTAAGGGATAAATGGGACAACCTGAAAACAGCCATTTCACTGTCATGCAGTATTTTACTTGGGATAATACAGGCTGTATCATTAAGAATTGTCGCAGGCTTGGCCTCTTCGTTATCAGCCTTAGTAGCATTTGGTGTATCTAGAAAAGGTTTATTGCTTCCA
Source organism: Eucalyptus pauciflora (assembly GCA_007663325.1). Lineage (NCBI taxonomy): Eukaryota > Viridiplantae > Streptophyta > Magnoliopsida > Myrtales > Myrtaceae > Eucalyptus > Eucalyptus pauciflora. The sequence goes on along the minus strand of VMYD01000257.1, from coordinate 330,958 downwards.
TTTGCCTTGCCTTCTGTTCCTGGAACATGTGGCACACTTGAACCTTCTGAGTGCATGTTGCCATGAGAATATGTCACTTCCCCTACCATTTCTTCCCTGTTACTCTGCTCTTCACCGAAAGTGGAATTTGAACTTTTGACGATAGACAAATCTTTTCTTGGAAGCTCTGGGATGGTACTTAAACTTGTGTCAACCCTGAGCTGAATATGTACTTCTCTTGGTGCTGTTTTGTCTGATGAATAATCTTGTTGATCAGATCCTTGAGAACACGTGCTGTTTGTCCTTTCGAAAGAAGATTGTTCTGGAATTGAAATTCTACATGCTGCGGGCTTTGGCACCCAATCATCCATTCTTGGGTTAGGCATAGAAGTTGAAGTTACAGAAGTTTCTACCTGAATCTCTGATGTACCCACACAGTGCGTTGATTGAACATTATCAATCATAGCATGATCCTCACAGTCAGGAATTGCCTCAGGAAGGCGAGTTTTCGAGCCCTGGTGCTCATTCATCTCCGATGATCTCCCTTTGCTTCCTCTAACCTTCTTCCCATGTTGTTCTCCCTCAGTCATGGGTGAATCAAGATTAAAGCCATCCAACCTGGATAGCACAAATGACTGCTAAGTTCCTAGCTTGCAATCACAAGTCATGACATTTCCCATCACTTGAAAATATAACCTTATGTATCAAAGAATAGGCCCTAATGTATACATTCTGTCTTACTCATTAAAATCAAAGGAGAAAGAAAATATTTTCTTAGAATTTCCTTCGTAAATGTTTGAAACTCGATGTGCTATTGGTCGGTTGCTACCGAAGCCCATCTTCCATTCCTAGTGTCGCACAAAGCAGAGGGGACTTTTATCAAGGAATAACTTAAAAGCTGGGTTGAGCAAGACTAAAAGAAATTGAGAAGAAAAGGAACACATTGACATTTGTCCCACCTCATCCCGCTATCGGGACGTTGGGTTCAAAGCATTAACAAAATACCAATTGCCCACTAAGAAAGTTAATCACCGCAGTCCCGTCATGCACAAGTGGAAAATTCAAAACTGACAATCCACTTAAGCCCAAGCTCATTCTTCGCAAATCAATTTATTACGCAATTGTCTTTCCTACGTGTAATGGCACAAACTATTAGTCAAATCTTTAAATCAAGTGCGCTGACCATTTTGCCCCTTAAATTTGTGGCCCCGTTCGATTCTCAGAAAAAGAAACTCTGTTGCATAGACAATCACCTTCTGTCAGCTGCTCGTGGACAATTATTTTTCTTAATTTTTGTCAAGAGTCAAACGTGGTTTTCAGAGGATTTTGTAAAGCTCGTGTCTCTAATGTGTAATAAGAGATGTAAACCATTGAGTTGATTGGCCATGGAAGCAGGTGATGGCCGAGTTTTGACAAGAGCTCGGGCGAACGTGTTTGGTATTACACAGTGAGTCGGAGTACCTCTTCAACAATCCTCCCTCTTTTCCTTTGTTTCGAGACAGTCGGCAACCCTCGACTCCAGCATTCCTGTCATCCTGATGTTCTAGGCCTTAAGAGAGCTGAGCGGACATTTCGACCATGTCTTATGCTGCTAGGCATTGACCGTGCGAGGGAAGGAGTAGAAGCAATGAAGGTGAATTTTAAGGAGGGGGAGCGCGAACTGGGGGAACTAATCATGATAACACGGAGCAACTGATATGGACGTAGATTCAGCGCAATTCCATTTCTTTAGGAAGCTCGGAGTGTTGAAGAGTTTTCAGGTTACTCTGAATATGCTTGTAAATAGAGATTTTCACTAGGTACCTAAGTCTCAGATTATTGAAATTCTTCACAAATTTCATGATTGCCAATGTACAATAGTCTCAAGCTAGATTAGCATCAGACTTTGCAGCACTTTTGTAGCAATTTTCAAATGGAAACTTTTCATTCTTCGTCAGGATATCCTGGGACTGCTAACAGTTTCGCCACCATCTATTTCTTCTTATTGGAAATGTTAGAACTGCAGAAAGAGAATGGAATTGAGTGCAGCAGCGAGGACAACAGTTTCAACATTGATGACGACAATGACGGCAGCATCGACAAACAAAGGCTTCGCAAAAGATGATCGGGCTCTGCCTACATCTTTCTCGTGATCTCAATCGGTCTAAAATGAATTTCTTCTAAGCATGAAAACATTTTGAGAACTTCTCTTAAGTAGTTGTTGAAAAAAGCTATGTCACACTTCGAAGCTTTCTTGGAAGGATATTGTAGGGTTCAGGGAAGGTTCCCAGAAGCATCACCTTACTCAAAAGAAACAAAACAAGAACTGATATCGTACATAAAACGAAGACTTTCTTGTTTTTTTGTTTTTCGACAGGTAAAGTTACTTTTATTACTCCGCACAAGGAACCTGCAACTTGCATGCGCATTTGAACAAGTATTTAGCCACAATTTTGGTTTTTTTAATCATCCGCCAAAAGCATTAGATCTAATGGCTTTTAGTAAAAGTACAGCCGAGTATCAAAACTCGGCACGATAGAACATTTAAGTTTAAAAAATTATGAAAGTGTCACTTTCTTTCAAAATGGGACATTCGAGTGCCAAGTCCCGCGAAGATGGTTGGAAATCTTACGTGGCAATTTTTTAATAATATAACTTGCTTATGTGGCATGCTAAAGAGTTGAGTTAGTGATGAAGAATCGAAACGACGTCGTTTTGTCTTTTTTAATTTTAATTTCAATATAAATATTAATTAAATTATAATATTTATATCTAAATAATAATTTATTTTTATTTTTTTTAAGGGAGGAGGAAGAAGGCGAGGGTTGAGCCCTCACCGCTGCCTCCCCACCGTCGTTGGGAAGGGCCAGCGGTCGCTCTAGCAAGTGGTAGCACTTGACCCGACGACCCTTGCTAGATTGATCATGACAAGTGGCTTTGGCCATAGCTCGATACTCTGCTTCGGCTGAGGATAGAGACACAGTGGGCGTTTTCTTGGTCTTCCAAGAAAGAAGAGATTCTCCCAACTTAATGCAATATCCAATGACAGATCTTCGACTAATAGGACATGTTGCATAGTCTGCATCACAATATGCTGTCATCCTCATGTCACATTTTTTAGATAGAAGTATCCCAAGTCCTGGACATTTCTTCAGATATTTCAAGACCTTCAAGGCAGCATCTAAATGAGAACGCTTCGGGTTGTGCATAAACTGACTAAGTGTCTGAACCGTATATGAGATATCGGGTCTAGTCATTGTCAGGTGTATAAGTTTCCCAACTAGTCTTTGATAGCATGATGGATCACTGAGTACAGGATCATCATTTTGAGATATTCCCCTATCATAATCTGCGGTGGTCAACTTAGAGTTTTGCTCTATGGGTATCATAGCTGGCTTGCATCCTGACTGACCTACTTCTGATATGATCTCTAATATAAACTTCCGCTGACTACGAGAAATCCCCTTGTCAGATCAACCAATTTCAATTCCAAGAAAATATTTAAGTGCTCCTAAGTCTTTAATATGGAAGGTGGCATGCAAATATTCCTTGAAATTCTCTATAGAGGCTCTATCATTTCCCATAACAAGTATGTCATCGACATAAATTATCAAATAAATAGATGACATACCTTTAGTTCTTGAAAATAGAGCATAATTGTGCTTGGATTGCTTGAAGCCTATTGTTGTAAGAGCACCGGCAAATTTAGCATACCATTATTTGGATGACTGTTTTAATCCATAAAGAGATTTACGGAGATGACATACCTTATTCTCCCCCTGTCTCTATATGCCTTGAGGGATATCCATGTAGATTTCTTCATCTAAGTCACTATGGAGGAAGGCATTGTGGACATCCATCCGGTGTAAATGCCAATCATTAATGGTAGCGACGACTAAGAATGAACGGACTGTAACATCTTTGGCAACTGGAGAGAACGTCTCATGGTAGTCAAAACCTTATCTTTGGGTGAACCCTTTGGCTACCAATCTTGCCTTGTATCGTTCAATAGAACCATCAGCACGATACTTGATCTTGTAGACCCATTTGCATCCAATCAGTTTGCGATGAGGTGGCAATGAGACAAGATCCCATGTATGATTATCAGTAAGTGCCTTCAATTCTGCCTTCATGGCTTCTTGCCATTTTGGATCAATGGAAGCTTCGTTATAACTGGACGGCTCCGTGTTGGCGGATAAACGACTAATGCAACATCTATGCTCCTGAGATAATCTATGAAAGGAAACATATGATGAGATTGGATACTGAATACCTAGAGAGTTGTGAGTAGCACAAACATAATCTTTGGTCCAGGTTGGAGGTCGTGTAGCCCATCTAGACCACCTAGGATAATCAACTCCAGTGGTAGGTTGTGATGTCTCTGATGAGGAAGATGGTGCAATGTCATGAACTTCCTCATTGGCAATGAATTCGGCAGAGCTAGAGCTGGAGGAAGAATAGGACTCCTTGGCTGGGTTACTGGTATGTAGGAGAGATCTTGATATAATGCCTCATCAGAGAGAAAATGATGATGGCTGGATACTTTCTCTGGGTCTTCATCTGGAGATGCACTTTTAGAAAACGGAAAAATATTCTCATGGAAAATTACATCACGACTTACTAAGAATTCTCTTGTGGAAATCTCAAGGACCCGATACCCCTTTTGCAAATTGGGATATCCCATAAAGATACATCGCCGTGCACGTGGACTCAATTTATCTCGAGGTCCCATTGTTGCAACATAACAGAGACATCCGAAGATCCTGAGGTGATTCAATTCAAGCTTCTTCCCGAACAGCAGCTCAAATGGCGTTCGCCCATTGAGGATCCGAGTGGGCATTCGATTAATAAGATAAGCTACTGTGGTGATACATTCTCCCCAATAATTTTCCGAAATTGATGCTTGAAATTTTAAGGTACGAGCAACTTCCAATAGATTGCGATGCTTGCGTTCAACCACTCCATTTTGTTGTGGTGAATAAACTCATGAACTTTCGTGTTGAATACCATGAGAATTGAAGAACATGGAGCATTCATGACTGAAAAATTCTCTCCCGTTATCAGTACGGATCCGTTGAATGAATTTCCTGAATTGATTCTTGAATAGTAGAATTAAATATTTTAGGGGAGAATAGATCTTATTCTTAGACTACATCAAGAAAATCCATGTTGCCCGAGAATAGTCGTCTACTATTGTAAGAAAATAACGAGAGCCATCATGATTTACTGTATAATAAAGTCCCCAAATGTCCACATGAACTAATGCAAAAATTTCACTAGTCCGGGAGGTACTAGTGGGAAATGGTGTACATGATTGCTTTGCAAGGGGACATATAGGACACTCAGGACATGGAAAGGAGGCACTGTGACCTAATCTCATATGCATAGTAAAATTTCTATCATTGGTAGTTAAGTTACACAATGAATTCTTATTCAAGGAATTGCGGGAAAAATTGAAATTACTTGGAAAACTCATCTAGAAAAAGAGTCCTTTAGAAAGATTACCCAAGCTCATCAGTCTGCTAGTCGAAAGAGCCTGAAATAAACAGATGTCAGCATCGAAAATTACCCGGCATGAATTTTCTTTGCAGGCTTGAGACACAGATATGAGGTTGAATTGGAATTCTGGGACATAAAGCACATTCTGAAGAACAATCTGAGAATTGAGATTAACTATTCCCGTCGTTTTGACATGAGTAATATTTCCGTTGGGTAATTATACGGAGACAAGAAAATTCAAGCTTTTCTTTATAGTTGAAAAAAATCCATTGTCGCATATAATATGGTCACTTGCCCGAGAGTCTATAATCCATGCCTTTCTAGAAATAGAATTAATTAGGCAATGTGAAATACCTGAGAAACTTCCCCCTTTGTTGGAAATATCCAACTTATGTAGTGCCTGCATGATCTACTGATACTGACCATATGAAATGGGCTGCTCAATTTTTGGACCAATTGGTCCAATAACCTGATAAGCTACGGAAATTTTTTTCTCATTTTCTCCCGGTTTCCCATGTAATTTCCAACAACTGTCAATAGTATATTTAGTACGCTTGCAATATTCACGAAAAAATTTACTCTTTCCTTTTAAATTTTTTGCGAAATTTCTTGATGACATGGCAAAGATCTGGCCGTCCGCTCCTTTAAACGCAATCTCCTGTCCACCGTCCGATCTAGGTATGATCTCGGCCCCTTGAGAACTGTCCGATCCTCGCGTGTAATCTGGGTCGTTCGATCCTCGCGTGTAATCTGGACCGTTCATCCAATCTCTTTTAAGGCCGCGTGAATCTCCTTCGCCGAACCCTAAGGGGATCTTCCTTTCCCTTTCGCGAGCTAGGGTTAGGGTTGTTCTGGTGGCCGCCTCTCTCCATTCACCGCGGGCGGCGAGAGCGATGCTCTCGCTGTTCCTCATGTGCTCGGTCATTGCGAGTCGCTGACTCTCCTCCTGCATCGCCAATTGGAAAATACGCCCGATCGGTGGCATTGGATCCATCGCAAGAATCTATGATCGAAACGTGAGGTATGATTCGTTTAGAATCAGCAGGAATCGCGTGGTTTTTTCTCTTTCTTTATTTTTTTTATATTGCTTGAGAGTAGATTCCTGCCCTTCGAGCTTTTCTTCTACTGCCTCGAGTTGATTCCAAAGTGATGATAGCCTGTTGAAGCAAGCCGTGACCGTCATGTTTCTTTGTTTAAGCTCGCTGATTTCCTGTATGAGATTGAAAATTTTGGCTTGATCTAGTCTACCGTACATTTCTCTTACATTTCCCCACATAGTTTTGGCATCCTCTGTGCGTGGAAGCCCAGCCGCGACTTCTGGGGATATGCAATTCCCGATCCATGTTCGGACGAGTTGATTGCACTTCCGCCAGTATCAGGCTAGGCGTTCATCGGAAGGGATCGCGACGGTTCTGTCGAGGAACCCGTCTTTGTCCTTTGTCACCAATGCCCGCCAGAGCTCCTATGACCACTTCGAATAAATCTCTAGCCCGATCAGTTGCTGGCTTATCAGCCGAAGCTCTGGTCCGTCGACGGTGGAGACATACAGAGGGTCGCCTAGTTCTGGTCGCTTGGTGAACACCACCGCTAGAACAAGCAGAAATCCGGGTGTTAAATTCGGGTAGGGATTCGTCCCTTGACCCGATTCGCTCGACCCGACCGGATAACCCACATTGAGATATCCCAAGTAGGGATTAGATCCCATACCCGGTTCGCCCGACCCGCCCATCTGCTCCATTCCAATGGTTGGGCTTGCCCCATTTGTGGCTGGCGAGCCCCCATTGTAACTCTTGCAGCCCATGAAACTAGGCGATGAGGAACTTGGGCTTGGCCCAAAATATAGTGGATATGGGATCCATTGGTATGGTTGGCCCGTGGTGGATTGCCCCAAATGGAACTGAGCCTACATGGGCCGCCACTGCACGGGTTGGGCTTGAGTTGATTGTTGGTCAGATACTGGAATTATTGCAGGGAGATTTTGGATCTGCGGAGCTTGAGGACTACCTTCTTCTCTAGTGTTCCTGTTGTCAGCAGCCGGATTGGAGTCTTGCTGGGTAGCCATGGTGAGTAAAAAAAATTCCTTCCTTCGAGAGTATGCCTAATGCCGAATGATTAATTCCTTCGCAGGTAGAGGATTCTCTTCGACAGCAGTTTGAGGCGGAAGCAAGTCAGAGACCGAATTGCTCTGATACCATGAAAGAAGGCAAAGAGGAGAAGGAAGGATGGACGGAGTCCAGAGAGAATGACGTAGGAAATTTTGTTATTCTTTCATGTAATTTTGAATGTACAGATCTCCTAAGATATAATACAAGCTGTAGCCTGTGTTAGGAAGCAAATGATCCTAAATATCAATCTAGATCTAAATCTAATATTTAATTGATATATACGCACAAATCATGATCAATTAAGATCAAAACTTCCAATAGATATGTCGAGGAATCATCCACATAATAACTGCATATCTTCCAACAATAACGAGCCGAGATTGAACAATTATGAATGTTAAGTTCGAGAAGTGGGTCCCATATTTGAAACATTGAACTTGACGGCATCGCATGAACAAAGAGGGAAGAATAATAGTCTTGATTCAGCGAGGTACCCGGAGATGTCCTCGGAGAAACCAGTATGGTTCCACAATCCAGAAATCTGAGAAACAAGCAAGCGTATACTTTCCTGATTCATCATTGCACCCATGTTCAGAAGAGTGTCTGACATAGTAGGATTTCCCATGTATGTAATGGCACATGCATGCATCTTCCATGATCTCCTGTGATCCTGCTTGCATATGACCCGTGTGCGCTCGTGTGCGTTGTGCATGTTTGAGACAGAGAGAAGAGAAAGGCAGGGTAGATACCTCGTCTTATGCCAATTCAAGCGTGAATCTCCTTGGACATCAGCTGTGCTGCAAACTTCTGCGCCCTACAGATGTTTTATCTGGTGAAGGAATTGCAAAGAAATGCCAAAGGGGAAAAGAACATATGATGAACAACCCAAAGGACATCCTGTGAAATCATTGATAACCAGAAGGATATCTGTTCTTTGTAGATGGGATGATTAAGCATTAACAGATTGATGTTGGTCACGAGTGCTTGGACAAGCAACTCTTTAGCTTCTTCCTGCTTCTTCTTTAGCATGTTGCAGATCTGCAAGACAATTCCCTGAGGCAGCCCATGTATTACCAGCAGAAGGATCAGAAAGACAGTAAAATAGACAAGAGGCAACGGTTCAATGCCCTTCTCTGCAATATCCCCAGTCTATGTTCCAATGGCCTTCTGAAAACTCAATTGCTAGATGGACCCTTAATTATAGAAAATAGCTATAGAGTACTATAGATTCATCGATAAGGATGATTAGGTCAGACTGTAGAAGAAATCACACTTTCCGTATTAGGGAGGTTCTCTTCATCAATTGATTTCTAGTTGTACAAATTCAATAAATGAAGATGATTAATGGCAATGAAGCCATAACCAAATTATTGTCTCTCTATTAGAATCTTCATGGTCCCTGACTATAGTCTACACTATGCACATAACTGATCACCAAAGCCAAGAAGCGCATAAGCAACTCATTTATAGCGAAAATAATTTAGCCGCAATTCACTTACATCTTCAATTTCCTTTGTATAAGCTTCAGCCTTCTCAACATTTTCATCAGTTCCCATGACCAATGGACTTCCAACTCCCGTGGACCTTGCCTTAGAAGAAATCTTAAGCTGAAATTTAGGATGGTCACCAGACACGCAGTTGGTTTTGCTTTGTTCGGTGTTCTCATGATTGCAAACCTGATACGTATAATCTAAGAAACCAGCAAGGAATGAGTTTTGATGCTCTGTTGAAATAGAAGAACTTAAGAAGGTTCTGTCCGTTTACCTGTTCTGTGACAACAGCTTTGGCGGACTCTTTGAAACTTCTGAAGTGTCAAGGGTAAGAATATCGCTTCCACAAACAAAACCCAGTCACAGAAGCGAGAATAGTGGTGTTATCAGCACTCTTCACGTTTTTTCACTTGGAGGCTCAGAGGGCCATTCCAGTGGACTAAATGACATCAAATTGGCAACTGACCTCTGGAGAATAGACATTCACGACTTCCGATGCATTACAAAATAACATCCCCATAATTATATTCGCAACGCCCTATTGAAGAGGTGTTATTAGCACTCTTCACCTTTTTTCACTTGGAGGCTCAGAGGGCCATTCCAGTGGAATAAATGACATCAAATTGGCAATGACCTCTGGAGAACAGACATTCATGACTTCTGATGAATTACAAAATAACATCCCCATAATTATATTCGCAACACCCAATTGAAGAGGTGTAAGGCATTACTTGGAAGTGAAGAGCAAACACCAGAAAAGGAACCTCAGATGATTTCCCTTATGAATTGAGAAGTGGCTGGTTTTATTGATTTACCTGTTCTGTGACAACAGTTTCAGAGGATTCTCGGAAACTTCTAAAGTGTCAAGAGTAATAAACATTACTTCCACAAACAAAACCCAGTCACAGGAACAAGTACAATGGACTTATTAACACTCTTCACCTTTTCTCACTTGGAGACCAAGAGAGCTGTTTTAATGGACTAAATGGCATTAAATTGGCATCTGATCCCTGCATTATCGACACTCATGGCTTCAAATGCATTACAAAATAGCTTCCCAATAAGTATATTCGTAACACCCTATTGAAGAGGTGCAAGTTATCACTTGGAAGTGGAGCAAACAACAGAAAGAAACCTAATATGATTTCTGCTTCAAGGATGAATTGAGAAGTGACTGATTTTTGGTGCTTTTGCTACGATGAGCTTAACACATGTGCCTCATCACCTCGCATAGCCATAATTTGCTCAGAGTCTCTCATGGAACTGATTTCCTCTGTAGGATTAGAACCAAGTTGATCTCCTTTGGTCCTTGTGGCCCTGCACATATTGACATCTTGATCTCCAAAAGAATCTATGGTTTCAAATACCAGGACATCAAGTTAGGATGCATGTTAGACCTCGTCATTTCAAGCTAGAAAGATGAAAAGCCCTCTTGGCAGAATTAAGAGAGTTACCGTTCTTCACATCAACATTTCTGACCCTTGAATCCTTAAAAGATTCCTTGCTTGAGTTAGTGACTTCAGGATTCACGCATATCTTAACAATTGGTTTTGACAACTCATTTAAACTGCCCATCTTGCGTAGAGAACTGCAGAAATTTAGTGCAAGCAGATTAAGCATATGCAAAATAATGCTGTGTCAAAGGTCTAATCCAATATATGCAATCTACTTGTTAGAGCTGGTAGTGTCTAAAAAGGAATATGACATAACATGAACAGCATCAAACACAAAACTGATATGACATGACATTGACACATCTTTTCCATAATGATGAGTTATTTGAGTCTTGAAAGTGAATATCGTTTGAAAAAATATCACTCTCCCATGTCATGCGACTCAAATGGTTCGAACTGAAAATGAACATATCATGCTATAGCAGATTGTGAACCCCACTTCCAGGCTTGTAGTCTTCTAGCAGATAACTTAGTCACATTTTACCAGAGACAAAGATGTCAATATCCACTTCAAGGCATAGTTTCAAGGATTTAATGAGCTTTCCTGGCCAATAATAAAGGGAGACTTAGACTTGAGAGACAATTGCAAGTAAAGGTTTATAATTTCAGCTGAAAAGGCTTTAAATTCATCAACAGCAAGCAAATTATCAAGAACATTGAAAGATTTTTCGAATATATCTACATATGTGTTGATCAAACTAGTAATATACAGCAATTTCATATATATCTACATATCTGTTGATCAAACTGTTAATAAACAGCAATTAGGAGAGTGTCCAATGTCTCATCGCAAACTATGATATGCAATCAAAAAAGAAAAAAATATTATTTTACCCCAGTTGAAAGTCCATCAGATGACAGAGGAGTGATAACTGGGGCACCTTTATATGGGAAAAAGGTAAACTTTCCCTTTTTTTCTCTCGTGTTTGTGTGTGGGTGGGGAAGTGGCAGAGGGGAGGAGATAACATACACATTATTCACTCACTGTTAGCTAGCTACTGTTAACTGAACTACATGGGAAATAGAAAATACTAGAATTTGAACAAAATTTCAAACAGCTCTACAATTACAACGTGATTGGGTACAGATGCCTCAACCCAGTTGAGAAATGGGTCTCACATTGATATGGCTTCCAGTCATAAGAGGTTGACTTTTTGTTTACTCCCTTGCCAGTGAATTTAGACTGACAAGCAACTTTCCCCCAACTTGAGAATCATTGGCATTGTCTCCCAACCTTTTGAAGATTGCATAAACCATGTGACATTGTAAAGCATGGAATGTCCAATCAAAGAAACTAAAATCAAAAGGAAAATCCTCACCTAGTTTCATTTAGATGTACAGAAGCAAGTCTTTTGCTGCTAAATTGAGTAAGCTTTCTCCCAGTTGATGGTTCTCGAGAAGACTGACTCTTGATTTCCTCTGATCTCTTGAAAAACTCTGAGTGGGCTTGTCCAGGCTCTCTACTGGTAAAGAAAGAGGACAATATATAACTGCAGGCTCTTCGCTTGGGACATTTAGATAATACTAAAAGTGAGCTAAGAAGTGCAAAAACGTTATGCCGTTGATCCAACAATCTTTTTTACTGAACTCTGGAAATCACCATAAAATGCATCAACATAATAGCAAAAACTCAATGAATGAGTGCATCAAACTGAAAATCAAAACAACTTGCATTCCCATCCTTAAATATTAAGCTACTGAAGCATATGCTTTCTAAATTTTCACAAAATCAACCATCAAGAGACCATGTTTCTTAAAAAGAGACATTAATAGCACATTGCTCTAATTTGGCATGGCAGAAACTTGCCAATATCATTATAATATAGATTGCCTCTCATTCCTGTAATCACTCAAAGGTAAGGGATAAATGGGACAACCTGAAAACAGCAATTCACTGTTATGCAGTACCTTACTTGGGATAATACAGGCTGTATCATTAAGACTCAGAGCAGGCTTGGCCTCTTCATTATCCGCCTCAATAGCATTCAATATATCAAGAAAAGGTTTATTGCTTCCATTTGCCTCGCCTACTGTTCCTGGAGCATGTGGCACACTTGAACCTTCTGACTGCATGTTGCCATAAGAATATGTGGCCTCCCCTACCATTTCTTCCCCATTACTCTGCTCTTCACCCAAAACGATAGTCGAATCATTTTATGGAAGCTCTGGGATGGTACTTAATTTTGCGTCAACCCCAGGCTGAATATGTACTTCTCTTGGTGCTGTTTTGTCTGATGAATAATCTTGTTGATCAGATTCTTGAGAACCCGTGCTGTTTGTCCTTTCAAAAGAAGATTGTTCTAGAATTGAATTTCTACAGGCTGTGGGCTTTAACACCCAATCATCCATTCTTGGGTTAGGCATAGAAGTTGAAGTTACAGAAGTTCCTACTTGAATATCTGATGTACCCACACAGCACATTGATTGAACTTTATCAACAATAGCATTATCTTCACAGTCAGGAATTGCCTCAGGAAGGCGAGTTTTCAAGCCCATCTCTGATGATCTCCCTTTGCTTCCTATAATCTTCTTCCCACCTTGTTCTCCCTCAGTCATGGGTGAATCAATATTAAAGCCATCCAACCTGGATAGCACAGATAACTGCTAATCACAAGTCATGACATTTCCCTTCACTTGAAAATATAACTTTATGTATCAAAGAATAAGCCCTAATGTGTGCATTGTAAAGTTGTCTAACTCATTAAAATCAAAGGAGAAAAAAATCTTTTCTTGGAATTTCCTTCATCAGGTAATTCTGCTTCATTTCTGTCCTTATTTGGAGATTTCTTAGATGGGCAGGAGAAATCAAGAACAGGCGTGTCCACTTTGAAAGATGAAAACTTGACAAAGTCAACATCCAGGTTAAAATCGACATCCCTAAAGAAGGTTTTTTTTAACAATCAATCCACAGAAAGCAGAGATATATCCCACTCTCGTACAAGTAAGATTGTAACAAGCTTTCATGCATCTCTACCATCATCCATCATTTTGATGATTTTTGAAGTGGTTAAATAATATATAAAGCATGGCTCACTTAATCACCACGGGCATTATTTTCCACAAAGAGGTAACTGTACAGGGGTGAATATATGTAACCAACAAAAGTATGAAGATAGAATATTAAAGTTAGATTTCATATCTGTTGAGAAATATTGTGAGTAATAAGGGTAAAATAGTAACTTAGTTATAATTAGGGTTAAGCACATCTGAGCATATATATTTGTAACCCTTTCTACCTTTTAATAATATAGAAAATAATTATCTCTTTGACATGGTATCAGAGCGAGGTTGGTCGGAACCCTAGACGACGGAGCAGCCACTCGCCGCCATCGACTCGCCGGAATAGCCGCCGCTCGCCGCTACTCACCGTCGAAACCTCCTGCCACTCGAGCGTCCTTCTTTCTCACTTCTTCGTGCGGCTCGCGCCGTTCGTACGGGCTGCTCGCGCGGCTCGCATGCGGTGCTCGCGCGGCTCGCGCGCGGTGCTCGCGTAGCTTGATCGTGCTCGTGGCTTACACGGCTTGATCACGCTCGCGGTTTGCGCCGCTTGAACCTCGATTCCGCGAAACCCTAGCGCCAATGCCGCTGTAAACTCGAGACCCATCTTTGGATACTTATCTCCCTGCCTCGAACGATCCAGATGTTCTGGCTAAACGCCAAGAGGATTTGAGGGTAATATTATATCTCAAGTCATTGGGGCCTGAGTATTCATCTCTTCGTCAGCATATTACATCTCAGAGTTCTCTTCCCACAGTAGATGAAGTCTTCTCCCAGGCTCTCTGTTCTACAATTCCTGAGAAGAGTTCTTCCATGCCGGCGATGGAGATTGGTGCTATGCTTTCTCGTGGTTCTAGTGGACGTGGAGGTCGAGGTCGTGGTTATCAAGGTCGTGGACGTGGTGTTGTTCATGGTGGAAGTCGTGGAGATCGTGAAGGGGGAGTTAGGACTCGTGGTACGATTAATTCTTGGAATAATCGTGGTTCCCGCTATTGTCATCATTGTCAAAGAGCCGGACATACAGAAGCTTATTGCTATACACTTCATCCATAGCTCAAACCACCTCTTGCTGCTTATGCAGAGGTTGATGATTCTCTTAGTCCTCCCTCAATGGCTCCACCAAGTTCAACTCAAGTTCTTAGGACAGGTGACCCAATTACATTAACCCGTGCTGAATATGATACATTGGTTCGCTCCCAACAAGTGACAGGATCTTCAGCTCCTACTGCAACTCTAGCACAAACCTCTAAAGGTAGTTCATCGTGTTTGTTGTCTACATCACTTGATTCTTGGGTTATAGACTCCGGAGCTACCAATCACATGACTGGTAACTCTAACCTATTGTCTTCTTTTCACTCTACATCTCCTTCATTATCAAATTCAGTTACATTAGCAAATGGTTCACAGTCTCAGGTTACTGGTATGGGAGTTGCTCATTTAAGTCCCTCTCTTTCTTTATCATTTGTCCTTCACCTATCAAAATCTCCTTATAATTTGATTTCTATTAGCTCATTGACGAAAGCACTAAATTGTTCCGTGACTTTTTCATCTTCTCATTGTGTTTTTCAGGATCTGAGGACTGGACAGATGATTGGTGGGGGACATGAATCAAATGGCCTGTACTACCTTGATAAGAAGGTATTAGCTGCCGCAGCTATGAAACAAACATCCACTGATGTATATCGAATGCATTGTCGTGCTGGTCATCCACCACCAAACCTACTTCGACATCTATTTCCTGAGTCTAAGTCTGTGAGTTCCTTTCAGTGTGAAGCTTGTCAGTTTGGTAAACATCATAGAGCTTCTTTTCCTTCCCGTATGCAGAGTCGTGTGTCTAGTCCATTTGAGTTGGTTCACTCAGATGTATGGGGTCCATGTCGTGTGTCTGATGTCTTTGGATTCAATTATTTTGTTACATTCGTGGATGATTTTTCCCGAATGACTTGGTTATTCTTAATAAAAGATCGTACAGAGATTTTTCGTTACTTTCAATTGTTCTATTTTGAGGTGTTGAATCAATATAATATCTCTGTCAAACATTTACGATCAGATAATGCTAGAGAATACCTTGCTACAACTTCTGGTTTTCAACCCTTTCTGGCATCTCATGGTATTATTCATCAAACGTCCTGCTCATACACTCCACAACAAAATGGTGTAGCTGAACGTAAAAATCGCCAACTTCTTGATGTCGCCCGTTGCCTCATGTTTCATATGCATCTACCTAAACACTTTTGGGGTCATGATGTTCTTACGGCGTGTTATTTAATTAATAGGCTTCCCACTTCAATTCTTCAAGAGAAAACACCATTCTCACTTTTACATCCAAATCATCCTCTCTTTTCCTTACCTCTTCGGGTTTTTGGGTGTGTTTGTTTTGTACATAATCTTACTCCAGGTCTTGATAAACTGGATCCTCGTGCTGAAAAATGTGTCTTTGTGGGATACTCTCGAACTCAGAAGGGATACAAATGTTATTCTCCTAGTCGTCGTCGTATGTTCGTGTCTATAGATGTGACGTTCTTTGAAGATCAGTCATATTTTCCTTCTCAGAATGTTCCACAGACACATGGTGATAGTGATGATTGTGTCCTACCAATGCTTCCACCGCCTTCTATCTCCCCAGCTACCTCTAGCAAATTTCAGTTTGCCGACCGCACCTATCATCGACGAGGTACCATTCCAACTATGACAGTACAGCCTTCATCAGCACCTGATTCATCGGTTCCCCCATCAGTTGCAGTGCCAGCCTCTGATCCTGATCCGCCCATTGCATCTCGAAAAGGTACACGTTCTTGTGTTGGTCGTCCTATTGATTGTTATTCTTCCTATTCTAGTCTTTCTAATTGTGTTCATACGCGTCATCCTATTTCTCAGTTTTTGTCATATGATCGTTTATCTCCTACCTTCTCTGCCTTTGTCTCATCGTTGTCTTCTATTTCTGTGCCTAGTAGTGTTGCTGAAGCTCTTGCTCATCCGGGTTGGCGTCGTGCCATGGAAGATGAAATGGAGGCACTAATTCAGAACAAAACTTGGGAGCTTACTTCCTTACCTACTGATAAGCAACATGTTGGTTGTCGTTGGGTTTTCACTGTTAAAGTTCACCCGGATGGTACTCTTGATCGATTGAAGGCACAGTTAGTTGCGAAGGGATATACTCAAACTTATGGTGTCGACTATAATGACACCTTCTCTCTCGTGGCCAAAATTCCTTATGTCCGTGTTTTTATTTCATTGGCTGTGCAATTTGGCTGGATCCTTCATCAATTGGATGTGAAAAATGCATTTTTACATGGTGATCTGGCTGAGGAAGTCTACATGGAGCAACCACCTGGGTTTATTGCTCAGGGGGAGAATGTGGTATGTCGTTTACACAAAGCTTTGTATGGACTTAAACAATCTCCTCGTGCTTGGTTTGGTAGATTTAGTGATACGGTTATCAAATTTGGATTAAAGCGGTGTCAGGTAGATCATTCGGTTTTCAGCTCCGTGTCTTCAACTGGCTGTATCCTTCTAGTTGTATATGTGGATGATATTATCATCACTGGCAGTGATTCAAGTGGTATTCAAAAACTTAAGCAATTTCTGCATAAAGAATTCAGTACTAAAGATTTGGGACGTCTTCGATACTTTCTTGGTATTGAAGTAGCCTATTCACATGCTGGTATCAATTTATCACAACGAAAGTATGTACTAGACATCCTTGGTGAAGTTGGATTTCTTGGAGTAAAGCCAGTCGATACCCCTATGGATCTCAATATGAAACTTGATGCAGAACATGGAGAATTACTACATGATCCAGCAAAGTATCGAAGGTTAGTTGGTAAGTTAAACTATCTTACTATCACGAGACCTGATATATCCTTTGCGGTTAGTGTAGTAAGTCAATTCATGAGTTCTCCTCGTACTACTCATTGGGATGCTGTACTTCGAATCGTCAAATATTTGAAGGGAGCGCCAGGTAAAGGATTACAGTTCAAGAATTATGGCCATCTAAACACTGCAGGCTTTTCTGATGCTGACTGGGCAGGATGTCTTGTGGATAGGAGATCTACTTCAGGCTATTGTGTGTTTCTTGGAGGTAATTTAGTTGCATGGAAAAGCAAGAAACAGCATGTAGTTTCTCGATCAAGTGCTGAAGCTGAATATCGTGCTATAGCACATGTGACAAGTGAATTACTATGGTTGAGAATGTTACTTTCAGAGATTGGAATGTCACCATCAAATCCATCAGTGCTATATTGTGATAATCAATCCGCTATTCATATTGCATCTAATCCAGTCTTCCATGAGCGAACTAAGCACATTGAGGTTGATTGTCATTTTGTGCGAGAAAAAGTTCAGAAAGACGAGGTTATTCTGCAACACACAAAGTCGGAGGATCAACTCGCGGATATTTTTACAAAATCTCTACGGGGGAATAGATTGAGCGTCTTATGTAACAAGTTGGGTTTATTTGATATCTATATCCCAACTTGAGGGGGAGTGTTGAGAAATATTGTGAGTAATAAGGGTAAAATAGTAACTTAGTTATAATTAGGGTTAAGCACATCTGAGCATATATATTTGTAACCCTTTCTACCTTTTAATAATATAGAAAATAATTATCTCTTTGACAATATCCATACCGGCTTATTAACTAACTGCCTATTTTTCAAGTTTCACTTACAGTTTATCAAAGTTGAATTTCTTTGTCTTGCCTTTGCCAACTGTATCAATGCTAAAATCCACTGCATCATCTTCCGTCACAGACAACGACTTCCAGGAGGTAAGGAACTCCTTTCCAAATTCAGCATCTGTTTCAATCGGATTTAACATTGAGCTATGACCTGCATATCTTACCTTCATGAGACATGGCCAGTAATGTGTACAAGCAATCATCCTAACAAATTACAAGGATGAAAACCTATTTTAACATTAATAAAGCTTTAATTTGATTTCAAGTACATCAGGCCATATTAAATTAACAATAATAACCTAAACAAATTAATTAGGTTTGAAACAGAGAAATATGCATCCTTGTGGTACGATTCCACATCTGAAGAGAATTTACTGTATTTTGAGATTCTCAAGCTTATACAGAGTACCTAGTAATGATTTATCCTCTTTCTGGTTCACCACAGCAGATTCGCCTAAGGAAAATCTGCCATCTGCAAGGGAAAGAGTGAGGATAACATAAGAAAAAAGAGAATTTAAAAGGCCCTTACAATTTAAAAAAGAAAAGGGAGATTTTAATTGCAAAACCCTTAGGCTAGCTATACTACACAGCAACAACCTCTCTTCATAAAAGCAACATCTCTTTGTTGAAAAATTGCATCTATAATACTTTTGCACTTATCTTTTGCAGAAGCATATATAAACTAGCCTAGGAGGGACCTTAGCCAGTCCACTAGAGTGAAAAAGCCACACTTGACATATAAACAGTTCATACAGGAGCAGCTTTTACTTATACGAAGTGGTTAGGTGGAGAGTTGCGAGCTTTAAATTTAAAACTGCACGACCAAAAACACACATACGGACATGCCACTGTCATATATTCCTGAAGATTCATTTTTCATTCTTCCACAAATGCAAAGGCAGAGGATCTCCAATTCAACAGCAATAATGAGGTGGACGGCTAATCACCACGAAAAAGGAATGATCATTTCAAGATTTCTATGCCTTGATTTAAGTGGGACATGAGTCTCGCACACTTCTAATATGAAATGTCTGAAGGAGTTCAACTAGACCGCAAGTGCAATCCACTATAGCTATTGCAAAGGATGAACAAATTCAGCATTAAAAAGTTCATACAGGGACAAAGTACAGGGTTAATCCAGTATAATCTATTCCAAGAAAAGAACATGGATGCCAATTTAACACGAGAAATGATAGCATTGATTTTTTGCCGATGAATTAATGGCTGTCTTATGACTGCCGAAAATATATTGGCCCTCCTATCACATTCAGATCATCTGACTTCCAGTACAGAGAAGTTCAATTAAAATGAATGTTGTTTGGGAAAAATAAATAAAATAACAGAACAGTTACTTATCATGACATCATTTCTACAAAAGGAGATGCCGTGAAATAGCATTATCTGCGTATGAAACTGCCCTGAGCAGCAAAAAATCTCCGACTCATACCTCAGAAGTCAAGACAATGAGCAGGTAAATGCTGTAAGTCATAGTGATTTCCTCTACATAAACATCTACATTTCGGCGAAACTTCAAGGTACTATAGACTTCCAGTAATAGGCTTACAGCAATTCTGAACACAAATCGATCCACAGGCTTGTTCCTCCCAGTTTCTAAAGTCAAATGAGCCGGAATACTCACGGAGGTATATCAGAGAGATAAACGTAGCAATCAAATGCGTCAGAGAGATAATTAAGAAGAAATTCTCCACTGTGCCTAACCTACAAAATCACAGACGATGCTCAAACGAACTCCATGAAGCCAATCTACATGGATCACAAACTGGTCTTCCGAAATCAAACGGACCTACTGCAACGGGAGGATGGGAGACGCAAAACGAACGCGAAACAGCGAGAGACGAGGCACGACAAAGGCGAGAGTCCAAAGGAACTCCTCATGAGATTCACCATCGGAAAAACTAAGCGCGCTCGTGTGAAGTACCTCTGTTCAACACAACGAAACGATCAGCGAACGCCAATGTTGCAGAGGTACAGAGCAACGAAACTCTGAAGAAGCCATAGCCCGAAGAAGAAATCGACGGATTGCGAAAGCTCGAGATCGATTCGCATGTCGACATTACCTTCCTTGCGATCATGACAGGGAGAGAGCGCGAGCGTGGGAGATGAGAGAGAGAGATCGACTGGATTTGAACGGGAAAAGAACACCAGAAGTGTCTTTACGTGTGCATGGCGTATCACAACTTTTTGTTGACTTACTTAAATACCGTTTTAAAAAAAAAAATGTCAACTCCGATTTGATTCGTTGGAAAATCTGACTTGATAATATTTTAATAATTTCTCAATACTTATCGGCATGCCTAATTACAATATAATCCCTAAACGAAATCATGTAACAAGTTAAAAAAATGACTACTTTAGTGCTAGTATTGAAAATTAACAATTACTTTAGTAGTGATCATTTTAGTGTCAATCTTAATGAAAAAGTAATAACTTCAATGGAAAAAAAAAAATCCATGTTGTATAACAAGTTAAGAAGTTATTACTTCAGTGCTAGTTATTGTAAAAAAATGATCACGTTAGTGCCAATCATTGTTAAAAAATGATTAGTTCAGTGCGAATCTTAATGAAAAAGTGATCATTTCAGTGTAAAAAATGCCACACTATATAACATTTTTAATTATAAGAGCCACATAATTTCTCTAGCTTGAATTTTTCACCGGAGACACTTAAGGGGTCGACGAAAAGTTGTGGTGCTAAAGTGAACGTCATACACAAGTTAAAGCACCACATTGATAATGGTACTTCAAATATGTTGAAGCACTAGAGAAAGTGCAATAAGTATCCTCGCAATATGGATAAAAGGCAAAAATTGTTTGCATCACAAAGAGTAGATGGAATTCAAATGATAGGAGGAGATACTACTGTAGTATTGAGAGTAGTGGAATTTTAACGACATAGAAGTTTGATTAGGAGAAATGTAGGCAAATGCTTATTCGGATGATTATAATTTGATGAACAACCATTTTCAATTGCTAAACGTGTTGGATTTGGTGATTATGTGAATCAATTACAACATCTCTTCAAGCATATGTCGCGATTTACGGTAGCTAGGGATTGCATTAAGTTGTATTTTTGTGAAAAAAGAAATTTGAAGGCTTCAATCCGTAAGCTTAATTCTAGGATCGCACTCATGACTGATACATGGAGTTCCATTCAGAATTTGAACTATCTATGTCTTATTGCACATTTTATTAAATTGGAAATTGCACAAAAGGATCATCAATTTTGTGATGATAGCTAGTCACAAGGGTAGGGATATTGGGAAAGTAGTTGAGAAATGCATATATGAGTGGAGAATAGAGAAAAAAAACAGTGTCAACAATCATGGTGGATAATGATAGTTCAAATGATGTGGCCATTGGTTATTTGAAAGAAAAATTTTCAAGAGAGAGGTTATTGATCTTACATGGTGAATCTTTACACATGAGGTGCATGGTTCATATATTAAACTTGATTATGAAGGATGGCTTGGCTGAAATATGCGATTCCATTACACGTATTCGAAACGTGATTAGGTATGTGAGGAGTTCTCCTATGAGAGTTAAAGACATTTCGAGATTGCATTGAAAGTACAATGATTGCTTATAAGGGTTCAGTTTGTCTTGATGTCTCAACTAGATGGAATTCCACTTACCTAATGTTAGAGAGTACCATAAAGCTAAGAAAAGCTTTTGAAATGATGGAAGAAGATGATGTTTCTTTCTTGGCTAAGCTTAATTCTGATACTCCAAGTAGTGTTGATTGGAAAATGCTATTGTTCTTTCTAATTTTTTGAAGAAGTTTTATGATACCACCAAGAAGATGTCCAGAACTTTGTATATCACTTCAAATGAGTATTTTGTGGGGATAGCTTCTTTATATAATTATTTGCAAGAAGCGACGAAGGCTTTTGATCATAGGGTGAGAGTTATGGGCGTAAAAATGAAAGATAAGTTTGACAAATATTAAGGAAGTTTCGAAAAAGTAAATATGATGGTATTTATTGCGATAACATCGGATTTTAGAAAAAAAAAACTGAATTATGTGAGGTATTGTTGTGACCTTATTTATGATGATGTTGCAAAAATTGGTGAGATGTTTGATATGGTGAAGTTTTCCCTGGAACGCATGTTTAAATTTTATGAGAAATCTTGTTGCACTTCTAGAAACAAAAATTTGGATGGCGAATTGGTAAGTTTTACTAATATCGGTAGTAGTTGCGATTCTTATTTCAATGAGGGAAATGAAGAGGACGATTGCAGCTTAAATTTCTATGTGCAAGAGCCTTCGTATGATGATTTTCTTAATGAGGAGAAGAAAAAGTCCAATGGCAACTTATCTAAGCTCGATCGATATCTTAAAGTTGAACTTGAAGATGGTCATGATCTTGACATTTTGAATTGGTAGAGTGTTGTTGGCCAAAAGTTTAAAATGTTATCTTTGATGGCTTGGGATATTTTGTCTATTCCCATTACTACCGTTGCTTCATAATCAACTTTCAGTACTTCTGGTCATGTGCTTGATGGTTTTCAGAGTTCTTTGACTCCTAGAGTTGTGGAAGCTTTGAGTTGCACTCAAGATTGGTTAAGAGCGGTTCTTAAGCCAGTTAATGTTGAAGAGTGTATTGAGAATGCGGAAAAATTTGAATTGGGTAAGTCCATATCATTTCATCATTTAATTCTTTTGTATATCTATTATCTAATAACTGAATACTTTATTTAATGTCTTCTTTTTGTTAATATGGATCATGTTAACACAGAGATTGACGGTCCATAGAGTTTACAAGTTGAAGTGGGAGGAATATATTTGGTGAGATTTTCAATAATTGTTTGAGTTCAATTTTTACTAATGTTGAGCAATCATTTATTTATTATTGTTTTACTTTCATGAGATTGGAACTTGGAATTTAAGAGCTCAACTTGAGATTCACAAGCTTTATAAGTCGTGAACTTTTAGGCGAATCTTGTTGCGATTGTTTTTTTCAGGTAAAGAATCTTGTTGCGATTGTTGCGTCGTTGTAAAGTGTAAACTTATCTAATTTACTCTACTTGATGAGTTTGTTCCACGTATTTAAATTTGGTTTTTCTTTCTTTGTTTTCATCGGTGGCAATTTATTGAAAAAAACAGGTGAAGTCTAGGTTCAAAAGGGAAAAATGAAAAAAGAGAGACGAATAGTGAAATAATGGTTTTTCTCAATCCCCTTTTTAGGCGAAAAATTGAATTATGAGAAGGTTCCATCAATGGGATAGAGGGCTTTGTCTCCATGTTTTATGAGGCGCTTGAAGAGGCAAAAACCATGGAGGAGTGAAGAAGATGCAGTGAGATGGTAAACCACCGGGAAAGGTTCTTGACAGTCAAGTCCTTTAAGTTTTAACCACTTCTTGAAAACTAAATTTACTTGGAGTGTGAGAGTAGTATGAACATCGGTTGTGCACAGGGATAACTGGTTAGGTAGTTATTTTCTTTCGCCTCGTGGACTGTGGATGTGGAAAAGAAACAATCATGAGAAACACAAAGTTCACATAATTTATTCAGTAGAATTGAGACAAAAGCACAAGTAGCTGAATGTTGATTTTGAATTCTGAGGCCTTCGCAATAGTTTAGGATTCTCTTTTTATCATTATGTTGCTGTAGCTTTTATGAAGGAAAATGACAAAGAAGCTAAAACTCTTGGCTGCTTCTTGAATGTTTGAGTGAAACCTGATTAATGTAGTTTCTCAAATTAGTTGCTGTTTTTGCTTTATGTTTTAATTTCTAGTTGTTGTAGCTTTTGGTTTCTAATATATTACTCGATATGAAGAGTTCTCATGGTGAGATTTAGAAAGTGATAATATTATTATTGTGAGACCGGTTCTATGAATCCACCCGAGAACCAGACTGGACCGGCGGTCCGGTTCCCGGGTGGATCCATACAACAAACGGGTGGATCCCGGTTCCAATTTTTCGGAACCAGTCCTTAGCGGGTGGTTCCCGGTTCTAGGTCGGGAACTGCCCGCCTGGACCATGCACACCCCTAAACGACATCATGTAACAAGTTTAAAAAAAAAAATTACTTCAATAGCGATCATTTTAGTGTCAATCTTAATGAAAATGTAATAACTTCAATGCAAAAAAAAAAAAAAAAAAAATCCCTGTTGTATAACAAGTTAAGAAGTGATTACTTCAGTGCTAGTTATCGAAAAAAAATGATCACTTTAGTAAAATGATTAGTTCAGTGCGAATCTTGATGAAAAAGTGATCATTTCAATGTCAAAAATGTCACATTATATAAAAAGTGATCACTTTAGTAAAATGATTAGTTAAGTGGTCGACGAAAAGTTGTGATGCTAAAGCGAACGTCATACACAAGTTAAAGCACTTCTGGTATACTTCTCGCGAATCTAAATAGAGATGAGAGAGAACTCAGAGACGTAATGTAATTTTTCAATGGCGACTCTTTATATATATATGAATATGAGAAAGAGAGAGAGAGTAGCTTTGAAAGAGGCGGAACCAGAAAGTGGAAATCCAATGGAGGTCCGCATAAGCGGCTACTCATACGCTCGCCGGGGTTCTCCGACGAGACGGGAAATCCTGATTTTGTCCCTCCAAGGGAGCCATTTCACGAATTGCTTCAGCACTGCTTTAATTTTTGTCCGCTTGGAACCAAATCATTGGGATCTAAATAGATCTTAAACGTCGATACCGTGAATCCACACAATTGGGAGTCATTATACCAACGACCTTGATGGATTCAGGGCATGTGGAATTAAGTCTACACAAGCATTTACCCTCGCGTTGATAAAATGTGTACTAGACTTGGGAAAGTATTGTCGGTTGGTTACCAAAGCCCATCTCACGTGCTTAGGGTCAAGCCATGAAGGGGGCACTTTTGCCCGAGAAAATTTTCAAGCTAGCCTGAGTAAGAATTAGAGAAATTGACGAGAATGAACATCTTATTGTTAGATAAATAAGTACTTTAAAGTTGTGTCATGGTGAAATTTGTCACACCTCATCCACTATTGAAATGTTAGGTTTAATGCACCAACAAAGTATCAACCGCTCGTTGAGTAAGTATATCACCAGATTCACCACAGCCCCATTGAATTCCACTCTAAGACTGACAATAGACCTGACCCAAGCTTGTCTTTCGTAGATTAACCGAAAAAAAAAGCAAATTATTATGTTACTTTGAAGATCTATTGTACACTTTGCTCCACAAAGTTGAATGGATTGTCTGAACCTCTTGAATTTTTTGTTGAATGTTCCAAGTTTTGCTTCTTCTTCTTCTTCTTTTCTTTTTTTTACTATTTATACTTCATATGTATATAGTTTACCCAAAGAAAAAATTCTCTAAATTACTCTATCGGATTAATTAAGATAGGAAACATTTATTTCTTAATGTGATCATTTATGATTATGCGAGCAAGAAAATGACCTTTAATAGTTATAAGTATTTTTTAAAGTGAAATACATACTGCATATTATCAATTAACATTTGGTGTCTTGAAAAAGATAAGCCTTCAAAAATTAAATTTGAAATACACTGCTAAATAGTAAATAATATTATTTCAAGAAGGCTTTTTAGTAATTTTTCTCCTCAGTCCAAAACAGTAACACTTTTCGTTATCTGACTTTTGATACTTATTAATTACGCAATCATCTTTCCTACATGTGACGAAAGTACATATTAATTAAAGCTTTAAATCGAGGACATTGAACATTACGCCCCTCCAATTAGAATTCTGGCTTCGTTTGGTTGTCATTTAGACGATCACACCTTTGCAAAGCCGGTGTTTCCAATGAGTAAGGAGAGTTATAAGCAACAGAGTTGATGACCATGGAAAGAGGTCATAACCGAGTTTTGACAAGAGCTTGGCCAACGTGTGTGGCACCACACGGTGAGCCTGAGTCCCTCTTCGACAGTCCGGCCATTTTTTTCTTCGTTTTGAGATGGCCGGCAGCTGTCGACTACAGCATCCTGGTCATTATCACGTTCCCGGCCTTATGGAAGAGAGTGAACATTTCGACCGCGTCCTATGCAGTCAGGAATGCGGAAAGCATACTACAGCCACAGATAGAACACCCTTGGCGGGTCCGCATTCTGCTGCGACTCATGCAATGTCCATCAGTATTTCTGCGGCGCGATTAGGCCAGACAAGGGACGTTCCAACTCGAGGCAAGAAGTTTCGAGTCACGAATGCACATTGACCTTCCACTTGTGGCAAGTTTAGCTGCAGCCTGTGTAGGGACGTGATTTCGGAGGCCGATTGTTATGTCTCTTTTGGACTTTGCTGTCTTTTGGCAGAAGAGACCAAGCTGCTCGAATTGTCCTCGGTTGATCGTCATCGCCCCCATATGTGCGAGCTGCTCGGACTCTGTCAAGTGCTTCCACTACTATCTCCGGACATGGCGCCTACTATCTAGAGCAAGATTTTATACTCAAAACTCTCGCACATCATCAGCTTGGAGCGAATGCGATGATCCCACCTTCCTCGCATCCACATGAAGTTACGCTGTTGCATGCCAAGGATGCCTCTTCTCAGTATTGCAGTTGTCGTGTCCACACATTGTGTGCGGAGCTGCCTACGGAATTGTCACCTGCAACAGCTGCTTGCACTTTATCGCGCAGCATCGGAAGAAGACTCGTGTCAGACTTTCTACCCCTGTGACAAGGCAATTGATGATGGGTTCAGATTTTCCTGCGCAGAATGTGAATTCAATTTGCATCCTTCTTGTGCCCCGAGACCGATTCCCAAACATCACTTCCAGGAGCATAGTCTGATCTATCTCCAACAGCCTACGGTGTTGGAGAAGGAAAACCGAACCTGCAATGCAACTCTTGGGCTAACCGATGCGCTGTGGATGACTACCATTGTCTCGATTGTGATTTCAAACTCTGCCAAGATTGCTTTCACCTACCAGAGAGTATAAAGAGCGAGCATCACCTCGATCTGCTGACCCGCTATGAGTATATCGTGGAAGATGATTCAGGCGAGGACTATTGCGACATCTGTGAGAGAAGGAACCCGGACCTATTGGTCTACTATTGTGGTGAATGCAAGTTAGTCACTCATGTTAAATGTGCATATATGCAAGTCTGAAGCATAAATTTACAGGAAAAAAAATCAAGTGTCGAATGGAATGCGAGCTTTATGAATTTGAATAAGCCATCTGTCACATGTAGGTCTAGCTGATATGTGCGCGGCAAATTTATCTTCTTCTTGTGAACAAGAAGTTTGCCAGAGTTTTCTGATGAAACTGGACGAGACGGGGGGGACCAAGCCCTGCCCCCATAAAACTACCCGAAAAAATTGAACGTGTAAAGGAAGAAGTAGAAAGAATGAAGGTGAATTTGAAGGGGAGTGAACTGAGGAAACTGCTGTGGACCTAGGAATCTCAGAGTCTTCAGGTTACTTTGAATAGCTTGTTAAGAGAGATTTTCACAGGTTAGGTAAGTGTCGGATTGGTGAAATCCCTCACTAATTTCATGACTTGGCACGTAATGATCTCAGGCTAGATTAGTATTAAACTTTGCAGCACTTTTGTACCACTTTCAAATAGGAATTTTTCATTCTTCATCATGACATCCTGAAACTGCTAATATGTTCGCCCCCATCTATTGCTTCATGTTGGAAACACTAGAACTGCAAAAAGACAATGGAATTGGGTGCGGGGGCGGAGAATAACGGTTTCAACATCAATGACGACAATGATGGCAGCATCTACGAATGGAGGCTTCGCAAAGGATGATCGGGCTCTACCTACATCTTTGTGATCTCAATCGGTCTAAAATCAATCTGTTCTGAGCATGAAAACATCTGTTTTGAGAACTTGTCTTCAATAGTTGTTGACAAAAGCTATGTCACGCTTCGACGCTTTCTTGGAAGGATATTGCAGGATTCAGGGAAGGTTCCCAGAAACATCTCCCAAATCAAAAGAAGCAAAACAAGAACAGGTTTCGTACAAAAAACAGAGACTTTCTTGCTTTTTTCGACAGGTAAAGTTACATTTATCATTCCGCACATGGGACCTGCAACTTGCATGCGCATTCGAACAATTATGTAGCCACTAACTTTGACTTTTTCAATCATCCGCCAATAGCTTTTGATCTAATGGTCTTCCGTCGTAAATATATATATGACTTTCTGTTTCAATCATTTTGCAGGTTCAAGGCAGGTTCCCAAAGCATCTCCTAATTCAAAAGAAACAAAATAATAACTGATTTCGTACATAAAACGGAGACTTTCTTTTCTTTTTTTTTTCTTTGACAGGTAAGATACTTTTTTTTTGGTAATATGGGAACTCCCGTACGCCTGACTAGGTAAACCCGGAGCGGTACTAGCGCAGGATCCATCACCACGACACTGCGCTTAAGACCACTAGCGACAATGCTAGAATTCGAACACCATCCCTTGTGTTAGGAGAAGGAGCCCGAAGCCAACATGGGGTGGTGACAGCCTGACAGGTACGATACTTTTTTTGCTCAATATAAGGAAAGGGTGGATAAGAGAGAATAAATAAAATATTGGGTTAATATCCTGAAAAACCCTAAACTGGTACACTTGTGACAAATTTACCCCAAACTATTTTTTTGATCACCAAAAACTCCAAACTGGTATATCTTTGACAAATTTACCCAAAATTGATACATTTGTGACAAATTTACCCCATGTTAGTTTTCGTTAAATTTTATTGTCAAATTATTAAGTTAAATGACATGTGACAGTTGACTAGTATATCAATTTGGGATTTTACGCTCCGTTCGTCAAAGTTTACAATTTTTGTAATTTTTTTGTGGTATTAATCCAATTTAGCGGATGGTATATTTATCATAAATTTACCTGTTTGTGGGTTTTTCGTGATCGAGTAAATTAGTTTGAAGTAAATTTGTCATAAATATGCCATTTATGATTTTTTATGATCAGTTGGGGTAAATTTATCACAGGTGTACTAGTTTAGGGTTTTTCATGGTCAAAAAAATAATTTTGGGTAAATTTGTCACATGTGTACCAATTTGAGATTTTTCAAAGTATTAATCCTAAAATATTTGCGCAAAAAAGTAGAGAAAATAAAATAGTAATGATACTTCTTCTTTTTTGTCTATCATACTCTACTCCTATTATAACTCACTTTCATATTTTTACCCTACCTCCTTGTAGAGCGTAAGAGTAGAAATCCATACTTGAAAATAAATCGTTCTCACGGTGGGGATTCAAAACCCCCTTCTTCCCCTTTCATGTTGCAAGGGTCCCGGTGGTTAAAGTAATAATACTTGGAATGAGGTTATTTAATGAATAATGAAAGTTTGATTCCTTGATGTCCACGCATGTCATGCCATAATCACGTTCTTTCGAACTGTTGCGCGTGGGGCCTGCAACTGCATGCGCGACAAGCCGGCTATGCTGTGTATAAATATATTGGAAACGTCCTCAGAGATGTAAACGACCTCAGTTGGCTTCTGCTAGTGGGGCCTGCAACTGCATGCGCGTTTACTTTGTTTTTTTTTTTTTTTTTGGGTCGATGCATGCGCGTTTTCACAAGCGTGTTGACCCCAACTTTGGTTTTTCTTTTTAATCATCCGCCAATAGCATTCGATCTTATGGTCTTCGTCATAAGAAATTACGACTTTCTGTTTCCACTAACTTGTCATAGACCCACAGAATTTCATTGGTTCTCCTATAACGACTCCATTATTTCCTCATAGTATGTTGACGCGGAATATTTCTCTGTTGAAGAACATCGAGTCAGAAAGAGAGGGAGAGGGGGAAAGAGAGATCTGCTTAGCTGAGCAAACTACTGATATGGCAAGCTCAAGTGCTGGAACATCATTGGGAAGCGAGTACCAAGTGTTCTTGAGTTTCAGAGGACCCGACACTCGCGTTGGATTCACTGACGTCCTCTTCCATAGCTTGACTGACGTTGGAATATGCGTCTTCCGAGACGACGAAGAGCTCCGTGTCGGTGAAAGGATCGATGGATTGCTTCTGCGAGCGATTGACAACTCTAGGATTTACATACCAATCTTCTCTCGAAGCTATGCTTCGAGCCGATGGTGCCTCCTCGAGCTCGTGCAGATCATGGCAAGTACCTTCAAATCGGAAGGTAATAAAGTGATCCTACCTATTTTCTTCGATGTGGAACCTAATGATGTTAAGTTGAAAACCCCGTTGTATCGCGATGCCATACTGAATTTGAAGCATGAGAAGAAAATAAGCGATGAGCAAGTAGATGCTTGGAGAGAGGCTCTCATGGAGATTGATGCGATAAAGGGGTGGGAAGTGAAGAAGTACAAAGGGTAAGCTAGCTACTTCCAAGTTCTTGTTTCCAGTTTTCCTAACACTGAATTCATAGATGTGAAAATTCCAGTATGATTGAGTTGGGAGTTTTATTATAATAATACTAGATGATGAACCTGTGCAACGAGGATATCGATTGCTAGGTAGCTAGATTTATATTTCATTGTGGGCAGCGGGACGAAAAAGAATGGATAATGAAATGACATGCACATTCCTATCTAATCATCTAAACTTTCAATATTTTAAACATTTCTTCTCTTAGAGACACGATATTCAACTTTTATGGTCGACGCTTAAACATAAACTATAAAATGCCAATTTCAAATGCATAAATATTTATACATCTAATTTGCACAAATGTTACATAATCCCAAGATTGCTACTAATGTTGGAATCAAGTCAAATTTCGGGTCATGACATTGCGCACACGTTGCCAAAGGTGTAAAAAGTACGTCTTTAAGTGATCTTAATGTCCAAAATGGACTTTTAAAATCACAACTAGATTTTTAAGGTTTTTACTTATCAGATCATTATGTAGTTTGTCTAGTGCTTGAATAACATCATTTGATTCATTTCTCGTTAGTTAGCTAGTCGTGATTTTGCATTTTTCCCCAACTATAATGGTTTCCATTTGTGGCAGCCACGGAGAATTGATCAAATTGATAGTTGAAGAGGTCATGGAAAAGTTGAAGACAAAATATAGATTGGTGACTGAACATTTAGTTGGAGTTGATGATCAAGTAGTAGCGATAACCAAATTATTAGATCTCAACTCCAGTGGTGTGCGACTCATCAAAATTCATGGCATGGGGGGTATCGGTAAAACGACTCTTGCCAAGGTTGTCTTCAACCAATTGTCTTCTCATTTCGGAAATTGTTGTTGTTTCCTTGAAGATGTTAAAGCTAAGTCATCAAGAATCAATGGCTTAGTTGACCTGCAAAAAAAGTTATTATCCGAAATTAGTCATCCTATTGGTATGAGAAGCATTGACGAAATTGATTATGGAATGAAGAGGATTGGAGAAGTACTTTGCGGTAAGAAAGTCTTGATTGTACTTGATGATGTTGATAACAATAAACAAGTGGAGAAATTAGTTGGAAAGACTGATTTCTATTCAGGATCTAGAATATTGATTACAACTAGGAACAAGAATGTTTTGCAAATCAATAGACCAAAGTATCAAATTTTAGATTATGAAATGGAGTTGATGAGTACTCATCGTGCACTTGAGCTTTTTAGTAGGCATGCATTTAACAGAGACTCTCCTCCATATGAGTACAGAGATCTTGCAAGGTCAATCGTTTTTGCTACTGGGAGACTTCCGTTGGCTCTTGAAGTAATTGGTTCATACCTCTATCACGAACCACGAGAACTATGGAATGAGACATTGGACAAGTTAAGAAAAGCACCTCATGAGGATGTTTTCGGAAAGTTGAAGATTAGTTATGATGCCTTAAGTTTAGAGCAACGACAAATTTTTCTCGATATTGCATGCTTTTTCATTGGTGAAGATAAGATAAATGCAATTTACATGTGGAAAGATTGTGAGTTTTTCCCGAACACTGGAGTTGCTGTCCTCATTAGCATGTCATTGATAAAGATTGTGGAAAATAATAAGTTTTGGATGCACGATCAACTCAGAGATTTCGGAAGGGAAATTGTTCGTCTAGAAAATCCAATAAATCCAGAAGAGAGGAGTAGGATATGGATTTCGCAGGAGGTCCTTGGTGCAACAAGAACAAAGGAGGTGAAGCACTTCTCGAGAGAACTAATAGTTTTTGACAAAAATTTCTCTACAGTGACTTAGGATGTTGTATCCTCTTATATTTTATTATAATTATTTCCTTCTATGAAATAAGATACTTATATCATTCATCTCCCATTATCGTTTGCAGATGAAGAAGAACGTTCAAGCATTATATCTTGATACACATGCAAAAGGTTCCCATGATGTCGTTGTTCAAAGTAATGAGATTGGAAGGTTTGAAAATCTAAGATTCCTTAAACTATCTGGATTAACCCATGTTGGCGACACACTAAATCATCTTACCAATTTAAGATGGATTTTTTTGAGGAGAATCCATAAATGGACTAGCATGTCCCTAAAGAATGTAGTCGTTCTTGAATTTTCAGAGGTTGACTTGTTAAATGATTCAAGATTACAGAACTTAATTAAGGTGTGTAATATGCTCTTTTCTATTTTATTTTCTTAGAAAGTAATAATTGATTGTTCATCTATTGAATATTGCTTTCATTTATGACAGGTGGCAACAAAATTGAAAGTTCTTTCTCTTAAAAGTTGTCGCAAGATAATTAGAGCACTAGACTTCTCTAGATGCCAGAATTTAGAGAGGCTTACTTTCGATCGATGTGCCAATTTGAGGGAAATTAATGGCTCTATTGGGAAGTTGAAGTGTCTAATTGACCTAAAGATTGAAAAGTGTCATTCTCTTGAACATTTGCCTGAGGAAATTGGGGACCTAGTGAATCTGCAGTACTTCTTTGTCAATTGTTATAAAATGAAGAAACTCCCAAATTCCATGTGGAAGTTGAAATCATTACGTGAGGTGCACTTTTTAAATTCCTTTGATGGATTAGATTCAACAACTTCATGGGAGTTACCGAGTGCTATTGGAATGCTTCAAAATCTAGAAGTGCTTCAAGTAAAGAGTTGCAATTTAAAAGGTCAACTTCCTTCTGGAATTGAAAGCTTGCACTTTCTAAGAATCCTAAATCTATCAAATACTTGTGTTAGTGAAGTTCCAAAGACCATAAACATGCTTCCTCGCCTGCAAAGAATTGAGTTGATGGCATGTGATGAGATTCAAGAGTTACCAATGCTCCCAACAAGTTTAACCCATCTAGGAGTGGCATCTGCATCTTTGCGGGCAGTTCCAGACCTCTCTAACTTGACTGATTTGGTTGAGTTGAATCTAAATGATCGTGGAGGACGAGGAGATAAACTTTGTACTAGTGAGTTATGGTGGATTGGGAGATTATCCAAACTGACCAAATTGACCATCAGACTTCAAAATGTCCCTCTTCCTACTGAGCTGGCTTCCCTTCCGCTACTAAGCAAACTTACTTTGTTTGGATTGGACATGCAAACCTCTCTGCAACTTCCCTTTTCTCTACAAAAGCTAAGGGTTGATAATTTCAATTTAGCGTCACTCTCCGTGAACCTGATAAATTTGTCATGTTTAGAGCTCTATGGGTCTCTGATGCAAGAAATACAACTTAATGGGCTTCAACTTCCATGGCTAAAGGAGTTACTCGTGCTATCCTCTATACCTCTCGAGAGATTGAGGCTATCAAGAATGAGGAAGCTAAGAGATGTCGAGGTGCAATTTTGTCCAAAGCTAGTTGAGATCCAATTTTCTTGTGTGTTTGAATCATTGGAGAAATTGTCCATTGCAAAATGCGAGTCCTTCGAAAGGATAGTTTATGAGTCTACCAATGAATTGATTAGTTGTGAAGGGAGACTGATTTTTCCATCGAGAGTCTTAAATAAGCTGCGTACTCTCAAGCTGCACCAATGTCCTATGATACTCGACATCCAAGTTGTAGGTACGTCAGAATCGTGGGAAATCATCAGCATTTGGGGTTGTCCTTATCTGCAAGGCCTTGGTGTTTTGTCGAACTTAAAGAACCTGAAATTTTTATCTATCGAGTGCTGCGATAGGCTACGGGTCGTCGAGGGCATCGACGAGTTGGAGTTTTTGGAAGAATTATGGGTTAAGAGTTGTAAATCATTGGAAAGGTTAATTGATGTATCAAACACCAAACTGCCAAATGATTGCAACATATATATCAGCTTTTGCGGGAAATTACGAGGGGTTAAGAAAAGGTTCGACGGCTCCATCCAGCCCTTGAAGCATTATAAGGTGAGTCCGAATCATTCTCCCTTTCTCTTTTTTATTTTTTCTTGACGCAACTATCCACAAACACGAATTCAGCTTTAAAGTAGATTCGTAATAATTGTGAGAAATCAAAAAATAATCATACAAACATCAATTAATATTTGATCTCACTCATATTAAAACCTACTCGATATAAGTTTGTTTTATTTTCCATTCGTGTTTTCTCTCCGTTTGTTTGTTTGTTTTTTTTTTTTTTTTGGTATATGAGAAAGTTCTGTATGTGCAGCAACTCTAAGGGACATGGTCCATTTTTATCGCAGGTAATTGGGAAACTTCAGTGTCTAGAAGGAATATATTAAATAGCCCATAATCTCTCATTATAGCGTTCTTTTCATTTTATATGGAGCAAATTATTTATTTAGCAAAATTTCTACGTTACATACTTCAATTTATTACCATTTCTTACTTCATACTATTCATTATGAAGATTAGTTTAGTGATTTGCAATATTTAGTGTGAAGACAGAACGTTAAAAGAATCCGATACTCATTGCACAACTCAAAGAAAAAAAATTGCTAGGGGAGGTGTTTCAAGAACACAATTACAGTGCACCTATCCACTAATGAAGTGACTTATATCCTTGATGGATTTGAGTGTTACTTGATTTGGCATGTGGTAGGAATCGGCCAAGTAGGATGTGTTCCTAAAGCATCTAAAATATATATATAAAGATTTTTCATTCTAAAAAAGAACAATGAAAATCTAATTGGTGGGTGATGATATTATGCAATCTCCCCTGTTTTTAACAGTTTGGTTAAAAGCCACTTTAAACAGGTTATAAAACAGTCGATCTTTCAACCATATGTTTTTTCAGTCGTGAAGCATTCATTTTCAGGTACGGTGTAGATTCAATTTCTGATACTTATTTAACTTCTGATGTATAGTTTGAGTCTCGTTTGTAAATTTACTATACTTTAGTCAATTGTGTACGTAAAAACTTCTAAATTTAGCTAAAGTACGAATGAAACCAGTTTTCAGCAAAGTTGTGATAGACCTGATAAGACAAAGTGAATTTATAAGTTCACATAATTTCATTAACCTGCTTCCATGACTACACTGGATAGAAAGAGGCGCATAAGTGAGGACGAAGGTAGGGCAGGTCATTTTCTGGTAATAGCATATTCTCTCTTAGAAGCTTATGTCTAAGGCAAATAAATATCTCATTGGTCTCATGGACCGGCTAGAATGTAAGTCAAGACCAGTTGGATGGCTTCAATATTAAATTGTTTACATTTGGACACATAGAATCGAACTCACATGATGTACATAATCCACATACAAATTTCATTCATTTATTATTGCACGAATCTCACATGATTTATGATAGTTTTTATATGACATTTTTTTTTTTCATATTATACATAGATCCTTCTTCGTATTTCAATCTCAACAATTGCTATTGAAAACTATACAAATGACTTTCATCAGTGTCTTTTGAGGAATTTAGAATAGCTTCTATCTATTTTGTTGTACATAGTATACATTGACAAATAGATCAAACACTGTAGACATTAGTTGATACTATAACTAATTGATTTTGACTGCATAATCTTAATCAATTCATTCCTTTTTTGAAACTTTCATGGATGATTGGTTGTGATTTTTACTTTTCAGGAAGCATACTTTGATCGGCCTACATGTTATGGACACACGTTGATGTTGACGTGACCTCCCCCTCTGGGCTTTTGATCCCAAGGAATAGATTTAGAGATACTTGTTCAAGAGATAGTTCTCAAGATGCATCACATAAAGAAGGCTCGAAAGCATCATCTTTAATGTTCGTCTAGGAGATCCATCAATCGTAAATACGGATTCTCCGAAATCCATATCTCTTGTGACAGTGGTTTATTTTAAGTTTTTAGATAACTTAAAAACATTATCTAGGAGTCACAATTAGCTTCCTTTTTCGGGGGCTGACTAGACCCAATCAAGCATTGGGAGACCTCCCTTGATTTCTGTTGAAAGATACGCAGAAGATATCAAGAATATTTGATTAGGGATTTTATTTATTGAATCAATTAAAATCAGATCTAATCTGTACATTGTATCCTTTCCTTTTATTCTACACATATTCTGTAATATAATGTAACTCTGTACATTGAATGAATACAGAGAAAATTACACAGAAATTCCTTCTTTCTCTTCGTATTTTGACATGGTATCAGAGCACCAAAGACTCTGACCTTTGCTTCCGCTTCATCTCTGTTGATTGCCGACAGGAACCCTATCCTGCAAAAGGGTTGCCGAGAGGAATCAAAATTCTTTTGAAGAGAAATTATGTCAAATATGACCAACCAGAGAACCTCACCTCAAATCCAAATGAACCATCAGTAACATCGACGATACCCCAGACTTCCAACGCTATTTCTGTTGCCGAACAACAAATCGGCCAAACCCAAAATCAACAAGCGTATTGGCAGAACGCTCCGGCTCAGTTTAATCTGGGTCAGCCATTCTCGGCGTATCCCTACCAATGGATGCCATATCCATGGATCCCAGGGATGAATCCAGTCACATCATCGCCGGGATTTCATAGTAATGTGCCGAGCGACGGAGGTCTACCAACCAACACTGGGGCAGACTCGACCATCGGACCGGAGCAGACGGGCGGATCAAATCATTCTGGAACAGGATCTCAAGGGCAATCTGGTGCGGGGCTTCAGGGACAATCCAGTAACCCTTACAAGGGAATACCACCTGGATATCTTCCCTTTCCTTTCGCGGCCGCCATGGGTCGACCAGAACCCGGCGACGCGCTTTATGTCTCTAATTCCGACGGACCGGAGTTGCGGCTGATCAGCCACCCTCTCACGGGTCCAGAGAATTATTCAACCTGGGCGCGGGAATTTCGGTGAGCCCTAATCACAAAAGACAAAGAGGGGTTCATCGACGGGACCGTTCCGATCCCGACCGACGAAAAATTGGGAAAACAATGGAGAAAATGCAACCAGTTGGTCAGAACATGGATCAGTAACTGCATCAACCCAGAAATCGCGGCTGGGTTACCACCCACAGAAGACTCAAAACTAATTTGGGAAAGCATCCGAGAAATGTATGGCAAATTAGATCGGGCCAAAATTTTTTCACTCCACCAATCGCTTAGTGAACTGAAGCAAGGAAACACATCAATAACGACGTGCTTCAACAGGCTCTCAGCCCTCTGGAACGAGTTGGAAAGCGCTGAAGAAAAACTGGAAGGGGCCGAAGCGACCCTCCAACAGTATAAGGCTATAAAAGAGAGGGAGAAAGCGACTCGGTTCTTACTCATTTTGAACGATTTGTATAACACCTTCCGATCACAGATCCTAGCGATGGAGCCATCACCAACCCTCGGCCGCATCTTCCAGCTTGCGGTGCAAGAGGAAAATCAGCGTCTTGCTTCCTCGGACAACAAGAAATCCGAAACCCTAGCACTGGCGGCAAGGGTGGAGAAGGAGAAAACCCTAGATCGAAAAGGGCAAGAATCGCTAGGGTTCGCGGAGAACCGAAGGGATTTAGGGTTCGCGGCGGATCCCAAGCCCTATAAATGGGGCAGCATGGACGGCCCAGATCGGATGCCGCGATCCGACGGCTCCAGGGGCGCGCGAGGCTCGCTTGATCTGGACGGTGGAGATGCATCCGCTTTAAGAGGATCCAATGGTCCTCAAAATCTGAAAGGATATGGGCCGAATTTTAAAAATAAAGGCAAATTATTTTGTGATTTTTGCAAGCGGCCTCACCACACAATCGACACCTGCTGGTAATTACATGGCAAGTCTGGAGAAAAAGAAAAAAGGGGAAAAGAAATATCTGCAGCAGCTTATCAAATTTCTGGATCGATGAATTCTGCAAATCAGCCTATTACACATGGGGAATATCAGCAACTTATGCAGGCTCTGCAAAAATTGGATGTCCAGAAAAAGGGTAGCAGCTTTACAGGTATTTCTTATTGCTTGGCCAGTAATATTTCTAGAAATACCTGGATTATAGACTCAGGAGCCAGTGATCATATAGCATGTGATAGAAGATTATTTTCTGCTATTAATGATGAATTAGAAGAACCTATCACTGTGCAATTACCAAATGGAAATGCTACCTATGTCACTACCACAGGAACAGTCGAACTCAATTCCCATATTGTCCTTACCAATGTCCTTTATATTCCGGACTTCCAATTCAATCTCATTTCAGTGTCTAGAGCCTGTAAGGAAAACTCTTGTCGAGTTATTTTCAACATTGATACCTGTTTGTTTCAGGCCCTTTCGACTGGGACACTGATGGGCTGGGGTAGTCTCTCTGAAGGATTGTTTTTCAGGAAAAGCTTGCCTGCAAATTTTCAATTTTCTTGTAATAAGAAATCATTGTGTAATTCGACTTCCAATAATAGAAATTTCCTTTTGCACTCCAGATCGGGTCATAGCTCTTTTTTTTCTTATCCTCAATGTCAAATTTGCCCACTTGCAAAGCAATCGCGAAATCCATTCCCTTTAAGTCAAAGTCGTTCGAGAAATATTCTTTCCTTACTTCATATTGATGTCTGGGGACCTTACCATACAGTAAATCATGATGGATCGCGATTTTTCCTTACCATTGTGGATGATTACTCCAGAGCTACATGGATCTTTCTCATGCAGTCTAAAAGCCAAGTTGTGTCCAATTTAAAAACCTTTCTTTCCTTATCCAAAACCCAGTTTGGGAAACCTGTGCAAAAAATAAGGACAGACAATGGGAAGGAATTCTTTAATCATGAATGTGCGGATCTCCTTTCATCACTAAGGATTTTACATGAGAGCTCCTGTATTTATACACCACAACAAAATGGAGTGGTGGAAAGGAAACATCGTCATCTCTTGGAAGTTGCCAGAGCTTTAAAATTTCAAGCTTCTATTCCAGATAGTTTTTGGGGGGATTGCATATTGACTGCTGCTTATCTGATAAATCGAATGCCGACCAAAGTTCTGGATGGACAATCTCCTTTCCAGATACTCTTTGGGAAGCAACCAGATTTGAGCCATCTGAGAGTTTTCGGATGTCTGTGCTATGCTGCGATTGTCGGGCCCAAAGATAAGATGAGTCCGCGGGCCCGTCACTGCATCTTCATGGGTTATTCTACCCTACAAAAGGGATATCGGATTTTTGATCCACATACAGGAGAATTTTCTGTCAGCATGGATATTACATTCCAAGAAACTATTTTTCCTTTTGCCCATCAGAACAAAAGTGGCACAGAACCAGGGCATTCTCCAAACTATTTTTCTGACGATAGATCTGCAGATTCTGGATATCTATTTCTTCCTCCGTTGATAGATACGCAAAGTGTTTCCACAACTACTGTCGGCACCACCCCTTTCGAGGAAGTCCAGGATGAAAGACTAAATGATGCTGAGATTCCTCCAGACATGCCTCCTTCAGACTTGCTTCCAGTGGATAACTCCAACACTACTACGTCTTCAGAAGAACATCAACACAGACGTTCTGGACGAGCTACTCGACCACCTACCTGGACCAAAGATTATTTATGTGGAGTCAGGAATTCACCAGGTATTCCTTTTCCAATCTCATCTTACGTTTCCTTCGATCATTTGTCCCCAAAGCATCGGTGTTGCATTGCTCGTATTTCTGAAGAACAAGAACCATCCAACTTCCATGAAGCAAGTACGGATCCACGATGGCAGACAGCTATGGAGGCCGAATTGAAGGCCCTTATGGATAATCACACATGGGATCTCGTTTCATTACCTCCACATCGTAAAGCAATCGGATGTAAATGGGTCTACAAGATTAAACATCGAGCAGATGGGTCGGTTGAACGATACAAGGCACGCCTAGTAGCTAAAGGTTTCACACAGAAAGAAGGTTTCAATTATCACGAGACTTTTTCTCCTGTGGCCAAGGCTGTCACAGTTCGTTCCTTTCTCTCTGTAGCAGCTTCTCAAGACTGGTCATTACATCAGATGGATGTTCATAATGCCTTTCTTCATGGTGATTTAAACGAGGAGATATATATGGAAATACCTCAAGGTTTACGGAGACAGGGGGAGAGTAGAGTATGTCATCTCCGCAAATCCTTATACGGGCTCAAGCAAGCATCCAGACAGTGGTATGCAAAGTTTGCTGAATCACTAATAGCTGCTGGTTTTCAACAATCCAAATTTGATTATGCTGTTTTCACATGGACTCAAGGTACGTCATCTATCTACTTGATGATATATGTAGATGACATACTCATTATGGGGAATGATGAAATAGCTATCAAAGGTCTTAAAAGGTATCTGCATTCTACCTTTCATATTAAAGACCTGGGATCGCCAAAGTATTTTCTTGGAATTGAAATTGCTCGATCTAGTCAAGGAATCTCTCTCAGCAGAGAAAATTTGCATTGGAGATCATTTCAGAAGCAGGATTATCTGGATGTAAGCCAGCTGTAGTACCAATTGAGCAAAATGCAAAACTAACAACCGCTGATTATGATGCTGAAGTACCTCAGGAGGTAGATCCTATTCTCAAGGATTCCTTTGGCAATCAGAAGCTTGTCGGAAAGCTCATATATTTAACTATGACCAGACCAGACATAAGCTATGCTGTGCAGACACTTAGCCAGTTCATGCATAAGCCAAAAGAGTCTCATATGAATGCCGCATTGAAAGTCATGAGGTACTTGAAGAAATGTCCTGGTTTTGGGATTCTTCTCTCTAGGAAGT
Source organism: Eucalyptus pauciflora (assembly GCA_007663325.1). Lineage (NCBI taxonomy): Eukaryota > Viridiplantae > Streptophyta > Magnoliopsida > Myrtales > Myrtaceae > Eucalyptus > Eucalyptus pauciflora. The sequence continues at coordinate 289,901 of VMYD01000257.1, read as the reverse complement.
GTGACATGAAAATGAACGCACACTGTGACGCAGACTATGCAACATGTCCTATGAGCAGAAGATCGATAACCGGATTTTGTATCAAATTGGGAGATTCTTTAATTTCCTGGAAGACGAAGAAACAACCAACTGTCTCGTTGTCCTCGGCAGAGGTAGAATATCGAGCCATGGCTAAAACCACATGTGAGATAGTATGGTTGAGAGGGTTACTTCAGGATCTTGGAGTACAAGTTAAAGGGCCAACAAAGCTATTTTGCGACAACGATGCAGCCCTCAAACTTGCATCTAATCCTATAGTGCATGAGAGAACAAAGCACATTGAAGTAGATTGTCATTTCACTCGGGAAAAAATCCAGGAAGGGATAATTGAGACACAAGGGATTGGAACGCAAGAACAACCGGCGGATATCTTCACCAAACCTCTGTGTCAAAAACAGCATGCGTATCTCTTGAGCAAGCTAGGCGTCTTGGACATCTACAAGCCACCAGCTTGAGGGGGAGTGTTGAAAGATACGCAGAAGATATCAAGAATATTTGATTAGGGATTTTATTTATTGAATCAATTAAAATCAGATCTAATCTGTACATTGTATCATTTCCTTTTATTCTACACATATTCTGTAATATAATGTAACTCTGTACATTGAATGAATACAGAGAAAATTACACAGAAATTCCTTCTTTCTCTTCGTATTTTGACAATTTCCACGGAACTAGAGATTTCGTGGGTTCGAGGACTTGGGTTGCGTTAAAGATGTCTATTAATGCCCTTTCGGTACCTATGAGTTGGGTTGTTACTTAAGGTGGTCATGTAGTCTTTCTACATTTTCGTGCAAGTTTAAGTCTTAATACTAGGCGATCACACATGGATGATTCATTCATGCATGCCATTCTATACAAACTATCAAAATGAAGAAAAAAAATCAATCAAGCAATTGAAATTGTAGTGCGGGAAATAAGCACCCAAGACAACAAGATAAAGGAGTAAGAAGAACAATTCAGAGTACAAGAAAAGTAGACTTGAAATTCGTCAGATATTTACAGGCAGAAGAACAGCCCAAGTGCCATAACTTGGCACGGGAGGACACTTAAGTGCCATAACTTCAAAAAGGTACACTTAAGTGCCAGTTTCGAAGTTAAATGGAACACTTAGGTGCCACTCCAGCGAAAATTCAGCCAAATGGGTGACGTGGCAATTTTCTGATAACTTGGACACAAAATGATGCCGTTTTGCATGCTAACGTGGTGAGAAAATGCAAAAACGACGTCGTTTTGTGTCTGCTGTGTAAATAATTAATATAAAAATTAATTAAATTAAATTAAAGATTAATTTTATTTAAAATATTAAAAAAATAAAAAAACTTAAAATTTAAAAAACTCAAAATTTAAAAAAACTTAAAATTTAAAAAACTTAAAATTTAAAATAACTTAAAATTTAAATAACTTAAAATTAAAATAACTTAAAATTAAAAAAATTAAATTAAAAAAAATTAAATTAAAAACTTAAGAAACTTAAAATTTAAAAACTTAAAATTTAAAAAACTTAAAATTAAAATTAAAATAACTTAAAATTAAAAAAATTAAAATTAAAAACCTAAAAAACTTAAAATTTAAAAAACTTAAAATTTTAAAAAATTATTTTTTTTAAAGGGGGCGGCTGAGGTGGCAATTTTAATTTTATTTTTAATTTTAAGGTTTTTTAATTTTAAGTTTTTCAAATTTTAAGTTTTTAATTTTTAATTTTTTTTAATTTTAAGTTTTTCTTTTAATTTTAATTTTTTTTTTTAAATTTTTTTTTAATATTAATTTTTTAAAATTTTAAGTTTTTTTTTAAATTTTTTTTAAATTTAATTTTTTTTAAAATTTAAGTTTTTTTAATTTTAAGTTGTTTAAATTTTAAGTTTTTTAATTTTAAGTGTTTTAAATTTTAAGTTTTTTAAATTTTAAGTTTTTTAATTTTAAACTTTTTAATTTTTAATTTTTTTAATTTTAATTTTTTTTAATTTTAAGTGTTTTAAATTTTATGTTTTTTAAATTTTAATTTTTTTAATTTTAAATTTTAAATTTTAAATTTTTTAAATTTTAAGTTTTTTAAATTTTAAGTTTTTTAAAGTTTAAGTTTTTTAAATTTTAAGTTTTTAAATTTTAAGTGTTTTAAATTTAAGTTTTTTAAATTTTAAGTTTTTAAATTTTTAAATTTTAAATTTTTAAATTTTAAATTTTTAAATTTTAAATTTTTAAATTTTAAATTTTTAAATTTTAAATTTTAAGTTTTTTAATTTTAAACTTTTAATTTTTAAATTTTTAAATTTTTAAATTTTAAGTTTTTTAATTTTTAGAATATTTTAAATAAAATTAAGTTTTAATTTAATTTAATTAATTTTTATATTAATTATTTATACATAAGACACAAAAGGACGTCGTTTTTGCATTTTCTCTCCACGTCAGCGTGCAAAACGGCGTCGTTTTGTGTTCAACTCGCCGAAAAATTGCCACGTCACTCATTTGGCCGGACTTTGGCCGGAGTGGCACTTAAATGTTCCACTTTACTCCAAAATTGACACTTAAGTGTACATTTCCAAAGTTATGGCACTCAAGTGTCCTCCCGTGCCAAGTTATGGCACTCCAGGTGTCCCAAACTCGATATTTACACAATTGAATTAAAGACCCGAGACAAGTGGCGGGGAAATGAAATACTTACAAAATATCAAAGTCGAATTGGACATCGACTATTCCACTGTCTTCAAGTCCTTGTAGCCAACTCCTCCAAGGTTCGCCTTTAGAGCTACTCTAATACTAACTAATGCTAAAATAGCAATCAAAAATGAAATCACAAACATTTGATAAAATTCAAATATTTCAAAGCAATTCATGATTCAAGACATGGCCTCAGGATTGGCCTTTGATATTCATGCATTTCGAGCCATCATTTATCCACTAATTGATTAGTCTTAGCCGTTGATACTTGACCATCCCTTATGTTCATAAGCGGTAGATAAGGCCGAACGACTCCTAAAATTCGGGTCTAAGTGTGTCCCTTTGGTTTACCTCGCATACATGCATCGGTCCTAAACCATTCATCTAGAAAACACATGCAAAAAGAATATAAGCTCATGCACTTAGGTCATATGACCTTGGTTCTCAATAATCATCCAAAGAAAGTGAACCGAAGTGGGTCACTTGCACATTCAAGGTAAATGCAATCATTCAAGTATACACACAACATGGTTATGAAGGAAGAAACCCAAAAGTTTTAACTTTCAAAGATTTGCAATCAAGGACACGACTTGAAGTATTGCAATTAAGGATACAAGATTTGAAAAGTTGCAATTAAGGACACAAGTTTTGAAAATTTGCAATTAAGAACACAAGTTTTGAAAAATTTCAATTAAGTTCTTAAAGAAGATTTTCAAGTTTCAAATGATCACAAGCAAGGATATCAATTTTGTTGGAATTTTGAGACATGTTTGATGTTCTTGGGAAATAAATTCCAGAACTTGAGTGCGGATAATGTCGGCACATTGATCGGGTCCTTTGAACAATCAAACGCGACTCGATTTTGACAAACTTGATATCACAAGAAAGCTTAGATTGACATCTAAAACTTTCGGGTTTTGAAGATTTTCGAAAAAGGTCACCAATTTCATTATAATTGTGAAATACCTTCAGGTGTTCGATGAGAACTTGGGTGCGGAATTAACGGCACTCTAATCAAGCCCTCTTTATGTTAAAAAATAATAATAATAATCAAGCCCTATTTTGAATACCCTAAGGAATTTAAAACTTAATGAAATTAATTCCAAATCAAAGTTTGAAAAGTATTTTAAAACTTTCATAAAGGATGCATTCAAAGATTTGCATCATATGAATTTATAAAATTTGCACAATGCCCAAAGGTCGGTTCTGAAAAAATGAACTTTTAATAAACCCTGCAACTTTTGAACATGCATGAAAAATAGTAAACCATGTTTTTATTTTCCAAATATTTTTGAAAAAAAAATTCGCTACGTCTCAAACATTTCTCATGAAGACCACAACATCAAATTGTCAACATGTGAATTTATTAAAATCAATGAACAGACAACAGTCAGTCAGCAATATCAGCAGTACAGAAGTGCAACTATTCAGTTCTGAGCATAATTCATCAAACTAATGAATCTCATTTGATCCAAAAATTTCGTACATCGAAGATTATATCATGATGAACAAAATTCAAGAAGACCTTGACCTCTAATTGTCAACACATGAATTTCTAAAAATCAAGGAACAAACCACAGTAATTCAATAACAACAAATTTGCAGACAGGGCATTGCACAATGAGAATATGTTCATGTGTATCTAATGATATGAGTTTTTCACGAAAATTTTATGGCATATACAACATGCAAGCATCTACAACTTTCATGAAGAAACCTACTCTCTAATCCAAACGCATGATTTGATCAAGATCAAAGAATCAAGGCACCCAAATTAACAACAAAAACTTTAGGAAACAGAGCTTGGACGGGTTAAGGGAAATCATCCTAACCAAATGAATCTCACAAATTTTGAAATTTTTACATATTGTAGATCTGTATGTCATGCACGACTTTCACGAAGAAACCTACTCTCGATTGTGATGCTATAATTTTATAAAAAAAAATACAAAACGAGTGCAGGTCGGTTTGAAATCTGTTCTTGCATATCAGTACATGAATGGTTTATTAATACTCGACCTAACAAAATGATATGAAAAAATCATGAAATTTTTATATGTCACAGATTCATGTGTTCCAAACATTTCTCATGAATGCACCGACTTAAAACAATGCTCACATAAAATCCTAAAAAATTGACAAACAGCAATCATCAATTAGAACAGAGCACTGAAGCAGAGCATACATCATTTACTGATCTAACTTTGATTTTGCAAAAATCATTAGACATAGAAAATGACAGCCAAATCGAACAAACAAGATGTACATGGAAACCTCATGAAATCCTCTGCAAATCATTAGAAGGCGTCAAAGATAATCAAAGTCAGTCCGAACAACCATCCGAATTTCCAAAATGAAATTGGCAGGGTAAATGACAACCAAATCACACACATGATATGTCATTGGAAAGCTTGTACGATCTATTTCAAATCACATGAGGCATCGAAGCTAAATAACCTCCTTTATTAGCTCATTTCAAGACATCTATCAGGTTAGTCAGAACTGGATTTCAAGTTTACAGAACAAGCAACAATGCACCATTAAGCCATAATCTCATCATCAAACCTCACAATAGCATCAAAACTCATCCTCAGTCATTCATATAATTCATTTAGACATGAAATTGTAACCTAAAGTTCAAATCCTAGCCCAGATCTTGCTTAATCAGATTCACATTCAAGAATGTTTACCTTGTTTATCTCTAATCTTGAGCTTGATCGAGCTAGCCAGCCACTTTTAAACTTCAAATAATAGCCGATCTTAGCTCCTCATGAAGTCTAGACAATGATTACAAGGAATATGAAGTAAGTGATCGATCAAGTTCAGTGGGACGAAAAAAAGATCAAGTAGAGTTTAGAAGAATCGAACAATGTTCGGCTAGGGCATGGCCAAATTGCGAACAAGGATAGCTTGGGGATGAGTTATGGACCGCCGTCACAAGTGATGGAGAGGCTAGGGATGCCATCGGACCATTGGATCGGGGATCGGAACCACCGGTCTTCTTCACTAGCGCGAAACACGACTTTGGGCCGAGGAAGGAAATGAAGCTTGATCGATGAGCTTTGGCGAAGAGGACCGCCAACTAAGCTTGCAACCGTTGAGAGGGGAGACCATGGGTCATCGGAGTGGTGGTAGCTTGCAGGATGATGGCCGGCATGTGGCAATAGAGGGCGAAGGAGCGTGTGGCCGAGAGAGAGTACATTTGCAAAATAACAACATCCCTTTGAAAAATGGTGGGAAAAACGTTATATAGTCCACCTTAGATTAAATCTCAACCATTGACGTAATCAATGGTTGGGATTTAATCTTAAGGGATAAGATCAAAATGCTTAGAGCTTAAGTAATTTTATGATTGGCTAAAATTTTAATCACATGAATTATGTTAGGGTGTGGTTCATACTAAAGGTGTCAAAAAATCCGATCCAAACACGACCCAAACACGAAACAAGTTACGTATATGTTTCGGGTCTTAAAATTGTTTAGGTAATTATTATGAAACAAGAAAACAAACGTATTCAGATCGGGTTAGGGTCAAAACATAGTTCGACCCGAACACATTATTGCTTCTTGTGTGTTTGAAACAAACGCATTCTCCCAATCCCAAACACTTCACTCTTCAGTTGTCAACTCCTCCGCCCCGGCCGCCGCCGTCACCCTCGCCGCCGCCGCTATCGACGACTATGCCGTCTCGTCGATTCCGCCGCCACCCTCTTCTTTGCTCCTCACATTCTAGGGTTCCTCTCGATCTGATCTCATCGGTGAAGGACCAGAGCTGGGGCCGATCAAGCGTTCTTCTCTCTTGCGCAGCCGCGAGAATCGCACGTGGCGAGTTTCAGCCCCAGGTTCCTCTCGATCTGATCTCGCTCTCAAACGAGGAAGGTCTCTCGGTGTTGTTCCGGATTGTCGGTTAGAGCTGGCAATGTCTAAAGACAGGATATGACATAACATGAACAGCATCAAACATAAAACCGATATAACATTGACACATCTTTTCTGAATTGAGGAGTTATTTCAGTCTTGAAAGTAATTATCATTTAAAGGAATATCACTGTCCCATGTCATGTGACACAAGGTTCAAACTGAACATGAACATATCATGCTACAGCAGATTGTGAACCCTACTTCCAGGCTTGTAGTCTTCTAGCAGATAATTAAGTCATATTTTACCAGAGACAAGGATGTCAATATCCACTTCAAAGCATAGTATGAAGGATTTAATGAATTTTCCAGGCCAAAAATAAAGGTAGACTTAGACTTGAGAGACGATTGCAAGTAAGTGTTCATAATTTCAGCTGAAAAGGCTTTAATTTCATCAACAGCAAGCAATAATCAGGAACATCAAAAGATTTTTCAGATGTATCTACATATGTGTTGATAAAACTAGTAATATACAGTAATTTCACAAATATCTACATATCTGTTGATCAAACTAGTAATACACAGCAATTAGGGGAGTGTCCAATGTCTCAACGCAAACTATGATAAACAATTAAGAAAAATCTCATTTTACCCTTGTTGAAAGTCCATCAAATAACAGAAGACTAATAATTAGACCCCATTAATATGCGAAAAAGGTAAACTGTCCCTTTTTCTTCTTTTGTGTTTGCATCTGCTTGGTGGAGTGGCATTGAGGAGGAGATAACTTACACACTATGCACTCACTGTCGGCTACTGTTAAATGAAGTACATGGGAAAAAGAAAATACTAGAATTTGAACAAAATTTCAAACAGCTCTACAATTACAACTTGATTGGATACAGATGCCTCACCCCGGTTGAGAAGTGGATCTCACACTGATATCACTTCGAGTCAGAGGAGGTTGAATTTTTGTTTGCTCCCTTGCCATTGAATTTAGAGCAACGAGCGACTTTCCCCCAACTTGAGAATCCTTGGCATTGTCTCCCAACCTGTTGAAGATTGCATAAACCATGTGAAGGCATAAAGCATGGAATGTCCAATCAAAGAAACTAGAATCAAAAATGAAAATCTTCACCTAGTTTCATTTAGATGTACAGAAGCAAGTGTTTTGCTGCTAAATTGAGTAAGCTTTCTCCCACTTGATGGTTCTCGAGAAGACTGACTCTTAATTTCCTCTGACCTCTTGAAAAACTTTGAGTGGGCTTGTCCTCCAGGCTCCCTACTGGTAAAGAAAGAGGACAATATATAATTGCAGGCTCTCCGTTTGGGACATTTGCATAATACGAAAAGTGAGCTAAGAAGTGCAAAAATGTTTTGCTGTTGATCCACCAATCTCTTTTCTGAACTCTGGAATTGCCGTAAAATGCATCAGCATGATAGCAAAAGCTCAATGAATGAGTGCATCGAACTGAAAATCACAACAACTAGCATTCCAGTCCTTACATATTAAGCTATGGATGCATATGCTTTCTAAATTTTCACAAAATCGACCATCAAGAATCCATATTTCTTAAAAGGAGAGTAATGACCCATTGCTCTAATTAGTCATGGCAGAAACATGCCAATAATATAGGTTCCCTCTCATTCCTCTAATCACTTAAAGGTAAGGGATAAATTGGACAACCTGAAAACAGCCATTTTACTGTCATGCAGTACTTTTTTTGGAATAATACTGGCTGTATCATTAAGACTTGTCTCAGGCTTGGACTCTTTGTTATCAGGCTTAGTAGCATTCAATGTATCGAGAAAAGGTTTATTGCTTCCGTTTGCCTCGTCTTCTGCTCCTGGAACATGTGGCTCACTTGAACCTTCTGACTGCATGTTGCCTTGAGAATATGTGGCTTCCCCTGCCATTTCTTCCCTGTCACACTGCTCTTCACCCAAAGTGGAATTTAAACTTTTTACGATTGACAAATCTTTTCTTGGAAGTTCAGGGGTGGTACTTAAATTTGTGTCAACCCCAGGCTGAATATGTGCTTCTCTTGATGCTGTTTTGTCTGATGAATAATCTTGTTGATCAGATCCATGAGAACACTCGCTGTTTGTCCTTTCGAAAGAAGATTGTTCTGCAATTGAATTTCTACAGGCTGCAGGCGTTGTCACCCAATCATCCATTCTGGCGTTCGGCATAGAAGTCGAAGTTGCAGAAGTTCCTACTTGAATCTCTGATGTACCCACACAGCGTGTTGATTGAACATTATCAATCATAGCATTATCCTCACAGTCAGGAATTGCCTCAGGAAGGCGAGTTTTCAAGTCCTGGTGCTCATTCATCTCCGATGATCTCCCTTTGCTTCCTAAAACCTTCTTCCCACCTTGTTGTCCCTCAGTCATGGGTAAATCAAGATTAAAGCCATCCAACCTGGATAGCACAAATCACTGCTAAGTTCCTAGATTGCAACCACAAGTCATGAAATTTCCCTTCACTTGAAAATATAACCTTATGTATCAAAGAATAAGCCCTAATGTGAAGCTGTCTTACTCATTAAAATCAAAGGAAAAAGAAAATCTTTTCTTGGAATTTCCTTCATCAGGTGATTCCGCTTCATTTCTGTCCTTATTTGGAGATTTCTTAGATGGACAGGAGAAATCGAGATCTGGCATGTCCACTTTGAATGATGAAAACTTGTCAAAGTCAGCATCCAGGTTAAAATCGACATCCCTGAGAAAGGTTTTTTAACAATCAATTGACAGAAAGCAGAGATATATCCCACTCTCATAAAAGGGAGATTGTAACAAGCTTTAATGCAACTTCACCATCATCCATTGTTTTGAAGATATTTGAAGTAGTTGAATAATATGTGAAGCATGCCTCACTTAATCACCGCGGGCATTATTCTCCACAAAGCAGTAATTTTTTTTTTTTTTTGGTCGAAACACAAAGCAGTAATTGTACAGGGGTGAATATATATAACCAACACAAGTATGAAAATAGAATATTAAAGTTAGATGCCACATCCATACCGATTTATTATCTAACTGCCTATACTTTAAGTTTCACTTACAGTTTATCAAAGTTGAAGTTCTTTGTTTTGCCTTTGCCAAAGCTAAAATCCACTGTGTCATCTTCTGCCACAGACAATGACTTCCAGGAGGTAAGGAACTCCTTTCCAAATTCAGCATCTGTTGAAATCCGATTTAACATTGAGCTATGACCTACATATCTTACCTTCATAAGACATGGCCAGAAATGTGTACAAGGAATCATCCTAATCAATGACAAGGATGAAAACTTGTTTTAACATTAAGAAAGCTTTAATTTGTTTTCAAGTACGTGAAAAGTATGCTGCACTAATTATTGACCATGATATCCAAGAGAATCACATGATGGGCCATATTAAATTAATAACCTAAACAAATTAATTAGGTTTGAAATAGATAAATATACATCCTTATGGTACCATTCCACCTCAGAAGTGAATTTACTGTATTTTGAGATTTGTCAAGCCTACAGAGTACCTAGTAATGATTTATCCTCTTTCTGATTCACCACTGCGGTTTCCTTAGGTGAATCTGCCATCTGCAAGGGAAAGAGTGAGGAAAGCATAAGAAAAAAGAGAATTCAAATGGCCCTTAGAATTTACAAAAGAAAAGGGAGATTTTAATTGCAAATTCATTAGGTTGGCTATACTACACAGCAACCTCCTCTCTTTGTAAAAGCAACATCTCTTTGTAAGATGCATCTATAGCATTTTTTCACTTATCTTATGCAGAAGCATATATAAACTAGCCTAGGAGGGACCTTAGCCAGTCCATTAAAGTGAAAAACCCACACGTGACATATAGATAGTTCATACAGGAGCAGTATTTACTTATACTAAGTGGCTAGGTGGAGAGCTGCAAGCTTTAAACTTAAAACCCTGCAACCAAAAACACCCATATATACATGCCACTATCATATGTCTCTGAAGATTCATTTTTCATCCTTCCACAAATGCAAAGGTAAAGGATCTCCAATTTGAGAGCAGTGATAAGATGGACACCTAATTAGTACAATAAAGTAATGATCATTTCAAGATTTCTCTACGTTGATTCAAGTGGGACATAAGTCTATCACACTTTCAATATGAAATGGCTGAAGGAGTTCAACTAGACTGCAAGTGGATCCACTATTGCTATTGCAAAGGATGAACAAATGCAGTAATAAAAAGTTCATGCAGGGGCAAAGCACAGGGCTAATCCAGTATAGTCTATGCCAAGAAAAGAACAGGGATGCTAATTTAACAAGAGAAACCATAGCATTGAGATTTAGCAAATGAATTAGGGGCTGTCTTATGACAACCTAAAATATATAGGTCTTCCTATCACATTCAGGTCACCCGATTTCCAGTGCAGTGAAGTTCAATTAAAACGAATGTTATTGAAAAAAAAATATATATATATATATATATATACACACACACACACATAAGAACAGCTACTTATCATGGCATCATTTCAACAAAAAGAGATGCCGTGAAATAGCATTATCTCTGTACAAAATTGCCCTGAGCAGCGAAAAATCTCCTGCTCATACCTCAGAAGCCAAGACAATGAGCAGGTAAATGCTGTAAGTCATAGTGATTTCCTCTAAATAAGCGTCTACATTGTGCTCAAACTGCAAGAAGCTATATGCTTCCAGCAAAAAGCTTACACCAATTCTGAACGCAAAACTTATCCACAAGCTTGTTCCAGAGGTATATCAGAGAGAGATAAACGTAGCAATCGAGAAGAAATACTTTGCTGCGCCTAACCTTCAAAATCATAGATGACGCTCCAACGAACTCGATAAAGCCAATCCACATTGATCACAAAGAGGTCTTCCGACATCAAACGGACCTACAGTGACGGGAGGGTGGGAGACGCAAAACGAACGAACGCGAAAGGGCGAGAGACAACTAAGCGCGGAATCAAACAGGTGAGAATCCGAAAGGAACTCCTCATCGGTCCAGTTCGCATCTCATCAAATCCACCATCGGAAAACTAAAGCGCGCTCGCGAAGTACCTCTGCTCAACGCTACGAAACAATCAGCGAAAGCCGATGTTTCAGAGGCACGGAGCAACGAGACACGGAAGAAGCCACGGCCAGAAGAAGAAATCGACGGATTGCGAAAGCTCGAGATCGATTCGCATGTCGACAGTACCTTCCTTGCGATCGCGACAGGGAGCGAGCTCGAGCGTGGGAGAGAGAGAGAGAGATAGAGATGGACTGGATTTGAATCGAGATGAGAGAAGTAATCTAGTTTTTCTACAGGTTTTGAATGGCGACTCTTTATATATAGAGAGAGACAGAGAGAGACAGAGAGTAGTTTCGAAAGAGGCGGGACCGGAAAAGCGACGGAAATTGGGCGGAGGTTCACTCGAGCGTCGTGCGTTCGCCGAGAGTTTTCCCGACGGGACAGAAGGAAATCCCGATTTCGGCCCCCTCAGGGGAAACATTTCTGCTTAGCTCCGTTCATTTCAAGAAAAAAATTTTAAAATTTTTTTACCTAAAAATAATACTTCAATCATTTACAAAAATTTATAAATATTCATTAATTATTTCAAATGATAACAAACAGTCGTTTCAGAAAAATATAATTAAAACAATCCATTTTCTGTAAAATAAATGAAATCTATCTTGAAAAGAAATACAATGAACCTAGATATTTGGATTCAAAAAAATCTTGATTGTCAATCACGTGAACCCACATTTGGGAATTGCGTGATCAATGACCTTGATGGATTCGGGGACATGTAAGCTCTAGTCCAGACAAGCATCTACCCTCACGTTGAGACTCGAGATGCTATTGGTTGATTGCTACTTAAGCCCATCTCACATTCCAAGTGTCACACAAAGGAGTGGGCACTTTCGTCTAGGAATAATTTAAAGGTTGGCTTGAGCAGGACTTAGAGAAATTGACAAGAAAATGAATATCTTATTATGTTGTAAAGGAGGATTTCTTGAAGTTATATATAGCCTTGACATTTGTCTTATCTTATCTGCTATAGGAATGTTGGGCTCAAAGCTATATAACACCGACACGGACATGCGACACGCGATACAACACGACACGCTGACACGTCATTTTTTTAAAATAGGGAATTTTGACACGTTCCGACACGTTATATATTAAATGTATTTTTATATATAAATACATAAATAAATAATAATAAAAATAGCATAGAATTAATTTACACGAAAAATATTAAATAATATCATTCATTATTTTAATTTGTTACAATAATACACAAAACTTAGAGGAAAAAAACATTGTTTAAAGAAAAATGCTGAAATGATATTTTTAAATTTATTTATTTATCATATATAGCATTTTTTATTACTTCTTTCATAGTAAAAGACTTTAAAAAATAAAACAATTCTAAAAAAAAAAAACTGAAAAAAAAAAAAAATTGACCCCGTGCGTCTTCTTTTGTTTATATTTATATTTTGACCCCTCAAGTATTAGAAATTTTTAAAATTGACCCCGTGCACGTCGAAATCACGTGTCGGAGTGTGTCGGAGAGAGTTGATCACATGTCGGATTTTTCAACACTCGTTGACCGCGTGTAGGAGCGTGTCGGGACGTGTTGGAGCGTGTCGGACACGTGTAGGAGTGTCGGACACGACACGAAAGCTTCCAGAGAGTATCCGTGCTACATAGGCTCAAAGTGCCAATAAAATACCAACAGCCCATTGAGCAGTCTATCACTGGGGTCCTATTAAATACAAGTGGGAAGTTCAAAACTGGCAGTACACTTTAAGCCATTTGAAGAAGTATTTAGCTACTGACCAAAAAAAAAAAAAAGAAGTATTTAGCCGCTGACTTTGGTTTTTCTAATCATTCGGCAATGGCATTCGATCTAATGGTCTTCCGTCATTTAAAAAAAAAAAAACGATCTTCTGTTTCATTCATTTTGTAGGTTCGGGGAAGGTTCCCAGAAGCATCTCCTAATTCAAAAGAAACAAAACAAGAACACATTTCGTACATAAAACGGAGACTTTCTTGTTTTTTTTTTCCGACAGGTGAGATACTTTTATTAGCCCGATATAAGGAAAGGGTGGATCAAAGAGAATAAATAAAATATTTGTGCAAAAGAGCAAAGCGACTAAAATGTAATAATACTTGGAATGAGGTGAACTTTTGAATAATGAAAGCTTGATTCCACGGCTTCCACGCATGTCATGCCATAATCACGTTCTTTCGAACTTTTGCAAATGGGGACTGCAACTGCATGCGCGACAACTGATGTAAATATATATGATGGATAGATGGGAATGGCGAAGAGGATAGAGAGAATGACTTTTGATCCCTTGGGTTCCGCTCTGGCCAGCGATATTGTCTATAAATAATATTGTCAACGCCCTCGGATCTACATCTCTGTCTTGAGAGAGAGACAGAGAGACAGAGAGACAGAGACAGAGACAGAGACAGAGACAGAAACGTTTTGATCCCTTGACTCCTGCGCATGGGGCCTGCAGTTGCGTGCCCGCTTTCACAAGCATATCGTCACGGACATTTATTTTCTTTTTAATTGTCGACTAATAGCATTCGATCTTATGGTTTTCGTTGCTAAAAAATTACGACTCTGTTTCCACCATCTTCTCATAGACCCATAGTATTTCATTGGTTCTCCTATAACTACTTCATTATTTCCTCATAACGTGTTGACGTGGAATATTTCTCTGTTGAAGATCATCGAGTCAGAAAGAGAGGGAGAGAGGGAAAGAGAGATCTGCTTAGCTGAGCAAATTACTGCTATGGCAAGCTCAGATGCTGGAACATCATGGAGAAGTGAATACCAAGTGTTCTTGAGTTTCAGAGGACCCGACACTCGGACTGGATTCACCGATGTCCTCTTCCATAGCTTGACTGACGCTGGAATCCGCGTCTTCCGAGACGACGAAGAGCTCCGTGTCGGTGAAAGGATCGATGGATCACTTTTGCGAGCGATTGACAGCTCAAGGATTTACATACCCATCCTCTCTCGAAACTATGCTTCGAGCCAATGGTGTCTCCGTGAGCTCGCACAGATTGTGGCAAACACCTTCAAATCAGAAGGTAATAAAGAAATCCTACCTATTTTCTTCGACGTGGAACCCGACGATGTTAAGCTGAAAACCCCCTTATATCGAGATGCCATACTTAATTTGGAGCGCGAGAAGAAGTTAAGCAATAAGCAAGTAGATGCTTGGAGAGAGGCACTCATGGAGATTGATGCAATAAAGGGGTGGGAAGTGAAGAAGTATAAAGGGTAAGTTAGTTGCTTTCAAGATGATAGTTTTCCCAATGTTCCTAATACTTAATCTAGTTTGCACGAACATTTATTAACATAATCCCGAGACTGCTAATCTCATGTTGGAATCAAGTTAAATTTCAGGTGACGACATGGCACATGCGTTGCCGAGAGCGTAAAAAGTATGCTTCTGAGTGATGTTAATGTCCAAATTGGACTTTTAGAAGATCCATTCTAGATTTTTGAAGACCCATTGCTTATCAGATCATTGTATAGTTTATGCGATGCTTGAATAACTATCACTTCTAGTTACGTAATCGTGATTGTGCTCACTATAATGGTTTTCCATCGTGGCAGCCATGGAGAACTGATCAAATTGGTAGTGGAGAAGGTCGTGGAACATTTGAAGTCAAAACATAGATTGGTGCCTGAACATTTAGTTGGAATTGATGATCAAGTAGTAGCAGTAAGCAAATTATTAGACATCAATTCCGATGGTGTGCGACTCATTAAAGTTTATGGCATGGGAGGTATCGGTAAAACAACACTCGCCAAGGTTATCTTTAATCAACTCTCTTCTCATTTTGGAAAGTGTTGTTGTTTCCTTGAAGACGTTCGAGTGAATTCGTCAAGAATTGACGGCTTAGTTGCCTTGCAAAAAAGGTTACTATCCGAAATCGGACATCCTGTGGGAACATGGAGCATTGACGGAATTGATTATGGAACTAAAAGGACTCAAGAAATACTTTGCAATAAGAAAGTCCTTATTGTACTTGATGATGTTGATAACAATGAACAAGTGGAAAAATTAGTTGCAAGGAGTACTTTATATTCAGGATCTAGAATATTGATTACAACTAGAAATAAAGATATCTTGCAATTCAATAGACCAAAGTATCAAGTTTTAGATTATGAAATGAAGGTGATGAGTACAAATCATGCGCTCGAGTTTTTCAGTAGGCATGCATTTAACAAAGACATTCCTTTAGACGATTACAATGATCTTTCAAGGGAGATTGTATCTGCTACCGAGAGACTTCCGTTGGCTCTTGAGGTAATTGGTTCATTCCTCTCCCAAAAACCGCAAGAACTATGGAAAGAGACATTGAAAAAGTTAAGAAAAGAACCTCATGAGGATGTTTTTGAAAAATTGAAGATCAGCTATGATGCCTTAAATTTCGAGCAACAACAAATTTTCCTCGATATTGCATGCTTTTTCATCGGTGAAGATAAGGCAAATGCAATCTACCTATGGAAAGGTTGTGAGTTTTTCCCAAATACAGGAGTTGCTGCCCTCATTGACATGTCTTTGGTAAAGATTGTGGAGAATGATAAGTTTTGGATGCACGATCAACTTAGAGATATGGGAAGAAAAATTGTTCTCCTAGAAAATCCAATAAATCCCGAGGAGCGGAGTAGGATATGGATTTGGGAGGAGGCTCTTAATGCAATAAGACCAAAGGAGGTAAAGCACTTATGGAGAGATCTAACTAGTTTTTGCCATAGATTCCACTCCATTGTACATTCTTGGGTTTTTTTTTTTCTTTCCTTTTTATAATCCTTTGGCTCTATGAGATAGAATACTGATATCACTCATTTCCTATTCTCATTTGCAGATAAACAAGAAAGTTCAAGCGCTATCTCTTTATTCATCTCAACGAAGTATGCATGATGTCTTTGTTCAAATTAAAAGGATTGGAAGGTTGGAACATCTAAGATTCCTTAAATTATCTCAATTAACCCTTGTTGGAGATGCAACATATCGCCTTCCCAAATCAACATTGATTTCTTTGAGTTATTTTCTGCAAAAGTGGACCAACATGTGCCTAAAAAATTTAGTCATTCTTGAATTTGTCAACATTGCTTTCTTTGGTAATCCAGAAATCTCAATCAAGGTGCGTAATATTCTTATTCCTATTTTATTTTATTGGAAAGTAATATTCAATTGTTCATCTATTGAGTATTGCATTCATTTTGACAGATGGCAACAAAATTGAAAGTTCTTTCTTTCAAAAATTGTCGAAACATATTCAAAACACCTAACTTCTCTAGATGCCCAAATTTAGAGAAGCTTACTTTCGAACGTTGTGACAATTTGAGGAAAATCAATGGCTCTATTGGGAAGTTGAAGTGTCTGATTGATTTGAAGATTGATAGCTGCAATTCTCTTAAACATTTGCCTGAAGAAATCGGGGACCTAGTGAATCTACAGTATTTCTTTGTACACTGTAATAAAATGAAGAAACTCCCAAATTCCATGTGGAAGTTGAAATTATTACGTGAGTTGTTCTTTCAAGGTTGCACTTCTCATAATTTAGATTCAGCAAATTCATGGGAGTTACCCTGTGTTATTGGAATGCTCCAGAATTTGGAAGTGCTTCAAGTCACTAGTCCCTCTTTAAAAGGTCGACTTCCTTCTGAAATTGGAAGTTTGCCCCTTCTAAGAATCCTGAATCTATCAAGAACTCACGTCTGTGAACTTCCAGAGACCATCAGCATGCTTCCTTGCCTACAAAGAATTGAGTTGATGGAATGCAATAATATTCAAGAGTTGCCGACCCTCCCAACAAGTTTAACCCATCTAAAAGTGTCATCTCAATTGTTGCGGGTAGTCTCGGATCTTTCGAACTTGACTAATTTGGTTGAGTTGTATCTAGTTGATTATGGAATAGTAAGAGATAAACTTTGTATCGATGAGTTACAGTGGATTGGGAAGTTATCCAAACTGACCAAATTGAGCTTCGGACTTTACAATGTCCCTATTCCTACTGAGATGGCTTCCCTTCCTGTGCTAAACGAACTTTATTTGTGTGGATTCAACCCACAAACCTTTCCGCAACTACCCATATCTCTAGAAAAGCTAAGGCTTAAAAATTTCAATTCGGTTGCGTCACTCTCTCAGAAGCTAAGAAATTTGTTATGTTTAGAGCTATATGATTCTCCATTGCAAGAAATACAACTTGATGGGCTTCAACTTCCACGGCTAAAGCAATTGCGTGTGGAAGGCTGGCAATGCCTCGAAAGGTTGAGGCTATCAAGAATCAGGAAGCTAAAAAATGTTGAGTTGAAGTTTTGTATAAAGTTAGTTGAGATCCAATTTTCTTGGGTGTTATCACTAGAGGCATTGAATGTTGTAGGTGGTGAGTCCTTGGAAAGGATAGTTTATGAGTTTGATAATGAATTGATTAGTTGTGAAGGGAGGCTGATTTTTCCATCGATGGTCTTAAATAAGTTGCGTACTTTCTATCTGTCAAGGTGCCCTAAGATACTCGACGTCCAAGTTGAAGGTATGTTGGAATCGTGGGAACGCTTTGACATTAAGGGTTGTCCTTTCTTGCAACGTCTCGGTGGTTTGTCCAACTTAAAGAACCTAAAGACTTTATTAATCCGGGGCTGCGAGAGGCTACGGGATGTCGAGGGCGTCGACGAGTTGGAGTGTTTGAACCGTTTAACACTTCGTGATTGCCGATCGTTGGAAAGGTTGATTGATGTGTCAACCACCAAACTGCCAAATGATTGCCACGTACGGATCAAAAGGTGCGGGAGATTACCTGGGGTTAAGAAAGGATTCAACGGCTCCGTCCAGTCCTTCAAGCATTGTAAGGCGAGTTTGGATCATTCTCTCTATTTCTTTTTTATATTTTCTTGACGCAACCGTCCACGAACACCAATTCAACTCTAAGGTAGATTTGTAATAATGGTGAGAAATTAAAAAATAAACAAAAATCAATTAATATTTGATCTCACTTATTTTAAAACCCACTCAATATAAGTTTGTTTTATTTTCAGCTCACGTTTTCTCATTTTCTTTTCTTTTTTTTTTCTTTTTTTACATGAGAGTTAT
Organism: Eucalyptus pauciflora; assembly: GCA_007663325.1. Lineage (NCBI taxonomy): Eukaryota > Viridiplantae > Streptophyta > Magnoliopsida > Myrtales > Myrtaceae > Eucalyptus > Eucalyptus pauciflora. The sequence continues at coordinate 271,246 of VMYD01000257.1, read as the reverse complement.
ATTCTATATGTGCAGCAAATTTATGGGACAAGGTCAGCTTTTATCAAAAGTCATTGGAAATATTGCAATTTTTAGAAAATATATATAAAATAACTCAGAGTATCTCATTAAAATGTTCTTTTCACTTTATATGAAATGAATTGTTTATTTAGCGAATTTTTATGTAATACATTCCACTTTATTGTCATTTCTTATTTAATACTATTCATTTTGGAGATGAGTTTAGTGATTTGCAATTTCCACGGTGAAAATAGAATACTAAAGGAATCCTATACTCATTGCACAATTTCATTAAGAATTTGCTGAGGGAATTCTTTCAAGAACACAACTTAAATGGTCCACTGATCCACAAATCGACCGACTTATGTTATTGATGGAGTTGAGTGTTAATTGAATTGGCATGTGGATGGGGTCGGCCAATTAGGATGTGTGTTCCAAAAGCATCTAGAAATATTTATTAAGATTTTTCATTCTAAAAAAAACAATGAAAATCTAATTTTTGAAAGTCTGCATCCTCCCCGGTTTTTGACCGTGTTTGTTAATGACCACTTTAAACATTGTTCAGACATTTATTTTTTCAGTTGTGAGGCATTTCACTTCATTTCATTGACCTGCTTCCACTACACTAGATAGAGAAGGGGAAAATGAGGAGGAAAGGCTTCATCTACTTAATTTCTAACTAGCCCCGGTCTTCTTTTTTCTTTTTCTTTTTTTTTTTTTTGGTAAGAACATATTGTTATTTCTATCTTAGAAGCTTATATCTAAGGCAGATAATGGGTCAGACCAATAAAATGTCTTACTAATGCATGGACATAGGTAGCATACGAGTCAAAGACAGGGCAAGATGGCTGCAACGTAAAATTATTTACATTTGGTGATGGAAAATCGAACTCGTTTGATGTGCATAATCCACATACACAATTTCATTCTAATCCTACATGATTTACAACATTTTCTTGTGCAATATTGTTTCCTCTTCTATATTGATCCTTTCTCATATTTCAATCTCAACAAATACAGCCAAAACTTGTATGTATGACTTTCATCGGTATCTTTTGAGGATTTTAAAGCAACTCCTATCTATTTGATTGCATTATTTTAATCATGCCATTCCTTCTTCGAAGCTTTCTCCTAAAATTGGTTATGATTTTATTTTTCAGGAATCAGGCTTTGATTTGACAACATGTTTCAGACGCTTGTGAAGTTCTGAAGGCAACCCGCACGATAATTGTTAGAATGCAGGGACAGAACTAGCATAATTTTTTATCGTGGTCATTGCACTGAAGAGTCCAAAGGTTTTTGAGAATGATTTCCAGTACCAGGACATCAACTTAGGATGCAGGTGTGACCTCATCATTTTCAAGCTAGAAAGATGATTTACCCTTGTGGCAGAATTAAGAGAGTTGCTGTTCTTCGCATCAACATTTCTTCGAATCCTTAAAGGATTCCTCACTTAAATTAGTTTTTTTCAGGATTGTCCCATCTCTTTTCGATTGGTCTTAGACAACTCATTCAAATTGCCCATCTTGCATGAAGAACTGCAAAAATTTAGTACAGGCAGATCAAGCATATGCAGAATAATGTTGTGTGAAAGGCCTCATCCAATATATGAAATCTACTCGTTAGAGCTGGCAATCTCTCCAAGACAGGATATGACATAACATGAACATCATCATACATAGAACAAAAATGACATGGCATTGATACATCATACTCTCTCATTTCACGTGACCCAACATGAATATGTCAGGCCACAGCACATTGTGAGCCCTACTTCCAGGCTTGTATCTTCTAGTAGCTAATTTAGTCATACGTAACCAGGGACAAAGATGTCACTATCCTCTTTAGAGCATATTATGGTGAATTTAATATAAGCTTCCGTGGCAAATAATAATGGAAGACTTAGAATTGAGATACAATTGCAAGTGAAAGTTTACAATTTCAATAGTTGATATGTATATCTATTTTCTTGTACATAATATACATTGCCAAGATAATTTATCACGGTAGACAGTAGTTGATATGTATTGTTGGTTGAAACGTTCACGCAAGATTGGCTGTGATTTTATTTCTTCAGGAATCACGTTTTGATCAGATTTGGACATGTTTTGCAGGCTTGTGCAATTTTGAAGACGACTCCGATGATGATTTTTAGCATGCAGGGACGGACTGGCATATCAGTTTAGTGGGGTCGATGTACTGGAGTCAAAGTTTCTAAGAATGGTTTCAAAAACCGGGACATCAAGTTCGGATGCAGGTGAGACCTCATCAGTTTCAAGCTCGATAGATGAATTGCCCTTGCGGCTGATTCAAGGGAAACGCTGTTTTTCGCATCAACATTTCTGATCCTTGAATCCTTGTAAGATTTGTCGCTTGAACTAGTTACTTCTGGATCATCGCATATATTTTCGACTAGTTCTGACAACTCATTCAAATTGCCCGTCTTGCATGAAGAGCTGCAAAAATTTAGTACAACCAGATTAAGCATATGCAATATAATGTTGTCCGAAAGGTCTAATCCAACAAATGAAAATTACTTGTTAGAGCTGGCAATGTTTCCAAGACAGTGATGATATAACATGAAAAACATCATACATAGAACATATGTGACATGACATCAATACATCTTTTCTATAACTAGGAGTTATTTCAATCTTAAAAGTACATATTATTTGAAGGACTATCCCTCTCCCATTTTATGTGACTTAGAAGGTTCAACTCAAAGGTGAATAAATCATGCTACAGCAGATGGTGAACCCTACTTCCAGGCTTGTAGTCTTCCATTAGATAATCGAGTCATATGTTACCAGAGACAAAGATGTCAATATCCTCCTTATAGCATATTAAGATGAATTTAATATGAGCTTTCTTCGGAAATAATAATAGAAGACTTAGACTTGAGATGCAACAGCAAGTAAAACTTAATGATTTCAGCTGAAAAGGCTCTAATTTCACCTAGCAACCAAATGATGAGAGAACATCAAAAGATTTTTTTACACATATCTACATGGGTTGATCAGAATAGTAATATAAAGCAATTAGGTGAGTCTCAAATGTCTCAATGGAAACTATGATATACGGTCAAATAAAAAAATCTCATTTTACCCTAGATGTCCATTCAATAGCAGAAGAGTGATAACCAGGGCAACTTTTTATGGGGAGGAGGTAAAATCCTTCCCGTCATCCCCTCTGAGGAGAGGGGGTGGCAGCCGGAAGAAGATAACTTACACATTACTGACTCGCTGTCAGCTACTGTTAAGTACATGGGGAGAAAGAAATCAGTAGAATTTGAGCACAATTTCATTCAGATCTAAAGTTACAATTTGATTGGGTACAGATGCCTCACCCCAGGTTGAGAAGTGTTTTTCACACTGACATGGCTTCCTGTCAAAGGAGATTGACTTTTTGTGTGCACCCTTGCAAGTGAATTTAGATCAACAAGTGACTTTCCCTCAACTTGAGAATCTTTGGCTTTGTCTCCCAACCTGTTGAACATTGCGTAAACCATGTGATGTTATAAAGCACTCCATGTCCAATCAAAGAAACTGGAATAAAATAGAAAATGTTTATCCTTTCTCATTTAGATGCATAGAAGCAAGTCTTTTACTAATAATTTGAGTAAGCTCTCCTGGTGATAGTTCTCGAGAAGACTAACTCTTGATTTCCTCTGTTCCATTGAATAAATTTGAGTGGGTTTGTTCATGCATCCTATAGGAAAAGAAAGAGCACAATGCATGAGCTGCAGGCTCTCTGCTTGGGACATCAACATAGTAGTAAAAGTGAACTGAGAAGTGCAAAAATGTAATGCAGTCGATCCACACAATTTTCTACTAAAATCTGGAAATTATCATCAAATGCATCAACATAAGAGCCAAAACCCAATGAATGAGTGCATCAACCTGATGACCACAAGAACTTGATGTGTTCCTGTCCTTGGAACATTGAGCTACAGATGCATATTCTTCATAAATTTTCATAAAATCAAACTATCAAGTCCATGTTTCTTAAAAAGAGACATTAATGACTCATTGCTATAGTAAATGGCATAAACTTGCTAATGTTATCCTCATATAAGTTTTCTGCCCTCTCATTCCACAAATCACTTAAAGGTAAGGGATAAAGTAGGGTCAACCTGACGACAGCCATTTCACCGTCATGCATTACTTTGCTCAGATGAAGATTTGTGGCAGGCTTGGCCTCTTCTATATCAGCCTTAGTAGCATTCCATGTATCAAGAAAAGGTTTACTGCTTTAGTTTGCCTCGCCTTCTGTTCCTGGAACATGTGACATAGTTAAACCTTTTGAACGTACGTTGCCACAAGAATATGTGGCTTCCCCTACCATTTGTTCCCTGCTCTTCATATAAAGCGGAATTTAAACTTTTGATGATAGACAAATCTTTTCTTGGAAGCTCTAGAATGGTACTTAAATTTGTATCAGCCCTGGGCTGAACGTGAAACTTCTCTTGGTACTGTTTTATCTGATGTACAACCTTGTTGATCGGATTCTTGAGCGCACGTGCTGTTTGTCCTATCCAAAGAAGATCGTTCTAGGATTGAATTTCTACAGGCTGCAGATAAAGTTAGACATAGAGTTGAAGTTACAGAAATCTCTACCGGAACTTCTGATGTTACTCACACAACATGCTGATTCATCATTATCAATGGCAGCTTTATCTTCACAGTCTGGAATTGCCTCAGGAAGGAGACTTTTCAAGCCCTGGTGCTCATCCATCTCTGAAAATCTCCCTTTGCTTCCTATGACCTCCTTCCCTCCTTGTTCTCCCTCAGTCATGGATGAATCAAGATTAGAGCTGTCCAACGTGGATAGCACAAATGACTGCTAAGGTCCTAAATGCAAACATGAGTCATGAAATTTGTTTCGAATGTTTCCATTTTTATTATTTTGGTATGATATTGTTTCCTCTTATAAATAGATCCTTTCTCGTACTTCAATCTCAACAAATGCAGTTAAAACCTACATATATGACTTTTATCAGTATTTTTCAAGGAACTTAGAATGGCGTCTATCTATATTCTTGTGCATGGTATTCATTAACAAATAGGTCAAACACTCTGGACATTAGTTGATATGTATAACTAATTGGTTTGACTGCATAATCTCAATCATTTCTTTCCTTTTTCTGAAACTTTCATGGAAGATTGGTTGCGATTTTATTGTTCAGGAATCACACTAGATGACATCCCCTGCAAAATAGACACTCACCAATTCTAATGCATTACAAAATAGCATCCCCATAATTGTATTTTCCACACCCTATTGAAGAGGTGTAAGGTATTACTTGGAAGCGAAGAGCAAACAATAGAAAGGAACCTCAGATGATTTCCCTTATGAATTGATAAGTGGCTGGTTTTATTGGTTTACCTGTTCTGTGACAACTGTTTCTGAGGATTCTCAGAAACTTCTAAAGTGTCAAGAGTAAGAACATTACTTTTACAAACAAAACCCAGTCACAGGAGCAAGTATAATGGTGCTATTAACACTATTCACCTTTTCTAACTTGGAGACTGAGAGAATCGTTTCAATGGACTAAATGGCATTAAATTGGCATCTGATCCCTGAAATATACACTCATGGCTTCAAATGCATTACAAAATAGCATCCCCATAAGTATATTAGAGCAAACAACAGAAAGGAACCTCATACAATTTCCGTTTTAAGGATGAATTGAGAAGTGACTGGTTTTCGGTGCTTTTGCTACAATGAGCTAACAAATGTGCTGCATCACCTCGCATTGCTGTAATTTGCTCAGAGTATCTCATGGAACTGATTTCCTCTGTAGGATTAGAACCAAGTTGATCTTCTTTGGTCCTTGTGGCCCTGCGCACATTGACATCATGATCTCTAATATTATCTATGGTTTCAAGTACCTGGACATCAAGTCAGGATGCAGGTTAGACCTCTTCATTCTCAAGCTAGAAAGATAAAAAGCCCTCTTGGAAGAATTAATAGGGTTACTGTTCTTCACATCAACATTTCTGACCCTTGAATCCTTAAAAGATTCCTTGCTTGAATCAGTGACTACAGGATTCACACATATCTTAACGATAGGTGTCAACAACTCGTTTAAACTGCCCATCTTGCATAGAGAACTGAAAAAGTTTAGTGCAAGCAGATTCAGCATATGCAAAATAATGCCGTGTCAAAGGTCTAGTCCACTATATGCAATCTACTTATTAGCGTTGGAAATGTCTAAGACGGGACATGACAACATGAACAGAATCAAACATAAAACTGATATGACATGACATTGACATATCCTTTCTGTAATGAGGGGTTATTTCAGTCTTGAAAGTATATATCATTTAAAGGAATATCACTCTCCCATGTTGTTGACACCTAAATAAATTTGGTTGCGACACATGTCATGTGACTCAAAGGTTCAAACTGAACATGAACATATCATGCTACAGCAGATTTTGAACCCCACTTCTAGGCTTGTAGTCTTCTAGCAGATAATTTAGTCATATTTTACCAGAGACAAATGTCTCAATGCAAACTATGATATATTTTACCCTAGTTGAAAGTCTGACAGAAGTCACAAAGCTGATTAGAGAACCCGCAGCAACTAGAAAGAGAGAAAGAAAGAAGAGAGAAGGAATAGAGAGAAGGAGGAGAAGGAGAACGTAAAAGAAACAAAGAGAGGGTTGTAGTTTTCTGTAGTAACAGAAACCCTACACCCATTGTATTTATATAATATCTTTATGTAAGTAAAAAAAGGAAACAAAACTCTGATAATAAAAGAAGGAAATAAAACTATGATAATAAAGGAAACTTAATTAAAGTAACTTAACACTCTCCCTCAAGCTGGAGCATATAGGTCACCCATGCCCAGCTTGGAACAACCAGCAACAAAAGCAGGACGGAATAATGCTTTGGTAAACATATTAGCAAACTGATCTATAGAGGCAACGTAAGGAGTAGCAATTAGCTTCTGCTTCACAGCATCTCGAACAAATGATAGTCAACTTCTATATGCTTAGTTCGCTCTTGAAAAACAGGATTCCCAGCAATATAAATAGCTGCTTGATTATCACACATCATATCAATTGGTTGATTAATAGAAAATCCAAGCTCCTGGAGAAAAGATCTCAACCACAACAATTCGCCCACAGTATGTGCCATAGCACAATATTCAGCCTCCGCACTAGACCTAGCAATAGTAGTCTGTTTCTTGCTTCTCCAAGTAACCAAATTACCACCAATAAAGGTGCAATACCCAGTTATAGACTGTCGATCATACGTTGACCCAGCCCAATCAGCATCAGAATAGCCAACAAGAGTGGAAGTACCATTAGGTTTATAAATTAGTCCTTTACCAGGAGAGCTTTTAAGATATCAAAGAATGCGACAGACAGCATCCCAATGAGCCTTCTTAGGTGACTCCATAAACTGACTCACCACACCAACATCAAAAGAAATATCAGGACGTGTAACAGTAAGATAAATTAGTTTCCCAACCAGACGTCGATATTGTTGCTTGTCTTTAATTTCATTTCCATCATCAACTCCAAACTTTTGATTTGGATCCATAGGAGTATCAATTGGCTTGGAAGCTAGTGTACCAGTCTCAGACAAAAGATCAAGAACATACTTTCGCTGAGACAAATTAATACCTTTTTTACTTCGTAAAACTTCAATACCCAGAAAATATCTAAGGGTTCCCAAGTCTTTAATCTGAAACTGCTGCTGAAAAAAGGATTTAACCTCATAAATGCCGGTCACATCACTACCAGAGACAATTATATCATCCACATATACCACAAGAATGACCACCCCAGATTCCTTCTTGCGAACAAACACAGAATGATCTGAATAACATTGGTGGAAACCACATTTGGAAATCACTGAACTGAATTTTTCAAACCATGCTCTTGGAGACTGTTTCAACCCATAAATAGCCTTATGTAGCCGACATACTTTACTATGATTCTCCCCCTGAGCAACATACCCAGGAGGTTGCTCCATATATACTTCTTCAGACAAATCACCATAAAGAAAAGCATTCTTGACATCTAATTGATATAATGGCCAATCGAAATTCACAGCAAGAGAAATAATAACACGAACAGAATTGAGACGTGCCACAGGGGAAAAAGTCTCAAAGTAATCCACTCCATAGGTTTGAGTAAAACCTTTAGCAACAAGCCGAGCTTTAAAACGTTCAATTGAGCCATCTGGATTGTACTTGATAGTGTACACCCAACAACACTTCACCACATCTTTCCCAAGAGGAAGATCAACTAATGACCACGTTTGGCGAGACACCAAAGCTTCCATTTCCACATCCATAGCTTTCTTCCACTCAAGGCGAGACAAAGCCTCAGTGGTAGAAGTAGGAATTGTGTGAGTTTGTAATGATAGAGCAAAGTCATGTAATGGAGAAGGAAGATGTGAAAGAGACACATAATGCTCAATAGGGTAAGCCAAATAGGATTTTTGTGTGCACGATCGAGTACCTTTGCGAAGGGCAATCGGAAGATCATCTGGACCTGGAGACAAGGAGGAAGATTGAATGGAGGGCATGGAAGAGCTGGAAACTGGTGGTGCCATAGACTGCTTTCGCCGCTGATACACCTGCAAGGGAGGAGGTACTGGAGAAGAACTAACGGAATCTAAGGGGATAAGATGTGGGATAGGAGGATCAGCTACAATGTCAGTTGAAAACTCTTTACCCTCAGCAGAATAATATGGTGTGCCCTCGAAAAAAGTAACATCAGCACTAACATATTGGGTACAAGTTATTGGATCATAACACCGATATCCCTTTTGTGTACGTGAATACCCAAGAAAAATACATTTAGTGGCACGAGGAGATAGTTTATCAGAACCGGAACGTAGGTTATGAACAAAACAAACACACCCAAAGATGCGCGGGGTAAGAGGGAATAATGGCTTGTCAGGAAATATAACACTAATTGGTGACTGATGATTGAGGATAGTGGAAGGCATACGATTTATGAGATAACATGCGGTAAGGATAGCATCACTCCAAAATGATTTTGGCACATGCATATGAAATAAGAGTGAATGAGCAACTTCTAGAAGGTGACGGTACTTTCTCTCGGCCACACCATTCTGCTGAGGGGTATAAGCACAACTTGTTTGATGTATAATGCCAAGATTAGAACAAAACAAAGAAATTGCTTTCTGTGTATATTCTAGAGCATTATCTGTTCGCAAAATTTTAAGGGATGTATTAAACTGATTAGTAACTTCACGATGAAATAATTGGAAAACATGTAAAAATTCAGAACAGTCATGAAGCATATAGAGCCACGTTAAACGAGAATAATCATCCACAAAAGTAACAAAATACTTAAAACCATTTCTACTAACAATACGGGAAGGTCCCCAAATGTCCGAATGAACAAGTTCAAGTAAAGTAGATGCACAAGAATCATTACGACTAGGAAAAGAACTACGATGATGTTTCCCAAGTTCACAAGCTTCACACTCAAGAGTAGAAATTGATTTACACTCGGGAATTAATTGTTGTAACTTAAATAAAGATAAATGCCCTAAACGAGAATGCCATAATAGGGGGTTAATAGAACTAGCAGCTAGACCATTGGCATCAGCAGTAGAGACACCATTCAGATAATAGAGTCCATCACGTTCATGCCCTCCACCAATCTTCTTCTTTGTCTGAAGGTCCTGAAAAACACAATAAGATGGGTAAAATGTAACTGAACAACTAAGAGCTTTAGTTAACTGACTAACAGATAACAAATTTAGAGGAAGTTGGGGAACATGTAAAACAGAGGACAAAGATAAGGAAGGTGTAAGTGAAACAGTCCCTGATCCAATTACTTGAGTCGAGGAACCATTAGCTAAAATAACTTCTGATGAAGGACTAGAGTTATGGTGGGAAGAAAATAGTTCTTGCTTACCCGTCATATGACTAGAAGCTCCCGAGTCAATGACCCAAGGGGTGCTAGGAGACAAAGTAGAGGAAGAGGCCATGTTACCTGTACGTGCAAGAGTGGCGGTGGATGAGAAATTGGAAGCCTCTAGTTGTTGGACACGCTTGATGAGTTGTGCAACCATATCATCTCGAGTCGTAGACTTAGAAGAACTACCTCCGGGTGGGATAGATGGGTTTATGTCGTTGTGAGACACAATTCCAGCACTCCCTTCAGACATAACAGCATTTGCAGTAATTGATCGTGAAGCCCACTCAGGCTTGCCATGCTTGGCCCAACAAGTGTCAATAATATGACCAGATTTGCCACAAAATATACACTGACGGCTATCTCGATCAGAACTTTGTCCACTACGTCCACCACCACGACCACGACCACCACTACTAGACATAAATGCGGAATTGTCTTTAGATGACGTAGAAGACGGAGGGACAATGCGCTGAATTTGACAAAATGCTTCATTCATAGAAGGAACTCTCTCTCCAGCAAGAAGTTGACTCTTCACAGGCTGTAAGTCAACATTCAAGCCAGATAAAAACTTGGCCACTTGAAATTCAGCTCGTTGTGTCTTAAGTCTCTCAAGATCAGTAGTGATGGGCTGATAAAGATTAAGTTCTTCCCACATACCTTTCAAAGCACTATAATACTCTCCAAGAGACTTGTCTCCCTGTTTAAAATTAAAGATCTTCTCATATAATTCATAAACTCTAGACATATTTTTGTCTTGTGAGTAACTCTCCATAAGATCATCCCACACTCCTTTAGCAGTTGTGTGGAACATGACATTAGCAGCGATGGATGGTACCATACTATTCCATAACCACACCAAAAGTGTATCATTCTCTCTCATCCAATCACTATAGTTTTCAGAATTTTCATTAGGAGGGTCTGTAGTAAGATAATGGAGTTTCCCTTTGGCATTAATATAGACCTTCACAGCTTGGGCCCATAACAAGTAATTGGAAGATCCATTTAATTTAATGGTGGTAATTTGAACATTGACACTATCTGTAGAAGCCTTAGTATCACTCATGATGATAGTCTCAATACAAATATATCTACCACTTAATCAAGAAGGCTGAAACTTTAGTGCAAGAAACAAAACAGCAACACTAATGTATACTCAGATGTAATTGGCTTCATCAATAACCAAAGGGAACCCAGCAAAATCAGTCAACCATAATCAATTAAATACTCTGATTCTTGAATCCGTTGATCAGTAAGTGTCGTAATCCATGTTCAGAAATCAAACCTGATGAATTTGATATCTTCTGATCTCATACATATCGAGACTCAAAGAGAAAACCGATAAAAATTGCAACTTTAGGTGGCTGCACACCAGAGAATAAGTAGGGTTACTAGGGGACTCTCAAACCAGCAATAGGATCAAGTAATCAGGTAGTTAGATTTTGCTCTGATACCATGTCACAAAGCTGATTAGAGAACCCGCAGCAAGTAGAAAGAGAGAAAGAAAGAAGAGAGAAGGAATAGAGAGAAGGAGGAGAAGGAGAACGTAAAAGAAACAAAGAGAGGGTTGTAGTTTTCTGTAGTAACAGAAACCCTACACCCATTGTATTTATATAATATCTTTATGTAAGTAAAAAAAGGAAACAAAACTCTGATAATAAAAGAATGAAATAAAACTATGATAATAAAGGAAACTTAATTAAAGTAACTTAACAAGTAATAACCAGGGCATCTTTATATCGAAAATAAATAAACTTTCTCTTTTTTTCTTTTGAGTTAGTGTGTGGGTGGGGGAGTGGTGACAAGGAGGAGATGACTTAAACATTACTTGTTAGCTATTGTATAATGAAATACATGGGAACAATAAAATACTAGAATTTGAACAAAATATCAAACAGCTCAACAATTACAACTCAATTGGGTACAGATGCTTCACCCCAGATGAGAAGTGGGTCTCACACTGATATGGCCTCCAGTCAGAGGAGGTTGACTTTTTGCTTGCTCCCTTGCCAGTGGATTTAGACCAAAAAGCAACTTTCCCCCAAGTTGAGAATCCTTGGCATTGTTTCCCAACCTGTTGCAGATTGCATAAACCATGTGAAGGTATAAAGCATGGAATGTCCAATCAAAGAAACTAGAATCAAAAAGAAAATCTTCACCTAGTGTCATTTAGATGTACAGAAGCAAGTCTTTTGCTGCTAAATTGAGTAAGCTTTCTCCCAGTTGATGGTTCTCAAGAAGACTGACTCTTATTAATTTCCTCTGATCTCTTGGAAAACTCTGAATGGGCTTGTCCAGGCTCTCTACCAGTAAAGAAAGAGGACGATATTTAAGTGCAGGCTTTCCGCTTGGGACATTTACATGTTATTAAAAGTAAGCTAAGAAGTGCAAAAACATTATGCTGTTGATCCAACAATCTTTGTACTGAACTCTGGAAGTCACCATAAAATGCATCAACATGATAGCAAAATCTCAATGAATGAGTGCATCAGACTGAAAATCACAACAACTTGCATTCCCCTCCTTAAACGTTAAGCTACGGATGCATATGCTTTCTAAATTTTCACAAAATTAACCGTCAAGAGTCCACGTTTCTTAAAAGGAGCGCGTTGCTCTAATTCGGCATGGCAGAAACTTGCCAATATCATCCTAATATAGATTCCCCCTCATTCCTCTAATCACTTAAAGGTAAGGGATAAATGGGACAAGCTGAAAACAGCCATTTCACTGTCTTGCAGTACTTCGCTTGGGATAGTACAGGCTGTATCATCAAGACTTGTCTCAGGCTTGGCCTCTTCGTTATGATCCTTAGTAGCATTCAATGAATCAAGAATAGGTTTATTGCTTCCATTTGCCTTGCCTTCTGTTCCTGGAACATGTGGCATACTTGAACCTTCGGACTGCATGTTGCCATGAGAATATGTGGCTTCCCCTACCATTTCTTTCCCGTTACTCTGCTCTTCACCTAAAGTGGAGTTTAAACTTTTGAAGATAGACAAATCTTTTCTTGGAAGCTCTGGGATGGTACTTAAATTTGTGTCAACCCCGGGCTGAATATGTACCTCTCTTGGGGCTGTTTTGTCTGATGAATAATCTTGTTGGTCAGATCCTTGAGAACACATGCTGTTTGTCTTTTCGAAAGAATATTGTTCTGGAATTGAAATTCTACATGCTGCGGGCTTTGGCACCCAATCATCCACTCTTGGGTTAGGCATAGAAGTTGAAGTTACAGAAGTTCCTACTTGAATCTCTGATGTATCCACACAGCACGTTGATTGAATATTATCAATCATAGTTTTATCATCACAGTCAGGAATTGCCTCAGGAAGGCGAGTTTTTGAGCCCTGGTGCTCATGCATCTCCGATGATCTCCCTTTGCTTCCTATAACCTTCTTCCCACCTTGCTCTCCCTTAGTCATGGGTGAATCAAGATTAAAGCCATCCAACCTGGATATCACAAACCACTGCTAAGTTCCTACATTGCAATCACAAGTCATGACATTTCCCTTCACTTGAAAATATAACCTTATGTGTCAAAGAATATGCCCTAATGTATACATTGTGAAGCTGTCTTACTCATTAAAATCAAAGGAGAAAGAAAATCTTTTCTTAAAATTTCCTTCATCAGGTGATTCTGCTTCATTTCTATCCTTGTTTGGAGATTTCTTAGATGGGCAGGAGAAATCAAGATCTGGCATGTCCACTTTTAATGACGAAAACTTGTCAAAGTCAGCATCCACGTTAAAAACGACATCCCTGAAAAAGGTTATTTAACAATCAATCCACAGAAAGCAGAGATATATCCCACTCTCATAACAAGTAAGATTGTAACTAGCTTTCATGCATGTTCACCATCATCCATCGTTTTGATGATTTTTGAGGTGGTCAAATGATAAGTAAAGCATGGCTCACTTAATCACCACGGGCATTATTCTCCCAAAGAGGTAATTGTACAGGGTTGAATATACATAACCAACACAAGTATGAAGATAGAATATTAAAGTTAGATTCCACATCCATACCAGTTTATTATCTAACTGCCTATACTTTAAGTTTCACTTACAGTTTATCAAAGTTGAATTCCTTTGTCTTGCCTTTGCCAACTGTATCAAAGCTAAAATCCACTGCGTCATCTTCTGCCACAGACAACGACTTCCAGGAGGTAAGGAACTCCTTTCCAAATTCAGCATCTGTTGAAATCCGATTTAACATTGAGCTATGACCTACATATCTTACCTTCATAAGACATGGCCAGAAATGTGTACAAGGAATCATCCTAATCAATGACAAGGATGAAAACTTGTTTTAACATTAAGAAAGCTTTAATTTGTTTTCAAGTACGTGAAAAGTATGCTGCACTAATTATTGACCATGATATCCAAGAGAATCACATGATGGGCCATATTAAATTAATAACCTAAACAAATTAATTAGGTTTGAAATAGATAAATATACATCCTTATGGTACCATTCCACCTCAGAAGTGAATTTACTGTATTTTGAGATTTGTCAAGCCTACAGAGTACCTAGTAATGATTTATCCTCTTTCTGATTCACCACTCCAGTTTCCTTAGTTGAATCTGCCATCTGCAAGGGAAAGAGTGAGGACAGCATAAGAAAAAAAAGAATTTAAAAGGCCCTTAGAATTTACAAAAAAAAAATGGGAGAATTAATTGCAAACCCCTTAGGTTGGCTATACTACACAGCAACCTCCTCTCTTTGTAAAAGCAACATCTCTTTGTAAGATGCATCTATAGCATTTTTTCACTTATCTTATGCAGAAGCATATATAAACTAGCCTAGGAGGGACCTTAGCCAGTCCATTAAAGTGAAAAACCCACACGTGACATATAGATAGTTCATACAGGAGCAGTATTTACTTATACTAAGTGGCTAGGTGGAGAGCTGCAAGCTTTAAACTTAAAACCCTGCAACCAAAAACACCCATATATACATGCCACTATCATATGTCTCTGAAGATTCATTTTTCATCCTTCCACAAATGCAAAGGTAAAGGATCTCCAATTTGAGAGCAGTGATAAGATGGACACCTAATTAGTACAATAAAGTAATGATCATTTCAAGATTTCTCTACGTTGATTCAAGTGGGACATAAGTCTATCACACTTTCAATATGAAATGGCTGAAGGAGTTCAACTAGACTGCAAGTGGATCCACTATTGCTATTGCAAAGGATGAACAAATGCAGTAATAAAAAGTTCATGCAGGGGCAAAGCACAGGGCTAATCCAGTATAGTCTACGCCAAGAAAAGAACAGGGATGCTAATTTAACAAGAGAAACCATAGCATTGAGATTTAGCAAATGAATTAGGGGCTGTCTTATGACAACCTAAAATATATAGGTCTTCCTATCACATTCAGGTCACCCGATTTCCAGTGCAGTGAAGTTCAATTAAAACGAATGTTATTGAAAAAAAAAAATATATATATATATATATATATACACACACATAAGAACAGCTAGTTATCATGGCATCATTTCAACAAAAAGAGATGCCGTGAAATAGCATTATCTCTGTACAAAATTGCCCTGAGCAGCGAAAAATATCCTGCTCATACCTCAGAAGCCAAGACAATGAGCAGGTAAATGCTGTAAGTCATAGTGATTTCCTTTACATAAACATCTACATTTCGGTGAAACTGCACGGTGCTATAGACTTCCAGTAACAGGCTTACAGCAATTCTGAACACAAATCGATCCACAAGCTTATTCCACCCAGTTTCTAATGTCAAATGCGCCGGAATACTCACAGAGGTATATCCAAGAGATAAACGTAGCAATCAACAAGAAATTCTTCGTTTTGCCTAGCCTACAGAAATCGTAGACAATGCTCGAACGAACTCGATAAAGCCAGTCGACATCGAGCACAAAGAGGTCTTTAAAATCAAACGGACCTCCTGCGACAGAGGATAGCAGATGCATAACGAACGCGGCGCAGGATTCCAAAGGAACGCCTCATCGGAAAAGTTCGCATCTCATAAGATTCACCATTGAAAAAACGGTCCGCGAACGCCGATGTTGCAGAGGTACGAGCGACGAAGACGCGACGAAACTCTGAAGAAGCCATAGCCAGAAGAAGAAATCGGTGGATCGCAGAAGCGCGAGATCGATTCGCACGTCGACACGAAATGGATGGCTAGACCGACACGAGCAGAGGATCTACAGTACCTCGCTTGCGCGATTGCGACAGGGAGCGAGCTCGAGCGTTGTAGAGAGAGAGAGAGATCGACTGGACTTGAATCGAGATGTGAGAGAGAGAGAAGTAACCTGGTTTTCCTGAGGTTTTGAATGGCGACTCTTTATATATGGAGAGAGAGAGAGAGACAGAGTAGTGACTCGTCATGCGCTCGCGGGGAGTTTTCCCGACTGGACGGGAGAAATTCCCGATTTTACCCCCTCAGGGCCTGGAGTCCAGCGAAAACATTTCCACCTATCTTTGTTTTTTTTTTTTTATGAAAAATAAATGATTTAGAATATATTTTTTTCTAAAAAAATTACTTAAATCATTTGAAAAAATGAATGAATATTCACTGATTATTTCAAGTGCTAACAAGCCATGTCTTTAGGCATGTATTTTTAAAATAATTCATTTTTCGTAAAACAAATTAAACTTGTCTTGAAAAAATTGCAACGACCCGGGATAGTTAGATTCAAGCAGATCTTGACTGTCGATCACGTCAACCCACGCTTGGAAACCACATGATTAATGACTTTGATGGACTGGGGGCATGTAAGCTCATGTCCTCACAAGCATTTACCCTCACTTTGAAACTCGATGCGCTATTGGTCGATTGCTACCGAAGCCCATCTTCCTTTCCTAGTGTTGCACAAAGCAGAGGGCACTTTTGTCAAGGAATAACTTAAAAGCTGGGTTGAGCAAGACTAAAAGAAATTTAGAAGAAAAGGAACACATTGACATTTGTCCCACCACATCCCGCTATCGGGACGTTGGGTTTAAAGCATTAACAAAATACCAATTGCCCACTAAGAAAGTTAATCACTGTAACCCGTCATATAAAAGTGGGAAATTCAAAACTGACAATCCACTTAAGCCCATGCTCATTCTTCGCAAATCGATTTATTACGCAATTGTCTCTCCTACATGTAATGGCACAAACTATTAGTCAAATCTTTAAATCAAGTGCGCTGACCATTTTGCCCCTTAAATTTCTGGCCCCGTTCAATTCTCAGAAAAAGGAACTCTGTTGCATAGAGCTGTAATTGGTTTTCAAGAGTCATCTGCTCGTGAACAATTATTTTTCTTAATTTTTGTCAAGAGTCAAACATGGTTTTCGGAGGATTTTGTAAAGCTCGTGTCTCTAATGTGTAATAAGAGATGTAAACCATTGAGTTGATTGGCCATGGAAGCAGGTGATGGCCGAGTTTTGACAAGAGCTCGGGTGAACGTCTTTGGTATTACACGGTGAGTCAGAGTACCTCTTCAACAATCCCCCCTCTCTTCTTTTGTTTCGAGACAGTCGGCAACCCTCGACCCCAGCATTCCTGTCATCCTGATGTTATAGGCCTTAAGAGAGCTGAGCGGACATTTCGACCATGTCTTATGCCGCTACGCATCGACCGTGCGAAGGAAGGAGTAGAAGCAATGAAGGTGAATTTGAAGGAGGAGGAGCGTGAACTGGGGGAACTAGAGGAATTGGACAGAGAATCTAGAAGTAATCATGATAACATGGAGCAACTGATATGGATGTAGATTCAGCGCAATTCCATTTCTTTAGGAAGCTCGGAGTGTTGAAGAGTTTTCAGGTTACTCTGAATATGCTTGTAAAAAGATATTTTCACTAGGTACCTAAGTCTCAGATTATTGAAATTCTTCACAAATTTCATGATTGCCAATGTACAATAGTCTCAAGCTAGATTAGCATCAGACTTTGCAGCACTTTTGTAGCAATTTTCAAATGGAAACTTTTCATTCTTCATCAGGATATCCTGGGACTGCTAACAGTTTCGCCACCATCTATTTCTTCTTATTGGAAATGTTAGAACTGCGGAAAGAGAATGGAATTGAGTGCAGCAGCGAGGACAACAGTTTCAACATTGATGACGACAATGACGGCAGCATCGACAAACGAAGGCTTCGCAAAAGATGATCGGGCTCTGCCTACATCTTTCTCGTGATCTCAATCGGTCTAAAATGAATTTCTTCTAAGCATGAAAACATTTTGAGAACTTGTCTTAAGTAGTTGTTGAAAAAAGCTATGTCACACTTCGAAGCTTTCTTGGAAGGATATTGTAGGGTTCAGGAAAGGTTCCCAGAAGCATCACCTTACTCAAAAGTAGAGGTGTTAAATGGGTTGCACAACCCATTTATGATTAAATGGGTCGTTAATGGGTCAAGCTTTATTTCCTAAAGCACCCAAAATGGTTTTTAATGGGTCAAGACTAAAATATATGGGTCTTAAATGGGTCAGAAAGCTGACCCATTTAAGACCTACTTATCAACCCATTTATTTGTACTCAAAACCTCAATATCTCTCTCCTCTTTTTAACTTTACAAATTTTTTTTTTTATAAAAAATCGAAATTATAATAATAATTTTTTTTTTTCCTTTTCTTCTTCCTCCGGTCGCTGGAACGGCAATGACCGGCGACCGGCCAGGCGAGCCTCGAGCTTGCCGGCGTCGGGCGAGCTCAAGCTCGCCGGATCACAACTTTGTGTGGTCTCATCACAACTTTGTATGGTCTCATTCAAACTTTCTTTTATATATATATAAAAGAAATATTTTTTTTTGCAAAATTATAGAAAATTGAAAAATTATTGATTGGATTTGTATTGCTTGGAAGTTTTTTAGTAATATAATCTTTAGAAAAACATAAGAATAAGTTTTCCTAAATTTGATTAAATATGAAAATATTTTATTAATACAAGTCGGGTCGGGTATGGGTCATGTATGGGTCGAGTCGGGTATGGATCGAAAAATTTACATTAGATATAAATAGGTCATAAATGGGTTAATGGGTCGATTTTGGTCGACCCATTAATGACCCGACCCAAACCTGACCCAACCCACCCATTTAACAGCTCTACTAAAAAAAACAAAACAAGAATTGATATCATACATAAAACGAAGACTTTCTTGTTTTTGTGTTTTTCGACAGGTAAAGTTACTTTTATTACTCCGCACAAGGAACCTGCAACTTGCATGCGCATTTGAACAAGTATTTAGCCACAAGTTTGGTTTTCTTAATCATCCGCCAAAAGCATTAGATCTAATGGCTTTTAGTAAAAGTACAGCTAAGTATCAAAACTTGGCACGATAGAACATTTAAGTGCAAAAAATTATGAAAGTGTCACTTTCTTTCAAAATGAGACATTTGAGTGCTAAGTCCCGTGAAGATGGTTGGAAATTTTATTTGGCAATTTTTTAATAATATAACTTGCTTATGTGGCATGCTAAAGAGTTGAGTCAGTGATGAAGAATCAAAACGATGTCGTTTTGTATTTTGTATTTTTTATTTTAATATAAATATTAATTAAATTAAAATATTTATATCTAAATATAATTTTTTTTTATTTTTTTTTAAACGAGGAGGAAAGAAGGCGAGGGTTGAGCCCTCACTGCTGCCTCCCCACCGTCGTTGGGAAGGGCCAGCGGTCGCTCTAGCAAGTGGTAGCACTTGACCCAACGACCCTTGCTGGATTTGGGGGAGGGCCGCAACCCTTGCCCCAGATCCGGGAGAGGGCTCGCAGGCCCTCACCATCGATCGGCCCTCCCCCCATCGTCGTTGACCATCCTCGGCGACATCAAGGAGGCGGTAGCAAGGGTTGAGCCCTCGTCGCCTGTAATCTCCATCTTTCTCTTTTTTTTTAAAAAAATAAATTTAATTTAATTATCTTTTATATTAATTATCTACCCACATCAGTAGTGCGACGTTGTTTTTGCACTTGTCAAATCACATAAGTGTGCAAAATGACGTCATTTTGCACTTATCTTATTGGAAAATTGTCACGTCAACATTTTGGCCGGATTTTCTCGTCGTTAGCACTTAAGTGATCCATTTTACTCCGATTTTAGCATTTAAGTATCACTTTCCTAATTTGTAACACTTAAGTATTTCTTCATACCAAGTTTTGGAACTTGATATATTCGGCACTCAATGGTCTTCCGTCGTATAAAAAAAAAATACGACTTTCTGTTTCAATCATTTTACAGGTTCAGGGAAGGTTCCCAGAAGCATCTCCTAATAAGAACTGATTTCGTACATAAAACGGAGACTTTCTTGTCTTTTTCGACAGGTAAGATACTTTTATTAGCTCAATATAAGGAAACGGTGGATCAGTGAGAATAAATAAAATATTTGTGCAAAAGAGCAAAGAAAAAAAAAAGTAATAATACTTGGAGTGAGGCAAATTTATGAATAATGAAAGTTTGATTCCTTGACTTCCCCGCATGTCATGCCACAATCACGTTCTTTCAAACTGTTGCACACGTAGCCTGCAACTGCATGCGCGACAAGCCGGCTATGCTGTGTATAAATAGACTGGAAACGTCCTCAGATGTAAACGTCCTCAGTTGGCTTCTGCTAAAGGGGCCTTCAACTGCATGCACGCTTTCACAAGCGTGTTAACCACAACTTTGGTTTTTCTTTTTAATCATCGACCGATCTTCTCAGAATTTTATTGGTTCTACTATAACTGCTCCATTATTTCTTCATAACGGGGTGATGCGGAATATTTCTCTGTTGAAGAACATCGAGTCGGAAAGAGAGGGAGAGATGGAAACAAAGATCTGCTTAGCTAAGGAAACTATCGATATGGCGAGCTCAGATACCGGAACATCATCGGGAAGCGAGTACCAAGTGTTCCTGAGTTTCAGAGGACCCGACACTCGTGTTGGATTCACCGACTTCCTCTTCCATAGCTTGACCGATGCTGGAATCTGCGTCTTCCGAGATGACGAAGAGCTCCGCGTTGGTGAGAAGATCGATGAATCGCTTTTGCGAGCGATCGACAACTCCAGGATTTATGTACCCATCTTCTCTCAGAATTATGCTTCAAGCCAATGGTGCCTTCGCGAGCTCTCATGGATTGTGGCAAACACCTTGAAATCAGAAGGTAATAAAGAGATCCTACCTATTTTCTTTGATGTGGAACCTGACGATATTAAATTGAAAACTCCACTATATCGCGATGCCATACTCAATTTGGAGCGCGAGAAGCAGTTGGGCAATGAGCAAGTAAATGCTTGGAGAGAGGCCCTCATGGAGGTTGACGCCATAAAGGGGTGGGAAGTGAAGAAATACAAAGGGTAAGCTAGCTATTTTCAAGATAATTGTTTTCCCAGTTTTCCTTAACACTTAATAATAGATCTGAAAATTCCAGTATGATTGAGTTGGGAGTTTTATTATAGTAATACAAAATGATGAATCTTTACTACGTCTGCCAAACGAAATGTGAAGACATGATATTCAAGTTCTACAGTTGTTGCTTGACAATTGCACAAATTTTTATACATCTATTTTGCTCGAAAATCCCAAGATTGCTACTCTCATGTTGGAATCAAGTTGAATTTCGGGTCCTGATATAGCATCCACGTTGTCAAGGGACTAAAAGTATGTTTTGAAGTGATGTTAATGTCCAATGTGGACTTTTAGAATATCGCTCCTAGATTTAAGGTCCCATTACCTATCAGATCATTGCGTAGTTTATCCAATGCTTGAATAATATCACTTCTAGTGAATTAATCGTGATTTTGCTCACTAAAATGGTTTTTCATTGTGGCAGCCACAGAGAACTAATCAAATTGGTAGTTGAGAAGCTTGTGGAAAGTTTGAAGTCAAAACATAGATTGGTGGCTGACCATTTAGTTGGAATCGATGATCAAGTAGTAGCAGTAAGTAAATTATTAGATGTCTCTTCCGATGGTGTGCGACTCATTAAAATTTGTGGCATGGGAGGTATCGGTAAAACAACACTCGCCAAGGTCATCTTCAACCAGCTATCTTCTCATTTTGGAAGGTGTTGTTGTTTCCTTGAAGACGTTCGAATGAATTCGTCAAGAACTAATGGCTTAGTTGACTTGCAAAAAAGGTTACTATTTGAAATTGGCCATCCTGCAGGAACAAAGAACATTGATGAAGTTGATTATGGAACTAAGAGAATTAGAGAAATACTTTGTAATAAGAAAGTCCTTATTGTACTCGATGATGTTGATAACAATGAACAAGTGGAGAAATTAGTTGGAAAGAGTACTTTATATTCAGGATCCAGAATATTGATTACAACTAGAAATAAAGATATCTTGCAAGTCAATAGACAAAAGTATCAGATTTTAGATTATGAAATGAAGGTAATGAGTGCTAGACATGCGCTTGAGCTTTTCAGTAGGCATGCGTTTAACACAGACTTTCCTTCAAATGATTACAATGATCTTTCAAGGGAGATTGTATTTGCTACCGGGAGACTTCCGTTGGCTCTTGAGGTGATTGGTTCGTTCCTCTCCCACAAACCACAAGAACTATGGAAAGAGACATTGCATAAGTTAAGAAAAGCACCTCATGAGGATGTTTTCGGAAAGTTGAAGATCAGCTATGATGCCTTAAATTTCGAGCAACAACAAATTTTCCTCGATATTGCATGCTTTTTCATCGATGAAGAAAAGGCAAATGCAATCTACCTATGGAAAGATTGTGAGTTTTTCCCAGATACAGGAGTTGCTGTCCTCATTGGCATGTCCTTGGTAAAGATTGTGGAGAATGATAAGTTTTGGATGCACGATCAACTTAGAGATCTAGGAAGAAAAATTGTTCTCCAAGAAAATCCAATAAATCCTGAGGAGCGGAGTAGGATATGGCTTTGGGAGGACGGCCTTAATGCAATAAGACCAAAGGAGGTAAAGCACTTCTGGAGAGATCTAACTAGTTTCTACCATAGATTCCACTACATTGTACCTTCTTGAATTTTTTGGTTCTTTTCTTTTTATAATCCTTTGGCTCTATGAGATAGAATATTGACATCACTCATTTCCCATTCTTATTTGCAGATAAACAAAAAGGTTCAAGCATTATCTCTTTATCCATCTGGACAAAGAATGTCTGATGTCTCTATTCAAATTAAAAGGATTGGAAGGTTTGAACAGATAAGATTCCTTAAATTATCTCAATTAACCCTTGTTAGAGATGCAACATATTGTCTTCCCAAATCAAGATTGATTTCTTTGAGTTATCCTCTGCAAAAATGGACCAACATGTACCTGAATAATTTAGTCGTTCTTGAATTCGTCGACGTTTTTTTCTTAGATGATTCGGGATTACAAAACTCAATTAAGGTGTGTAATATTCTTATTCCTATTTTATTTTCTTGGAAAGTAATATTTGATTGTTCATCTATTGAGTATTGCATTTATTTTGACAGATGGCAACAAAATTGAGAGTTCTTTCTTTTAAAAATTGTTGGAACATGATCAGAACACCTGACTTCTCTAGATGCCCGAATTTAGAGAAGCTTACTTTCGAACATTGTCACGATTTGAGGAAAATCAATGGCTCTATTGGGAAGTTGAAGTGTCTGATTGACTTGAGGATTGATTGCTGCCATTCTCTCAAACATTTGCCTGAAGAAATCGGGGACCTAGTGAATCTACGGTATTTTGTTGTAGATCGTTATAAAATGAAGAAACTCCCAAATTTCATATGGAAGTTGAAATCATTGTGTGAGTTGCACTTTCAAGGTCGCATTTCTCATAATTTAGATTCTGCAAATTCATGGAATTTACCTTGTGTTATTGAAATGCTCCAGAATCTAGAAGTGCTTCAAGTCAATGATCACTCTTTAAAAGGACGACTTCCTTCTGGCATTGGAAGTTTGCCCTTTCTCAGAATCCTAAATCTATCAGGAACTTGTGTCAGTGAAGTTCCAAAGACCATCGGCATGCTTCCTCGCCTACAAAGAATTGAGTTGATGGGATGTGATAATATTCAAGAGTTGCCGACCCTCCCAACAAGTTTAACCCATCTAAATGTGTCATCTAAATTGTTGCGGGTAGTCTCGGATCTTTCGAACTTGACTAATTTGGTTGAGTTTCATCTATCAAGAACTTGTGTCAGTGAAGTTCCAAAGACCATGGGCATGCTTCCTCGCCTACAAAGAATCGAGTTGATGGAATGCAATAATATTCAAGAGTTGCCGACCCTCCCAACAAGTTTAACCCATCTAACAGTGTCATCTAAATTATTGCGGGTAGTCTCGAATCTTTCGAACTTGACTAATTTGGTTGAGTTGGATCTATTAGGAACTTGTGTCAGTGAAGTTTTAAAGACCATCGGCATGCTTCCTCGCCTACAAAGAATCAAGTTGATGGAATGCAATAATATTCAAGAGTTGCCAACCCTCCTAACAAGTTTAACCCATCTAAAAGTGTCACCTAAATTGTTGTGGGTAGTCTCAGATCTTTCGAATTTGACTAATTCGGTTGAGTTGTATCTATCAGGAACTTGTGTCAATGAAGTTTTAAAGACCATCGGCATGCCTCCTCGCCTACAAAGAATCCAGTGGATGGGATGCAATAATATTCAAGAGTTGCTTACCCTTCCAACAAGTTTAACCCATCAAAAAGTGTTATCTAAATTGTTGTGGGTAGTATCAGATCTTTTGAACTTGACTAATTTGGTTAAGTTGTATATAGTTGATAATGAAATAACAAGAGATAAACTTTGTACTGATGAGTTATGGTGGATCGGGAAGTTATCCAAACCGACCATATTGAGCTTTAGACTTCACAATGTCCCTATTCCTACTGAGATGGCTTCCCTTCCTATGTTGAACGAACTTGATTTGTATGGACTCGACCTACAAACCTTTTCGCAACTACCCCAATCTCTGGAAAAGCTAAGGCTTGGAAATTTCAATTCAGTTGTGTCACTCTCTCCGAACCTAAGAAATTTGTTATGTTTAGAGCTGTATGATTCTCCATTGCAAGAAATACAACTTGATGGGCTTCAACTTCCACAGCTAAAGAAGTTGCGTGTGGAAGGCTGGCAACACCTCGAAAGGTTGAGGCTATCAAGAATGAGGAAGCTAAACGATGTCGAGGTGAATTTGTGTATGAAGTTAGTTGAGATCCAATTTTCTTGGGTGTTCGAATCATTGGAGGCATTGACTATTGGCAATAGCGAGTCCTTGGAAAGGATAGTTTATGAGTCTGATAATGAATTGATTAGTTGTGAAGGGAGGCTAATTTTTCCATTGACGGTCTTAAATAAGTTGCGCACTCTCTACCTTTCGAGGTGCCCTAAGATACTCGACGTTCAAGTTGTGGGTATGTCGGAATCATGGGAACACTTAGTCATTTGGGATTGTCCTTACTTGCAACGTCTCGGTGGTTTGTCAAACTTAAAAAAGCTAAAGTCTTTATCAATCGGGAGGTGTGAGAGGCTACAGGATGTCGAGGGCATCGACGAGTTGGAGTTTTTGAACCATTTATCACTTTATAGTTGCGGATTGTTGGAAAGGTTGATTGATGTGCCAACCACTAAACTGCCAAATGATTGCCACGTACAGATCCAAAAGTGCGGGAGATTACCTTGGGTTAAGAAAGGATTCAGCGGCTGCATCCAGTCCTTCAAGCATTATAAGGTGAGTCTAGATCATTCTCTCTATTTCTTTTTTATATTTTCTTGATGCAACCGTCCACGAACACCAATTCTACTCTAAGGTAGATTTGTAATAATGGTGAGAAATTAAAAAATAAACAAAAATCAATTAATATTTGATCTCACTTATTTTAAAATCCACTCGATATAAATTCGTTTTATTTTTAGCTGGCGTTTTCTCATTTTTTTTTCTTTTTTTAGATGAGAAAGTTCTATATGTGCAGCAAATCTAGGGGACAAGGTCAACTTTTATCAAAAGTCATTGGAAAAATTGCAATTTTTAGCAAAAAAATATATAAATTAACTCAGAGTATCTCATTAAAATGTTCTTTTCACTTTATATGAAATGAATTGTTTATTTAGCGAATTTTTATGTAATACACTCCACTTTATTGTCATTTCTTACTTAATACTATTCATTATGGAGATGAGTTTAGTGATTTGCAATTTCCACAGTGAAAATAGAACACTAAAAGAATCCTATACTCATTGCACAATTTCAATCAGAATTTGCTGAGGGAATCCTTTCAAGAACACAACTTAAATGGTCCACCGATCCACAAATCGACTGACTTATGTTACTGATGGAGTTGAGTGTTAATTGAATTTGCATGTGGATGGGGTTGGCCAATTAGGATGCGTGCTCCAAAAGCATCTAGAAATATTTATTAAGATTTTTCGTTCTAAAAAAAACAATGAAAATCTAATTTTTGAAAGTCTGCATCATCCCCGGTTTTTGACCGTGTTTGTTAATAGCCACTTTAAACATCGTTCAGACATTTATTTTTTCAGTTGTGAGGCATTTCATTTCATTGACCTGCTTCCACTACACTAGATAGAGAAGGGGAAAATGAGGAGGAAATGCTTCATCTACTTAATTTATAACTAACCCCGGTCTTCTTCTTCTTCTTTTTTCTTTTTTTTGGGTAAAAACATGTTGTTTTTTCTATCTTAGAAGCTTTTATCTAAGGCAGATAATGGGTCAGACCAATAAAATATCTTACTAATGTCATGGACATAGGTAGCATATGAGTCAAAGACAAGGCAGATGGCTGCAATGTAAAATTATTTACATTTGGTGAATTGGAAAATCGAACTCATTTGATGCGCATAATTCACACACAAAATTTCATTCTAATCCTACATGATTTACGATATTTTCTTATGCAATATTGTTTCCTCTTCTATATTGATCCTTTCTTATATTTCAATCTCAACAAATACAGCCAAAACTTGTATGTACGACTTTCATCAATATCTTTTGAGGATTTTAAAGCAACTCCTATCTATTTGATTGCATTATTTTAATCATGCCATTCCTTTTTCGAAAGCTTTCTCCTAAAAGTTATGATTTTTTTTTTTCAGGAATCAGGCTTTGATTTGACAACATGTTTCGGACGCTTGTGAAGTTCTGAAGGCAACCCACACGATAATTGTTAGAATGCAGGGACGGAACTAGCATAATGCACTGAAGAGTCCAAAGGTTTCTGAGAATGATTTCAAGTACTAGGACATCAACTTAGGATGCAGGTGTGACCTCATCATTTTCAAGCTAGAAAGATGATTTACCCTTGCGGCAGAATTGAGAGAGTTGTTGTTCTTCACATCAACATTTCTTCGAATCCTTAAAGGATTCCTCGCTTGAATTAGTTATTTCAGGATTGTCCCATCTCTTTTCCATTGGTCTTAGACAACTCATTCAAATTGCCCGTCTTGCATGAAGAACTGCAAAAGTTTAGTACAGGTAGATTAAGCATATACAGAATAATGTTGAGTGAAAGGCCTCATCCAATATATAAAATCTACTCGTTAGAACTGGCAATCTCTCCGAGATGGGATATGACATAACATGAACATCATCATACATAGAACAAAAATGGCATGGCATTGATACATCATACTCTCTCATTTCACGTGACCCAACATGAATATGTCAGGCCATAGCACATTGTGAGCCCTACTTGCAGGCTTGTATCTTCTAGTAGCTAATTTAGTCATACGTAACTAGGGACAAAGATGTCACTATCCTCTTTAGAGCATATTATGGTGAATTTAATATAAGCTTTCATGGCAAATAATAATGGAAGACTTAAAATTGAGATACAATTGCAAGCGAAAGTTTACAATTTCGATAGTTGATATGTATATCTATTTTCTTGTACATAATATACATTGCCGAAATAATTAATCACGGTAGACAGTAGTTGATATGTATTGTTGGTTGAAACGTTCACGCAAGATTGACTGTGATTTTATTTCTTCAGGAATCACGTTTTGATCAGATTTTGACATGTTTTGGAGGCTTGTGCAATTTCGAAGACGACTCCGGTGATGATTTTTAGCATGCAGGCACGGACTGGCATATCAGTTTAGTGGGGTCAATGTACTGAAGAGTCAAAAGTTTCTAAGAATGGTTTCAAAAACCGGGACATCAAGTTCGGATGCAGGTGAGACCTCATCAGTTTCAAGCTCGATAGATGAATTGCCCTTGCGGCTGATTCAAGGGAAACGATGTTCTTTGCATCAACATTTCTGATCCTTGAATACTTGTAAGATTTGTCGCTTGAACTAGTTACTTCTGGATCATCGCATATATTTTTGACTAGTTCTGACAACTCATTCAAATTGCCGGTCTTGCATGAAGAGCTGCAAAATTTTAGTACAAGCAGATTAAGTATAGGCAATATAATGTCATCAGGTCTAGTCCAACAAATGAAAATTACTTGTTATTAGAGTTGGCAATGTTTCTAAGACAGTGATGATACAACATAAACAGCATGATACATAGAACATATGTGACATGACATCGATATATCTTTTCTATAACTAGGAGTTATTTCAATCTTAAAAGCAAATATTATTTGAAGGACTATCCCCCTCCCATTTTATGTGACTTAGAAGGTTCGACTCAAAGTTGAATGAATTATGCTACAGCAGATGGTGAACCCTACTTCCAGGCTTGTAGTCTTCCATTAGATAATCCAGTCATATGTTACCAGTGACAAAGATGTCAATATCCTCCTTATAGCATGTTATGATGAATTTAATATGAGCTTTCTTGGCAAATAATAATAGAAGACTTAGACTTGAGATGCAACAGCAAGTTAAACTTAATGATTTCAGCTGAAAAGACTCTAATTTCACCTAGCAACCAAACGATGAGAGAACATCAAAAGATTTTTTTATACATATCTACATGGGTTGATCAAAATAGTAATATAAAGCAATTAGGTGAGTCTCAAATGTCTCAATGGAAACTATGATATACAATCAAACAAAAAATATCTCATTTTACCCTAAATGTCCATTCAATAGGAGAAGAGTGGGTGGCAGCGGGAAGAAGATAACTTACACATTACTGACTCGCTGTCAGCTACTGTTAAGTACATAGGGAGAAAGAGATCAGTAGAATTTGAGCAAAATTTCATTCAGATCTAAAGTTACAATTTGATTGGGTACAGATGCCTGACCCCAGGTTGAGAAGTGTTTTTCACATTGACATGGCTTCCTGTCAAAGGAGATTGACTTTTTGCGTGCTCCCTTGCAAGTGAATTTAGATCAACAAGCGACTTTCCCTCAACTTGAGAATCTCTGGCTTTGTCTCCCAACCTGTTGAACATTGCGTAAACCATGTGATATTATAAAACACTCCATGTCCAATCAAAGAAACTGGAATAAAATAGAAAATTTTCATCCTTTCTCATTTAGATGCACAGAAGCAAGTCTTTTACTAATAATTTGAGTAAGCTTTCTCCCGGTGATAGTTCTCGAGAAGACTAACTCTTGATTTCCTCTGATCCATTGAATAAATTTGAGTGGGTTTCTCCAGGCATCCTACAGGAAAAGAAAGAGCACAATGCATGAGCTGCAGGCTCTCTGCTTGGGACATCAACATAGTAGTAAAAGTGAACTGAGAAGTGCAAAAATGTAATGCTGTCGATCTACACAATTTTCTACTCAAATCTGGAAATTATCATCAAATGCATCAACATGATAGCCAAAACCCAATGAATGAGTGCATCAAACTGATGACCACAAGAACTTGCTGTGTTCCTGTCCTTGGAACATTGAGCTACAGATGCATATTCTTCCTAAATTTTCATAAAATCAACTATCAAGTCCATGTTTCTTAAAACGAGACATTAATGACTCACTGCTCTTAGTAAATGGCATAAACTTGCCAATATTATCCTCTTATAAGTTTTCTGTCCTCTCATTCCACAAATCACTTATATGTAAGGGATAAAGTAGGGTCAACCTGACGACAGCCATTTCACTGTCATGCATTACTTTACTCAGATGAAGATTTGTGGCAGGCTTGGCCTCTTCTATATCAGCCTTAGTAGCATTCCATGTATCAAGAAAAGGTTTACTGCTTTAGTTTGCCTCGCCTTCTGTTCCAGGAACATGTGACATAGTTAAACTTCTAAACGTGCGTTGCCACAAGAATATGTAGCTTCCCCTACCATTTGTTCTCCGTTACTCTGCTCTTCATATAAAGCGGAAATTAAACTTTTGATGATAGACAAATCTTTTCTTGGAAGCTCTGGAATAGTACTTAAATTTGTATCAGCCCTGGGTTGAACGTGAAACTTCTCTTGGTACCGTTTTATCTGATGTACAACCTTGTTGATCGGATTCTTGAGCGCATATGCTGTTTGTCCTATCCAAAGAAGATCGTTCTAGGATTGAATTTCTACAGGCTGCAGATAAAGTTAGACATAGAGTTGAAGTTACAGAAATCTCTACCTGAACTTCTGATGTTACTCACACAACGTGTTGATTCATCATTATCAATGACAGCTTTATCTTCACAGTCTGGAATTGCCTCAGGAAGGGGACTTTTCGAGCCCTGGTGCTCATTCATCTCTGAAAATCTCCCTTTGCTTCCTATGACCTTCTTCCCACCTTGTTCTCCCTTAGTCATGGATGAATCAAGATTAGAGCCGTCCAATGTGGATAGCACAAATGACTGCTAAGGTCCTAAATGCAAACACGAGTCATGAAATTTGTTTCGAATGTTTGCATTTTTTTTTTTTTTTTGGTATGATATTGTTTCCTCTTATAAATAGATCATTTCTTGTACTTCAATCTCAACAAATGCAGTTAAAACCTACATATATAACTTTTATCAGTATTTTTCAAGGAACTTAGAACAGCTTCTATCTATTTTCTTGTGCATGGTATTCGTTAACAAATAGGTCAAACACTCTGGACATTAGTTGATATGTATAACTAATTGGTTTGACTGCATAATCTCAATCATTTCTTTCCTTTTTCTGAAACTTTCATGGAAGATTGGCTGCGATTTTATTGTTCAGGAATCACACTTTGATTGGACTACATGTTTTGGACGCTTGTGAAGTTTGGAAGACAAGTCGTGCGACAATGGTTAGCTTGCAGGGATCGAGCTAGCATATTTCTAAGAATGATTTCAAATTCCAGGACATCAAGTTAGGAGGCAGGTGAGACCTCATTTTGAGAGAGTTGCTGTTCTTCAAATGACATTCAAAAGATTCTTTGCTTGAATTAGTGACTTCAGGATTGATGCAAATCTTTTCTGTTGGTTTTGACAACTCATTCAAATTGCCTGTCTTGCTTGGAGAACTGCAAAACTTCAGTACAAGCAGATTAAGCATATGCAGAATAATGCTGTGTCAATGGACTAATCCAATATAGGAATTCTACTTATTAGTGCTGGCAATGTCTCTAAGACGGGATATGACATAACAGAAACAGCATTATACATAAAACAGATACAACATGACATTGATACATCTTTTCTGTAATCATAGTTATATATCTCAAAGAATATCCCTGTCCCATTTCATTCGACTCAAACGGTACAACTCAAACGTGAATATGTCAGGCTAGCACAAACTGGGCATCCTGCTTCCATTCTTGTAGTCCACAGGTAGTTACTTCAGTCACACGTTACCAGAGATAAAGATGTCACATCAAAAGATTCTTAGCAAGTATAAACATTTGTGTTGATCAAACTAGTAATGTACGGCAATTAGTAGATCATCCAATGTCTCAACTCAAACTATGATACACAATCGAACAAAAAGTATCTTATTTTACCCTTGTTGAAAGTCCATCGGATAGCAGAGTTGTCATAACCAGGGCAGCTTCATATGGGAAGAAGATAAAAAAATTTCCTTTTTTTCCCCCTGGGGGAAGGGCATGGTGGTGGAAAGCACATAACTGGCACAACGATGACCCACTGTCAACTACTTTTAATTGAAGTACATGGAAAAAAAAAGTGGTAGAATTTGAACAAAATCTCATTCTGCTATAAAATTAAAATTTGATTAGGTACAGATGCTTCACCACAGTAGAGAAGTGGTGCTCACACTGATATGGCTTGCTGTCAAAGGAGATTGACTGTTCATGTGCTTCCTCGTGTGAGAATTTAGACCAACAAGCTTTCTCCAAGTTGCTGGCTCTTGAGAAGACCAACTCTTAATTTCCTCTGATCTCTTCAAAAACTTCGAGTGGGTTTGTCAAGGCTGTCTACAGGTAAAGAAAGAGGATAATATATAAGCTGCAGGCTTTCTACCAGTAGCATTCGATGTATCAATAAAAGGTTTATTGCTTTCATTTGCCTTGCCTTCTGTTCCAGGAATATATGGCACAGTTGAACCTTCTGAGCCCTTACCATTTCTTCCCTGTTACTCTGCTCTTCACCCAAAGTGGAATTCAAACTTTTGACAATAGACAAATCATTTCTTGGAATCTCTGGAATGGTACTTAAATTTGTATCAACCCCGGGCTGCACATTTACTTCTCCTGGTTCTCTTTGATCTGATGAATAACCTTGTTGATCAGATTCCTGATTACACATGCTGTTTGACCTATCCAAAGAAGATAGTTCTCAGGTTGGATTTCTACAGGCTACAGACTTTGGCACCCAATCATTTTTTCTTTTCTTGGGTTGGGCATAGAAGTTAAAGTTATAGAAGTTTTCTCCCTGAATCTCTGGTGTACCCACACAGCGTGTAGATTGAACATTGTCAATGAGAGCATTATCCTCACAGACTGCAATTGCCTGGCCAAGGCGAGTTTTTGAGCCCTGGTGCTCATTCATCTCTGAAGATCTCCCTTTGCTTCCTATAACATTCTTCCCACTTTGTTCTCGCTCAGGCATGGATGAATCAAGATTAAAGCCATCCAACGTGGGTAATTTAAACATCAGAAACTATACCATTTTGTTGTAGCAAATAAATTTGTGACTGTATTATGAGTCCTCCCATCGCACTCGGATCATCCACTTTCCAACACAATGAAGCTCAATTAAGATGAATGACATGTAACATGTACATCAGAACAGCCACTTATCATGGTATCATTTTTCTGAAGAGAGATGCCATGAAATAGCATTATCTTTGAGCAAAATCTGTGCCCTGAGTGGCAAAAAACTCTACATAAGCGCTTACATTGCGGCGAAACTGCAAGGAGCCATAGACTACCAGTAATAGGCTTACAGAAATTATGAAGATACGTATTTATAGGCTTGTTTCACGGGAAACTACACTTCCCAGTTTCTGAAGTCAAATGCACCAGAATATTCAGAGAGATAAACATAATAATTCAGAAAGAAATCCTTCCCTGTGCCTAATTTATAATGTCAAAGAAGATGCTCAAATGAACTCCATAAAGCCAGTCAACCTCGATCACAAAGAGGTCTTCCGAAACCAAATGAGCCAATGAAACAAACGGCAAAAGCCATTCGGAAACTCGGCCCGCTCATGAATTACCTCTGTTTTACACTACGAAACAAATAGCGAACACTGACATTTCACAGTTACGAGCAACAAAAGTTCGCTAGATCGAGACAAGCATAGGATCTCCAGAGAGCAAGGTCGAGCTCGGGAGAGAGAGATGAACTGGGTCTGAATAGAGAAGAGAGAGGAGTAATCTGGTTCTTCTGAGGTTCTTGAAAGGCAACTGTTTATAAATATATACCTAAGTAAGTCCTTAAAAAGACTCCATTTCGGTACTAATTTCAAACTCGAGATCACTGAAATATTAAACAACAAGAGAGTATTCCTTCCATTCGAGAAAGACAAAGATACAAGGAGATTAGAGGTGCGAAACATACAAACACCGATACATTCAAATAATGAACCAATCTGTGGAGCCTGCTGCTGTCCAACAGGCTGCAGAGGCTCTTCTAGGAGCTCAAGCTCTCTTCCTTTGGAGGCAAAAAAAAAAATAATAATAAAAAATAAAAAATAAAAATAAAAAAGCTCTCTTCCTTTGACGAAGTTACCTCATAATCATACACCAATAATTCAATAATAAATATTAGCCATATATATAGAACCTCAGAAGTCCAATTTCACCCCTTCAATGGAACCATTTTCGCCAAATTGCCCCGAAATTGTTTAATTTGTCTCAAATATCCCCCCTCCCCCCAAAACACATGGGCAAGTTGGTAATTTCATTAAAAATAATAATAACTTACCAACAAACCCACCCAGAAAAATCATCCCGTCTTTTTCTTTTACCAACAATTCTTGAATGCTTTCAAAAATAAAAAAAATAAATCAAAGTTATCTTCATAGCAAAAAATAAAAAAGAATATCTCATGACACGGAAGTATAGAATCGTGGCTCCGTTCCCTCCTCCCCATGACATTCATTTGACTTTTAGGATTTATGGCATGAAATGCTCCACGTGTCACACCTACCAAACTTAACACCCTTGAAAATCCCAACCAGGCCTTTCTCTTTTAAAAAAAAAAAAATTCATGGCATCGACAATGATGTGGACCGCCTATAAATTATAATTCCCCAACAAATAAAGCCATAACTCTCCCAAAAATGAAACCCTAACCTTTCCAAATTTCATGTGCCAGAAACCAACCCATCGACAAAATGCAAGTCCAAATCCTCGAAACCAAACTCATCCAACCCTCTACACCACCCCTTCTCGATCAAGAACAGGTCCTCCCTCTCTCGCACCTCGACACCGATCCGAATCTCGACATCACGTTCCGTTACCTGCGTTTGTATGTAAATGCCGACCAAACGAAACGTGCCCACGATACACCAAACCATGTCATTGCCCGAGCGCTCTCTGGTGCACTTTGTTATTACTACCCTCTATGCGGCACGCTTCGCCCGGGCGATAACGATCATCGCCGCCTCGAGCTTCATTGTGTTGCCGGCCAAGGCGTGCCTCTCGTTCACGCCACCGCCAATTGCACTCTCCATGCGGTTAAAAACCTTGATGACGCGGACCCGGGCTTCTTGGAGCGGCTGATACCCGACCCGGATCCAGAGGAGAGTTTGGCCAACCCGCGCGTGCTCCAAGTCACAGTGTTCGAATGCGGGGGGTTCAGCTTGGGCACCGCCATACACCACGCCATGTGCGACGGGCTCGGGGGGACCCTATTCTTCGGGGCAGCGGCGGAGCTAGCTCGTGGGGTTGAGCGAGTTTCCATCGAGCCGGTGTGGGACCGAGACGTCTTGTTGGGGCCAAGGGGTCCGGGTCGGGTCGAGGCGCCAGTTGGAGGTTACGTATGCGAGAAGGGTCGGAACCCGTACGATAATGAAGAGAATTGCAAGTTTGGTCGGGAGTTTTTCCACGTGAACGAGGAGTGGTTGGACCGGTTCAAGGCATCGATGCTGGGGAAGTGCGGCCAGAAGTTCACCACGTTCGAAGCTTTAGGTGCATTCATTTGGCGCGCAAAGTAAGTCATTTACGTACACCAACCTTTTCGAGATTATCTTAGAATTATCCTTCTTATTACACGGTCAATGTAGAATTTTGCACATATGTACATATTCAGTCGCAACGTCTTGACTACAATTGATTCACAATTCCTGAGACAGGGTCAAGGTATCAGAGATTCCGGGCGACGAGATGGTGAAATTCTCATACTCGACGAACATTCGCAAGGTACTGAAACCGCCATTGCCAGTCAGCTACTGGGGCAACGAATTAGTCCCGATATACGTCCGACTAACGGCAAAAGACTTGCTGCAAAAGCCAATTTGGGAAGTCATGGAGCTAATCAGGAAGAGCAAGCGCAACGCAAGCGATGAGTATGTGCGCTCGTACATTGACTTTCAAGAAGCACATCAAAGAGAAGGCGTCTCAGCAGGTCAGAAGGAGAAGGCTTTTGTTTTGTTTTGTTTTTTAAGATTTACATTGCATAGCAGGCATTGACATTGACTACGAAATAGTATATATTTATCTATTATTACCTCATGATTATGGAGACACAAGCCAATCAATTTTCAATGAATTGAGTGCATACAAGGAAATATACTCTTCTATTTCAATTTCTCAAAGTAGATGATTTTGATCTGCTTACTAAAAGAAAGTTTAATTTTGGTTTATTGATGCTAAACCCATCATTTGATACAAAAGATTTAAGTAACGTCTTTTTAATATTTTTATTAGTGTTTTTTTTTTTCAATATTCAACGGCATATCTTTTTTATTGGTTGTTTCCTCTTTTCTATTTTCCTCCACCGAGTAAAAAAGCAGAAAGCACATATTTTTTTCAATCTCAACAAATGCAATTAAAACCTGTATAAACAGATAGAAACTGTTCTAAATTCCTCGAAAGACACTAATGAAAGTCATATATAGATTAAACACGGTGGTTGATTTGATTGTATAAAATTTCATTCCTTTGTTGAAACTTTCATGGAAACTGGTTGTGATTTTATTTTGCAGGAATCGTGCTTTGATTGGATCTGGACATGTTTTGAAGGCTTGTGGTCGTGTGATGATTGTTAGCACGCAGGGACGGACAGAATCAACATTTTGAGTGATATATACTCTCTCGAGTCTTCGAGCTGAGCAACTCGCTAAACTGCTCCACTGGAAATGACGGGCAAGCCCTAAGGGAGGGCTTGTAGCTGATCCAAGCAGGGTCGCCCTACCTTCGCAGGGCCCCCGACCGTAAAAAACTAAGGGGTATAGGCAGCTCCCATGCCTAGAAAAATATAGTGGCTGAGATAAATATCCCATAAGATTGGACCTGAGTAGGTTCTTAAACTGCTCATGAATGTAAAGGCGGGAGAACCGCCCTGGGGTGAGAGTCGGGATTTTCACCTACCTCATATCACGCCGGGCGAGGGACATGGATTGGTTACCCCATGCCTATCAACATTTACCATTTAACATAAATGTTGATAACCGGGGATAGGACTTCTGTCATGTGGTTATCAACATTTACCATTTAAGGTACAGTCTTACGAGATATTATCCCAACCACTATATTTTTCTAGGCGTGGGAGCTACCTATACCCCTTAGTTTTTTTACGGTCGGGGGCCTTGCGAAGGCAAGGCGACCCTGCGAAGGCAGGGCGAGCTTGCCTGGATCAGCTGCAAGCCCTCCCTTAGGGCTTGCCCGTCATTTCCAGTGGAGCAGTTTAGCGAGCTGCTCAGCTCGCTAATCTTACGCTGCAAATTCTCGAACTCCTCTTCACGGTTGTGGCCAAAGATACCTGGTCGACTCCTTGCGGCTGCTGAGTCCCATTGTCGTCACAACCGAGCGGAGTTGAAGAAGCCGGGTCTCTTTGACGTCTCTTGATGGATCACGGCCATTGCGCCTCGCCATCTGCCGCCATGTATACTCGGCGCTTCTCCAACGCATCCCCTAACCACAACACCCACCCCCCCTCCCCGCCCGTCTGTGAAGCAAAGCAGGAGGACACGTCTTTACTCTGTGTGACGGTCCGAGGCAGAGGATTATGTACTCGACTGGCTTTTACCGGTCCTGCAACCTATTACTAATGTTAGACTTGAATCCACTACCCGTTATGTTCGTCCTTCCTCATGTAAATTAATTAAATTCTGAAAAAAAACAAAAAACAAAACAAAACAAAACAAAACAACAGAAGAACCACCATCGTCGAAAAGGGCCAGTGATGGTGGGGGATGGCGAGGATCCCCAAGCCTCCGCAGTGGCCAATGACCATTGCCGGCCGGCCATCCCCACCATCACCGGCCCTCTCCGGTGGCAGCAAGTGCCCTCGCCATTTTGCCTTCTTCCTTTTTTTATCATTTAAATTTGGCTTATTTTTTAGTTTGATTTAAATAAAATTTATAATAAAAATCAGATAGAGATATATTCCATGTTTTAGCCATGTCGTCGCCACAAGAGGAAAGAAGATATTAAAAAAGTCAAGTCAGTGTTTTTCATTACCTAAGTTTAGACAAAATTTGGAAAAAACTTGATTGTATCAATTTAACAAGTTTTAAACTTTAATTGCATTTTCTGTAAGTTTTAGGACTTCTAGTTTTAGGATTTCTAGATTACT
The DNA here is from genome assembly GCA_007663325.1 of Eucalyptus pauciflora. NCBI lineage: Eukaryota > Viridiplantae > Streptophyta > Magnoliopsida > Myrtales > Myrtaceae > Eucalyptus > Eucalyptus pauciflora. Next base: position 233,416 of record VMYD01000257.1, on the reverse strand, counting down.
TAGCCCTAATTTTTATTTTACCACATTATGAACTTAAGCTATCACAACCAACTGCAGCAAACTCCGTCTAGGTTTTGATATTGGATCATGGGGTCTTGAGTTTGATCATTCACTCTTTTCACCTTCAATAATTTTGGAAAAGTATTATGTCTGCATATTTCATACTCACTCTTCTATCTACCCGCGTTAGCATCAAGAGGCATTCAGATATAAAACTTAGTGGACTCTTTATTAGCTCAAACCTTTGGAACTACTTATCGCACACGCCGACTATAAGGAAAGCAATGTCATTCATGCTCTTCTTTAGTACATTTCCAGGAGCACGTGTAATTGAACCCTATGTCTTGGAGAACTTTTGACAGCAATTTTGGACCTTTTGGTTTCTATCGGTCTTTGCATAGAGGTGGTCAATATGATAAATGAAGATAAAGAAGATAAGATTTGCGACTTTAGGACTAATTATCGCATAGGTTGGGCATCATGTGACAGTTCAAATGTCGCACGATCTAAAGTTTTATATTAGCACTGCCCTGGCTTTCCCGCTGCTAAGAAAACCCACTAAGTTGAGACGCCGAGGTGTCTTTTATAATGACCTCCAGTAGGAAACCGAGTACTCTCAAGTCAAAGGAAATAACAAGCCGAGAATGAACAATTATGAATGTTAAGTTTGAGAAGTGGGTCCCATATTTGAAACATTGAACTTGACGGCATCTCATGAATAAAGAGGGAAGAAAAATAGTCTTGATTCAGCAAGGCACCCGGAAATGTCCTCGGGAATTCATCCCGAACCGACAGGACACAAAAATACAGACAGTCCCTGAATAGATGCAGGAAGCCAGTATGCTTCCACAATCCAGAAGTCTGAGAAACAAGCACGCGTATACTTTCCTGATTCATCATTGCACCCATGTTCAGAAGAATGTCTGAGCAAGTAGGCATTTCCCATGTTTGTATAGGCACATGCATGATCTCCTGTGATTCTGTTTGGGCGTGACTTGTGCACACTTGTGTATGTTGTGCGTTTGAGAGAGAGAGAGAGAGAGATACCTCGTTTGATGCAACTTCAAGTGTGAATATCCTTGGACATGAGCTGCGATGCAAACTTCTGTACCCTAAGGATGTTTTATCTGGTGAAGGAATTGCAAAGAAATGCCAGGGGTAAAAGATATATATCATGGACAACCCAAAGAACATCCTGTGAAATCATTCATAACCAGAAGGATATCTGTTCTTCGTAGATGGGATGATTAAGCATTAACAGATTGTTGTTGGTCACAAGTGCTCGAACAAGCAATTCTTTAGCTTCTTCCTGCTTCTTCTTTAGCATGTTGCAGATCTGCAAGACAATTCCCTTAGGCAGCCAATGGATTACTTGCAGAATGATCACAAAGATGGTAGAGTAGACAAGAGGCAACAGTTCAATGCCATTCTATGTCCCTATGTCCCAATCGCCTTCTGAAAACTCAATTGCTAATGATAGACCTTTAATTATAGAAAATAGCTATAAAGTACCATAGATTCATCCTTAAGGATAATTAGGTTGGACTGTCGAAGAAATCACAATTTCCGTATTAGGGAGATTCTCTTCATCAATTGATTTCTAGTTGTACAAATTCAATAAATGAAGATGCTTAATGTCAATGAGCCTATAACCAAATTATCGGAAGTGAGCAAACATCCAGTAGTGAAAACTACAAATTCAAGAAATCGCTCCAACCCTCCCAACAACACGTCCCACCAAATAAAATAATTGAAACTCATCTCAACCACTCATCCAGTATGCCACAGAAAGTTGTCTATGGGCAACTACTACCTGTAACTTGACAATCTCGTATTTTCCATTCCTAGTGTTTTGTCATCACTATTATTGTCTCTCTATTAGAATCTCCATGGTTTCAGACTATAGTCTACAATATGCATATAACTGATCGTCAAAGCCAAAAAGTGCATAAGCAACTCATTTATAGCAAAAATAGTCGCACTTCACTTACATCTTCAAGTTCCTTTGTATAAGCTTCAGCCTTTTTGATATTTTCATCAGTTTCCATGACCAATGGACTTCCAACTTCGGTGGAACTCGCCTTAGGAGAAATCTTAAGATGAAATTTAGGATTGTCACCAGACACCCTGTTGGTTTTGCTTTGTTCAGTGTCCTCATGATTGCAAACCTGATACGTATGATCTAAGAAACCAGCAAGGAACGAGTTTCGACTCTCTGTTGAAATAGAAAAACTTAAGAAGGTTCTGTCCATGTACCTGTTCTGAGACAACAGCTTCAGAGGATTTGCTGAAACTTCTGAAGTGTCAAGGATAGGAACATTACTTCCACAAACAAAACCCAGTCACAGGAGCGAGGGTAGTGGAGTTATTAGCACTCTTCACCTTTTTTCACTTAACTCAGAAGGCCATTCCAGTGGACTAGATGACATCCCCTGCAAAATAGACACTCACCAATTCTAATGCATTACAAAATAGCATCCCCATAATTGTATTTGCAACACCCTATTGAAGAAGTGTAAGGTATTACTTGGAAGTGAAGAGCAAACAATAGAAAGGAACCTCAGATGATTTCCCTTATGAATTGAGAAGTGGCTGGTTTTATTGGTTTACCTGTTCTGTGACAACAGTTTCCGAGGATTCTCTGAAACTTCTAAAGTGTCAAGAGTAAGAACATTACTTCCACAACAAAACCCAGTCACAGGAGCAAGTATAATGGTGCTATTAACACTCTTCGCCCTTTCTCACTTGGAGACTGAGAGAACCGTTTCGATGGACTAAATGGCATTAAATTGGCATCTGATCCCTGCAATATACACTCATGGCTTCAAATGCATTACAAAATAGAATCCCCATAAGTATATTAGAGCAAACAACAGAAAGGAACCTCATATGATTTCCTTTTGAAGGATGAATTGAGAAGTGACTGGTTTTCAGTGCTTTTGCTACGATGAGCTAACGAATGTGCTGCATCACCCTGCATTGCTGTAATTTGCTCAGAATCTCTCATGGAACTGATTTCCTCTGTAGGATTAGAACCAAGTTGATCTTCTTTGGTCCTTGTGGCCCTGCGCACATTGAGGGCCCGTTTGGTTCGGCTTTTGGGGAATGCATTTGCAGAAATGCAAATACCTTTGGATGAAGGGGGTTTTCCGAAATGCAAATATCGTTTGGTAAAATTTGCATTGAGATACAACTTTGGCCAAAATACTGTTTGGTGAAATTTGCATGTGTAAATGACTTTTATTAAATTAAAAAAACAAAAAATAATTGTAATTTTTTTTTTTGAAGTCCGGCCCGGATCCGGTGGCTAGACCGCCGGATCCGGCGGCCGGAGGGCCAGATCCGGCGGCTGGATGGCCGGATCTGGCCCCCGAACCGTCGCCGGGGTCGGGCAACCCCAGGCGATGGCTGCCTGAGGCCGCGCGACCCAAGCGGCGGGCGACCCTCAGGCGGCAACCGCCGACGTGCGACCCCTTGGCCGGCGATCGTCGGCCTCCGATCGGCCTCTCTAGAGAAGATGAATAGTAACTCCGAACTTGCTTTCCCGAAATACAACTTGCCAAAGTACCTCCGGACCTGCTTTGGGCTAAGGGCCCTTAGAGCCACTTGGAGATGCAATTGCATCTTGCCAAAGTCACCCAAAAAACCGAACCAAACGCGTTTGCATTTGGCCAAGGGGCTTTCACGTCCGAAAGCCCATTTGAAAAGCCGAACCAAACAGGGCCTGACATCATGATCTCTAATATTATCTATGGTTTCAAATACCTCGACATCAAGTCAGAATGTAGGTTAGACCTCTTCATTCTCAAGCTAGAAAGATAAAAAGCCCTCTTGGCAGAATTAAGAGGGTTACTGTTCTTCACATCAACATTTCTGACCCTTGAATCCTTAAAAGATTCCTTGCTTGAATCAGTGACTTCAGGATTCACAGATATCTTAACAACAGGTGTCAACAACTCATTTAAACTGCCCGTCTTGCATAGAGAATTGCAAAAGTTTAGTGCAAGCAGATTCAGCATATGCAAAATAATGACATGTCAAAGTTCTAGTCCACTATATGCAATCTACTTACTAGCTTCGGAAATGTCTGAGACAGGACATGACATAACATGAGCAGAATCAAACATAAAACTGATATGACATGACATTGACATATCCTTTCTGTAATGAGGGGTTATTTCAGTCTTGAAAGTATATATTATTTAAAGGAATATCACTCTCCCATGTCATGTGACTTAAAGGATCAAACTGAACATGAACATATCATGTTATAGCAGATTTTGAACCCCACTTCTAGGCTTGTAGTCTTCTAGCAGATAATTTAGTCATATTTTGCAAGAGACAAATGTCTCAATGCAAACTATGATATACAATAAAAAAAAAAAAAAAAAGGAACAAAAAAACTCATTTTACCCTAGTTGAAAGTCCAACGGAACAAAAGAGTAATAACCAAGGGATCTTTATATCGGAAACAAATAAACTTTCTCTTTTTTTCTTTTGCATTAGTTTGTGGGTGGGGGGGGGGTAACCGCAGGGAGGAGATGACTTAAACATTACTTGTTAGCTACTGTTAAATGAAGTACATGGGAAAAATAAAATACTAGAATTTGAACAAAATTTCAAACAGCTCAACAATTACAACTCAATTAGGTACAGATGCCTCACCCCAGATGAGAAGTGGGTCTCACACTAATATGGCCTCCAGTTAGAGGAGGTTCACTTTTTGCTTGCTCCCTTGCCAGTGAATTTAGACCAAAAAGCAACTTTCCCCCAAGTTGAGAATTCTTGGCATTGTTTTTATTAAATTATGTCTCGAGTTTGAATTCGGATAACGATTTGTTAAACCGAATTTATTGATAAAGATTTCCCAAGTAATAGAAAAGTTTCGTTGGACTTTTGAAGATTTACAAAAGAGGAAATAAAGATAAAATAAAGGTTTCCTCTTTGGGCACACACATATAAAAGGGAAAAGAAGTCCTACATAATAGTGTTGCTGCTGAAACCCTACAAGGAGCTGCTGCCGCACAACGTCAAGTGAAGCCACCCACGCGATCAAGAAAAGGAGTTCTTGTTTTTCGGCGTTTGGTTTTGAGCTTGAGTTTATACCTAAGTGAGTTGTTTATTTATAAACACTTTGGGTTTGGGGTTAAATCCAGGTGTGGGAAACACTTGAGCGTGTGAGTGATTATAAACTCTGATTCTCCGATTATAGTGGATTATTTACTGCTGGCTCTCCCGTGGACGTAAGTACCGATACTCGGACCAAACCACGTAAATTTCTAGTGTCCTTATTTTTCTCATTTATTTCTCTTGTGATTTCGCGTTGATGTAAATTGCAAGATCCTGTCATTTCCGCATATTATATCCCAACAATTGGTATCAAAGCTTAGGTTGGATTTCTTGATTTTGATTTGGAGCTTTTGCTTGTCTGATTATTATCTGGAAATTCTGTTACTGCAATTATGTCTGAGAGGAAATCTGAAATTGAGAAGTTTAAGGGGAGCATTAAGATGCGGGTTTTATTGACAACACAAGGTTTGGCCAAGGCACTGGATGGTGAAGATGAGTTGCTGATTATAATGAAAGCCTCTGAGAGGGAGGAGCTAATGGAAAAAGCAAGAGTACAACCCTATTAAATTTGACGGATGAGATCTTAATAGAGGTTGCTGAGGAGAAGGATGCCGCAGCATTATGGGCAAAACTTCAAGCACTCTATGTGAAGAAAGGTTTGAACAATCGCTTAAACATGTTGAAAAAGATGTTTCAATTTAGATATACTAAAGGTACGTCTATCAGAACCCATCTAGATGAATTTAATAAACTCATGTTGGATCTGAAGAACATCGGTAAGATACTTGATGATGAAGAACAGGGTATGATGTTGTTAGCCTATTTACTAGAGTCATGGGAGCACTTTACTAACTCACTGTTGCAGGGGCGTACTACAATTATCTCAGAGGAGGTAAAGTCCGTCTTGTTCTCTAAGGAGTGGCAAAGAAAGTTGCGAGATGATGGTCTAGCGCAAGGAGCAGCGCAAGGCTGAAGCTGAAGCAGCTACTTTCGAAGTAAGGTAGTGAACAACATCGAGGGCCTAGCAGCAGTAGAGGTAAAAGCAAATCAAAATCACGACATAGAAAGTCCAAGGGACGCGTGAAGTGCTTTGAGTGTCACGAGGAGGGACACATCAGGAGAGACTGTCCAAAGCGGATGAATAAAGTTGATAGACAGAATACCACAAGCAGTGTGGCAAACGTTGCCGAGGGGAGCACTAGTGATGCTTCGTCAGGAGACGAATGGGTGCTAGATTTGGGGTGTTCTTATCATATGACGCCTCATAAGAACTAGTTTACTACTTACCAAGCTGCAGATGGTAGTAGAGTTCTTTTGGGGAATAATGCAGTTTGTAAGGCTGTGGGGATAGGGACAATTCGGATTCAGATGCACGATGGGGTGGTGCGCACATTGACAGATGTGAGGCATGTACCATAGCTCAAATAAAACCTTATTTCTCTGGGGACACTCGATGACATCGGGTGTAGGTACACTGCTAAAGGTGGAGTACTGAAGATCTCTCGAGGTGCCATGACAGTGATGAAAGGAAAGAAAGTGAATACTCTCTATCATCTACTGGGAGAGATCGTGATCGGAACTGCTGCAGTTTCATCAGGTGAGTCAGATTCTAACTTGACTCAATTATGGAATATGCGTTTAGGGCACATAAGCGAGGCAGGTATGACGATGCTAAGTGAAAGGGGTTGTTGAAAGGTCAGAAGACAGGGAAACTGGACTTATGTGAGCACTGCATCTATGGGAAGCAGCACCGAGTTAAGTTTACAACAGCTATTCATTCGACCAAAAAACCAGTTGAATATATTCATTCAGACGTCTAGGGCCCGTCTTCGGTTCCTTCGAAAGGAGGTGCCCGATATATGCTGACATTTATCGACGATTATTTGAGGAATGTATGGGTTTACTTTCTGAAGCACAAATATGATGTATTTGATCGGTTCAAGAAATTTAAGGTATTGATTGAGAAGCAGTCAGATAAGCAAATCAAGTGCCTGAGAACCGATAATGGCATAGAGTTATGTGGTAAAGATTTTACCGAGTTCTGCGAGAAAGAAGGTATTGTGAGATATCGCACAGTACTTGGGACACTACAATAGAATGGCGTGGCAAAACAGAAGAATAGAACTTTGCTTGAGCGAGCTCGATGCATGCTTTCACATGCAGGAATTGGCAAGGAATTTTGGGCTGAAGCAGTTAACATGGCGTGTTACCTGGTTAATCGATCTCCATCATTTGCTATCGAGTGGAAGACTCCTAAGGAAGTATGGTCGGGAAAACCTGTTGATTACTCCAGATTATGTATATTCGGATGTACTACGTATGCTCATGCGAGTGATGGTAAGCTTGAGCCAAAGGCGAAGAAGTGCATATTTCTGGGTTATGCACATGGGGTGAAAGGCTACCGGCTGTAGTGGACCAATCCCAGATCACCCAATTTTCTAATTAGCAAAGATGTGATCTTCGACGAGACTGCAACGCTTCAATAGAGGAGTTCTGAGACACAACCAGCAGAGAAGATAGATCATGGTGTTATTAGTGAGGTAGAGCTTCAGGTGGAGACTCTAGAGACCTCGAAGGTAACAGAGGTTGAGACTGGAACTAAAGCCGGTGATAGTGAACAACCAGCAAAGCCGCAATACACTATAGCCACAAATAGACAGAGAATGCAAATTAAATCACCGGTACGTTATGGTTATACAGATATTGCTTATGCTTTGACTGTAGGTGATGAGGTAGAGATAGATTAGCCTTCGTCTTACTCTGAGGCGATGGCTAGTTCAGAGTCGTCACAGTGGCTAGGAGCTATGAGTGAAGAGATGGAATCACTACATCGAAATCAGACATGGGACCTAGTCAAAGTACCCAAGAGCCAAAAGATTGTCGGAAGTAAATGGGTCTTCAAACGAAAAGAGAGCATTCCCGGTGTCGAGACAGCAAGGTATAAGGCGAGACTTGTGGCGAAGGGGTATACACAGCGTAAGGGAATTGATTACAATGAGGTGTTCTCTTCTGTGGTAAGACATACTTATATTCGTGTTTTACTTGCTTTAGTTGCTTCGTAAGATCTCGAATTAGAGCAGCTAGATGTGAAAATTGCGTTTCTTCACGGTGAGTTGGAGGAGCAGATTTACATGAGGCAACCAGAGGGATTTGCTATTCCGGGTAAGGAAGATCATGTTTGCTTATTGAAGAAATCTTTGTATGGGCTGAAACAATCTCCTAGGCAGTGGTATAAACGTTTTGATGCTTTCATGGTTAGTCAAGACTACTTGAAAAGTCAGATGGATAGCTGCGTTTACTATAGGAGATTGGAGAATGGTTATTTGATTTATCTACTCTTATATGTTGATGACATGCTGATAGCAACTAAAAAATGTCTGATATTGATGTGCTGAAGAGGCAGTTAAATGCTGAATTTGAGATGAAAGATTTAGGTGCTGCAAAGAAAATATTGGGTATGGAGATTTTGCATGACAGGATTGTAGGAGTTTTATGTCTATCACAAAATAAATATATTGAGAAGATCGTGGCGCGTTTTAATATGCAGTCGGCAAAATCTGTAAGTACACCTTTAGCGAAGCACTTTAAACTTTCAGATAAATTATCACTGCAGACTGAGGAGAAGGAGGAACATATGTCTCGTGTTCCTTATTTTAGTGCCGTGGGTAGTATTATGTATGCTATGGTGTGCACTAGACCTGATATTTCACAAGCTGTGAGCGTGGTTAGTCGCTATATGAAGCATCCTGGTAAAGCTCATTGGGAAGCTGTAAAGTAGATTCTCAGATATTTGAAGGGGACAATAGACGTGGGTATAGTGTACTAGAGAAACAACAATGGCAGTGAGACCACTGGTTTTGTGAATTCGGATTACGTCGGTGACTTGAATGATTGCAGATCTTTAGCAGGATACGTGTTTACGCTAGTGGGTGGTGCAGTTAGTTGGAAAGCATCAGGATCACATTGCCTTGTCTTCGATTGAGGCAGAGTACATGGCACTAACCTTTGTAGTGAATGAGGCGATATGGTTACAAAGTTTGCTCTCGAACTTTGGGTTAGAACAGAAAAATGTGAATATATACTGTGATAACCAAGGTGCGATATATTTAGCGTATAATCCAGTTTATCACAAGCGAACGAAACATATCAACATCAGGTACCACTTCATCCGAGATGTCTTAGCTAAGGGTAATGTTATTATAAAAAAGATTGCTACAGCAGATAACTCGGCAGACATGATGACTAAATTTGTTCCTTTGGCAAAGCTCAAACTCTGCTTGAGCTCTATTGGCATCTGTGGAGAGTAAACGCCCGTTGGGGGTTGGGAGAGCAGCATGGATGATGAGCACTATAACTTGACTTCAAATATCGAGCCAATGTGAAGAATTGTTAAATTATGTCTCGAGTTTGAATTCAGATAATGATTTGTTAAACCGAATTTATTGATAAAGATTTCTCAAGTAAGAGAAAAGTTTCGCTGGACTCTTGAATATTTACACAAGAGGAAATAAATATAAAAATAAAGGTTTTCTCTTTGGGCGCACACATATAAAAGGGAAAAGAAGCCCTACGTAAAAGTGTTGTTGCTGAAACCCTACGAGGAGCTGCTGCCGCACAACGTCAAGTGAAGCCACCCACGCGATCAAGAAAATGAGTTCTTGTTTTTCGGCGTTTGGTTTTGAACTTGAACGCGCAGTAATTTTGTGTAGACTCAAGTGAGTTGTTTATTTATAAACACTTTAGGTTTCGGGTTAAATCTAGGTGTGGGAAACACTTGAGCGTGTGAGTGATTGTAAACTCTGATTCTCCGATTATAGTGGATTATTTGCTGCTGGCTCTCCCCGTGGACGTAAGTACCGATACTCGGACCGAACCACGTAAATTACTAGTGTCCTTATTTTTCTCGTTTATTTCTCTTGTGATTTCGCGTTAACGTAAATTGCAAGATCCTATCGTTTTCGCGTATTATATCCCAACAGTTTCCCAACCTGTTGCATATTGCATAAACCATGTGAAGGTATAAAGCATGGAATGTCCAATCAAAGAAACTAGAATCAAAAAGAAAATCTTCACCTAGTGTCATTTAGATGTACAAAAGCAAGTTTTTTGCTGCTAAATTGAGTAAGCTTTCTCCCAGTTGATGGTTCTCGAGAAGACTGACTCTTAATTTCCTCTGATCTCTTGGAAAACTTTGAATGGGCTTGTCCAGGCTCTCTACCGGTAAAGAAAGAGGACGATATTTAAGTGCAGGCTCTCTGCTTGGGACATTTACATGTCATTAAAAGTGAGCTAAGAAGTGCGAAAACATTATGCTGTTGATCCAACAATCTTTGTACTAAACTCTGGCAGTCACCATAAAATGCATCAACATGATAGCAGAAACTCAATGAATGAGTGCATCAGACTGAAAATCACAACAACTTGCATTCCCCTCCTTAAACATTAAGCTACGGATGTATATGCTTTCTAAATTCTCACAAAATCAACCATCAAGAGTCCACGTTTCTTAAAAGGAGCGTGTTGCTCTAATTTGGCATGGCAGAAACTTGCCAATATCATCCTAATATAGATCCCCCCCCCCCTCATTCCTCTAATCACTTAAAGGTAAGGGATAAATGGGACAACCTGAAAACAGCCATTTCACTGTCTTGCAGTACTTTGCTTGGGATAATACAGGCTGTATCATTAAGACTTGTCTCAGGCTTGGCCTCTTCGTTATGAGCCTTAGTAGCATTCAATGAATCAAGAATAGGTTTATTGCTTCCATGTGCCTTGCCTTCTGTTCCTGGAACATGTGGCATACTTGAACCTTCGGACTGCATGTTGCCATGAGAATATGTGGTTCCCCTACCATTTCTTTCCCGTTACTTTGCTCTTCACCCAAAGTGGAATTTAAACTTTTGAAGATAGACAAATCTTCTCTTGGAAGCTCTGGGATGGTACTTAAATTTGTGTCAACCCTGGGCTGAATATGTACCTCTCTTGGGGCTGTTTTGTCTGATGAATAATCTTGTCAGTCAGATCCTTGAGAACACATGCTGTTTATCCTTTCGAAAGAAGGTTGTTCTGGAATTGAAATTCTACATGCTGCGGGCTTCGGCACCCAATCATTTATTCTTGGGTTAGGCATAGAAGTTGAAGTTACAGAAGTTCCTACTTGAATCTCTGATGTATCCACACAGCACGTTGATTGAATATTATCAATCATAGTTTTATCATCACAGTCAGGAATTGCCTCAGGAAGGTGAGTTTTCGAGCCCTGGTGCTCATTCATCTCTGATGATCTCCCTTTGCTTCCTATTAGGGGTGTGCAACCGGACCGGGTCAACCCGGTTCCCGGTTCGGCCCACCCGGAAAACAGGGTCGGGAACCGGTTCCGGTTGAAACCGGTCCGGGAACCGGTTCCGAGGGAATACCCACCCGGGAACCGGATCGACCGGACCGATTCTGGAACCGGTTTGAGAACCGGTTTTTGGGCCCCAAAAGTCCAAAAGACCAAAACCCTAGTCGTTTCTATCTTCACTCTCACGCTCGTTGCTCTCAGCCTCTCACCTCCGCGATCCATCCGAGCACGGCACCGGGAAGTACGATTTCGCCGTGAAGACTGCCGGCGACTCCGTCGCGCTCGTCACCGGGGTCGACTCCTCACGGGTGGCCAGCACGGTGCTCAACTCCACCCCTGTCGCGATCTTCACCGTCCACAGCGTCCTCCTCCCCGCCGAGCTGTTCGGCGAGTCCCCGTCCCCCGCGCCGGTGCCGTCGCTGGTAAGCACGATTTTTACTCTTCGTCGTGAGCTGCCGGCTAATTAGTTCTACTTACCCCCGCGCCGGCGCCGTCGCTGTTTGCTCTTTTGATTCGTTCTGGTATTTTAAGAAGATATTGATCCGTCGGACCGTTCTTGTATTGCGAGTCTGGTGTTTTTTTTCTCGGTGGGACGAATCTTGAGAATTGGTCAGGAGTTGAGCGAACGAGTGAACGAGCGAACGAGCATTTGAGGTTGAAGACTGATTGGCGATATGTGACTTCATTTTTCGTTTCTCTATTGGCTGGGAATAAGTTTTGGGGAAAATTGAGGGGCAGCTTCTGCAATTGCCCGTGTGATGGTGCCCAATTTACCAATCTGCAATCTGCCACCAGTGATTATTTTTGAGAAATGATCATATGAGTGAGGAGTGATCGGTCCTTGATTTTTGAAACTTAAATCTACTCCTTTGCCTTGGAATCAAACTTTGGAACCTACCATATTTTCCTTCTCCGCTTCCAATGTCTACTGAGAACCTGTTTTTCTGTTGTTTCTTTCATTTTTTCCAGCGAAATATTATAAGCAATAAAACGACGTAAAATAAAAGATGAACAAAAGCAGTCAAGTTAGGAGCGACTAAGGGTTGTGAGACTTGAACCAGAGAGGGCAACCTGCGTGCAAGCAAGGAAGAGGGTGACTTGCTTTCTTGAAGTTAATTTTTTTTTCCTGCATCCTGCTTTGTTAATCTCTTTTCTACTTTAGGAAGCCAACGTATGTCTAATGATATCGGACTATGTCTACTGGTACCACGTACGATGACTTGCTTTCTTGAACAATGTTGTTTGCATCCGCCCTTGTACGAGATGGATTCTTATTCTTCAATCTTTATCACATGAACACATGTTATTCTTTTCTTTACTAGTTATACAATGAAGATTTGGCCATTGTTTTCAGCGTCGAGTTATCAACGAAAGGCAGGCTTTTTGTTATTCCACAGGGAGTATTATGTGAAGCTTGTAATTCTTGTTCGTGACAGAGATAATAGGAAACTTGTATTTCCACAACACTGAAGTTGAGTAAAAATGGAGTGATTTCTTATGTTAGACCATGAATTACATAGTGCTAGAAGATCAGCATTCTACATTTCCAATGCACACCTAATGAGAGATTTGATTTACTATGTTTTTCCGGTTTGGGAACAGGGTCAACCCTGTTCCCGGACCGGAAAAACAGGGTGGGCCGGGAACAGGGTCCAATGCAAACAGGGTAGGGAACAGGGTCCAAAAAAGGAGAACCGGTTATAACAGGGTAGGGAACAGGGTCCAGGTCTAGACCCTACCCACCCTGGACCCGATCACCCCTACTTCCTATAACCTTCTTCCCACCTTGTTCTCCCTTAGTCATGGGTGAATCAAGATTAAAGCCATCCAACCTGGATAGCACAAATCACTGCTAAGTTCCTAGATTGCAATCACAAGTCATGACATTTCCCTTCACTTGAAAATATAAAGTGAAAATATAACCTTATGTATCAAAGAATATGTCCTAATGTATACTTTGTGAAGCTGTCTTACTCATTAAAATCAAAGGAGAAAGAAAATCTTTTCTTGAAATTTCCTTCATCAGGTGATTCTGCTTCATTTCTGTCCTTGTTTCAAGATTTCTTAGATGGGCAGGAGAAATCAAGATCTGGCATGTCCACTTTGAATGATGAAAACTTGTCAAAGTCAGCATCCGCATTAAAATCGACATCCCTGAAAAAGGTTATTTAAAAATCAATCCACAGAAAGCAGAGATATATCCCACTCTCATAACAAATAAGATTGTAACTAGCTTTCATGCATGTTCACCATCATCCATCATTTTGATGATTTTTGAAGTGGCTGAATGATATGTAAAGCATGGCTCACTCGATCACCACGGGCATTATTCTCCACAAACAGGTAATTGTACACGGGTGAATATATGTAACTAACTCAAGTATGAAGATAGAATATTAAAGTTACATCCCACATCCATACTGGTTTATTATCTAGCTGGCCATACTTTAAGTTTCACTTACAGTTTATCAAAGTTGAATTTCTTTGTTTTGCCTTTGCCAACAGTATCAAAGCTAAAATCCACTGTGTCATCTTCTGCCACAGACAACGACTTCCAGGAGGTAAGGAACTCCTTTCCAAATTCGGCATCTGTTGAAATCAGATCTAACATTGAGCTATGACCTACATATCTGCCTTCATAAGACATGGCCAGAAATGTGTACAAGCAATCAGCCTAATCAATGACAAGGATGAAAACCAATTTCAACATTAAGAAAGCTTTAATTTGTTTTCAAGTACATGAAAAGTATGCTGCACTAATTATTGACCACGATATCCAAAAGAGTCATATGTCAGGCCATATTAAAATAATAACCTAAACAGATTATATAGGTTTAAGATTGAGAAATATGCAACCTTGTGATACCATTCCACCTCTGAAGTGAATTTACTGTATTTTGAGATTTGTCAAGCTTATACAGAGTATCTAGTAATGATTTATCCTCTTTATGATTCACCACTGCAGTTTCCTTAGGTGAATCTGCCATCTGCAAGGGAAAGAGTGAGGAAAGCATAAGAAAAAAGAGAATTCAAATGGCCCTTAGAATTTACAAAAGAAAAGGGAGATTTTAATTGCAAACCCATTAGGTTGGCTATACTACACAGCAACCTCCTCTCTTCGTAAAAGCAACATCTTTTTGTTAAATCATTGCATCTATAAAAATTTTGCACTTATCTTATGCAGAAGCATATATAAACTAACCTAGGAGGGACCTTAGCCAGTCCATTAAAGTGAAAAACCCACACATGACATGTAGACAGTTCATACGGGAGCAGCATTGACTTATACAAAGTGGTTAGGTGGCGAGTTGCAAGTTCTAAATTTAAAACCGTGTGGCCAAAAACACCCATATATACATGCCACTATCATATATCTCTGAAGATTCATTTTTCATCCTTCCACAAATGCAAAGGTAAAGGATCTCCAATTCGACAGCAGTGGTAAGATGGACACCTAATCAGTACAATAAAGTAAGGATCATTTCAAGATTTCTCTGCCTTGATTCAAAGGGACATAAGTCTCTCATATGTTCGATATGAAATGTCTGAAGGAGTTCAACTAGACCGCAAGTGGAAACCACTATAGCTATTGCCACGGATGAACAAATGCAGTATTAATGAGTTCATACGGGGGCAAAGCACAGGGCTAATCCAGTATAATCTATCCCAAGAAAAGAACACAGATGCTATTTTAACATGAGAAACCATAGCATTGGGTTTTAGCCAATGAATTAATGGCTGTCTTATGACTGCCTAAAATATATAGGTCCTCCTATCACATTCAGATCATCTGATTTCCAGTACAGAGAAGTTCAATTAAAACGAATGTCATTGAAAAAAAAAAGATACATCAGAACAGCTACTTATCATGGCATCATTTCTACGAAAACAGATGCCAAGAAATAGCATTATCTTTGTATGTAAATGCTGTAAGTCATAGTGATTTCCTCTAAATAAGTGCCTACATTGCGCTCAAACTGCAAGGAGCTATATACCTCCAGCAAAAGGCTTACACCAATTCTGAACGCAAACTTAACCACAAGCTTGTTCCAGAGGTATATCAGAGAGAGATAAACGTAGCAATCGAGAAGAAATACTTTGCTGCGCCTAACCTACAAAATCATAGATGACGCTCCAACGAACTCGATAAAGCCAATCTACATTGATCACAAAGAGGTCTTCCGACATCAAACGGACCTACTGTGACGGGAGGGTGGGAGACGCAAAACGAACGAACGCGAAACGGCGAGGGACAACCAAGCGCGGAATCAAACAGGTGAGAGAGTCCGAAGGAACTCCTCATCAAATCTACCATCGTAAAACTAAGCGCGCTCGCGAAGTAACTCTGCTCAACGCTACGAAACAATCAGCGAAAGCCGACGTTTCAGAGGTACGGAGCAACGAGACAGCGAAGAAGCCACAGCCAGAAGAAGAAATCGACGGATTGCGAAAGCTCGAGATCGATTTGCACGTCGACAGTACCTTCCTTGCGATCGCGACAGGGAGAGAGAGAGAGAGAGAGAGAGAGAGAGAGAGAGAGATCGACTGGTTTCGAATGGAGATGAGAGAGAAGTAATCTGGTTTTTCTACAGGTTTTGAATGGCGACTCTTTATATATGGAGAGAGACAGAGAGAAGCTCTGAAAGAGGCGGGACCGGAAAAGCGACGGAAATTGGGCGGAGGTTCGCTCGAGCGTCATGCGTTCGCCGAGAGTTTTCCCGACGGGACAGAAGAAAATCCCGATTTTGACCCCCTCAGGGGAAACATTTCTGCTTAGCTTCGTTCATTTCAAGAAAAAAAGTTCAAAATTTTTTTCCTAAAAATAATACTTCAATCATTTCCAAAAATTTATAAATATTCATCAATTATTTCAAATGATAACAAATGATCGTTTTTAGAAAAATATAATTAAAACAATCCACTTTCTATAAAATAAATGAAATCTATCTTAAAAAAATACATTAAATCTAGATGTCTGGATTCAAAAAAATCTTGACCATTGATCACACGAACCCACATTTGGGAATCGCGTGATCAAGTGCTCCAAGCATCTACCCTGGCATTGAGACTCGAGATGCTATTGGTTGATTGCTATTGAAGCCCATCTCACATTCCTAGTGTCACACAAAGGAGTGGGCACTTGCGTCTAGGAATAACTTAAAGGTCGGCTTGAGCAGGACTTAGAGAAATTGACATGAAAATGAATATCTTATTATGTTATAAAGGAGGATTTTTTGAAGTTGTATAGTGTTGACATTTGTCTCATCTCATCTGCAATAGGAATACTGGACTTAAAGTACCAATAAAATACCAACAACCCATTGAGCAAGCCTATCACCGGAGTCCCATCAAATACGAGTGGGAAATTAAAAATTGGCAGTACACTTAAGCCCAAGCCCATCCTTCGCAAATCGATTTATTACGCAATTGTCTTTTCTATGTGCAATAACATTAACTATTACTTTAAACTTTTAAATAATAATTATTTTTCTTTTGGGGGCAATTATTTTTCTTAATTTTTGTCAAGAGTCAAGTATGGGTTTTTCGTCGGATTTTGTAAAGCTCGTGTCTCTATTCTCTAATGTGTAATCAGAGCTATAAACGATTGAGTTGATTGGCCATGGAAATAAGTGATGACCGAGTTTTGACGAGCTCGCCAATCATGGAAATAAGTGATGACCGAGTTTTGACGAGCTCGGGCGAACGTGTTTGGTATTGCGCGGTGAGTCGGATTACCTCTTCAACAATCCCCCCTCTTTTCTTTCGTTTTGAGATGGTCGACAACCCTCGACTCCGGCATTCCTGTCATCCTGATGTTCTAGGCCTTAAGAGAGCTGAGCGGACATTTCGGCCGTGTCTTATGCTGTTAGGCATCGACCGTGCAAAGGAAGGAGTACAAGCAATGAAGGTGAATTTGAAGGAGGAGCAGCGTGAACTGGGGGAACTAGAGGACTTGGACAGAGAATCTGAAAGTAATCATGATAACATGGAGCTACTGACAAGGACGTAGATTCAGCGCAGTTCCATTTCTTTAGGAATCTAGGAGTCTTGAAGAGTCTTCAGATTACTCTGAATATGCTTATAACAGAGATTTCACTGGGTACCTAAGTGTCAGAATATTGAAATTCCTCACAAATTTCATGATTGCCGATGGATAATATGTTGGAAATTTCCTATAATATGGGCTAACATTAATTAATTGATTTTTTATTTTAAATAATCGGGTTAATGGATATTCCAATATTTGTTGAACCATACAGTGATCTGATTAAATAAGGTATTGGCATCTATTGATAACGGGCCTAGTTGAGCAGCAAAGTGTAGGCAATTGTGTTTAACTGAAGCCCGTAATGGGAATGGCCCAGTTGACACGCTGTTGATTAAGGTTTGCTAGGTCCTCTATCTAGCCTATAAAAGAATAGGTTATACCTATCAGTTGCTTTAATCACATTAAAAGCTGCTATATCGAAATAGGTAATAGAGAATAAAATCTGGCATTCCATCAGATTGATATATTTTCTTCAAGTGAAGTAATGGCTCAAACAAGTACGCTTTAATTTTGTTTTACAGTCATATATTGATCCGTTTCTTTTTGATTGATTAGTTATTCATGAGAATAAATTACTTACATGTGGTATTAGAGCCAATCATTTATGATTGTAGAACCCAAATTTTTAATTTTTTATGGATAAATTCGAAATCCTCCTCTTTGAGCTGAATATGGGTATTATTTTTTCGTGTAGATTTTTTGCTTGATTGATCCCGAAACCATAGGCTTTTGTTCTACATGTCGAGATCTTTCCAACCATATATAATTTGTATAATTTCGTTAAGAATTGAGTGAGAATTTTAAATTTGAAATTCTAGGATTTATACATAAAAGGTTCTAAAATTTCAAGTTAGTCTCAAGCTAGATTAGTATCAGACTGTGCAGCACTTTTGTAGCAATTTTCAAATGAAAACTTTTCATTCTTCATCAGGATATCTTAGGACTGTTGACATTTTCGCCCCCATCTATTTCTTCATGTTGGAAACGTTAGAACTATGAAAAGAAAATGGAATTGAGCGCGGCCGCGGAGAACAACGGTTTCAACATCAATGACGACAATGATGGCAGTATCTACGAATGGAGGGGAGAAGTGCCAAAAAAGTCCTAAACCTTTTGCCTTTGTGCCAAATTAGTCCTAAACCTTTTTTTGGTGCCGATTCAGTCCTAAACCTTTTTATGTTGTGCCAATTCAGTTCTAAACCTTTTTATGTTGTGCCAATTCAGTCCTTTCCTGCCAATTTTGGCCGGATTTTGCTGACTGGACGCCGGCCGGCTGACGTTGACAACTTTTAATAATATTTTAATATTTTTTATTTTTTTATTTTTTATTTTTTTTGTCTTTTTCCTCCGGCCGGTCACCGAGGTCCGGCGATCGGCCAGAGCAGAAGGCTGGCGAGGGCGAGGCCGACCTCGCCGGCCATGGGCAAGGACCTCGCTCGCCCATGGCCGGCGAGGCTCGCCAAACCGGGCGAGCCGGGAGCGGGCAGACCTTCAGAGATCGCGGATCGCTTGCCACAGCGGCTGCCTGCCGCCATGGGCAGCGAGGTCCTCGCCCATGGCCGGCGAGGTCGGCCTTGCCCACGGTGGCCGGCGAGGTCGGCTCTCGGCCGGTCGCCGGACCTCGGTGACCGGCCGGAGGAAAAAGACAAAAAATAAAAATAAATAAAAAATAAAAAATAAATAAAATTATTAAAATATTATTAAAAGTTGTCCACGTCAGCACCGATCAGGCCACGTCAGCCGGCCGGCGTCCAGTCAGCAAAATCCGGCAAAATTGGCCGGAAAGTACTGAATCGGCACCACATAAAAAGGTTTAGGACTGAATCGGCACCAAAAAAAGGTTTAGGACTAATTCGGCACAAAGGCAAAAGGTTTAGGACTTTTTTGGCACTTCTCCCACGAATGGAGGCTTCGCAAAAGATGATCGGGCTCTACCTACATCTTTCTTGTGATCTCAATCTGTCTAAAATCAATCTGTTCTGAGCATGAAAACAGTTGTTTTAAGAACTTGTCTTCAGTAGTTGTTGAAAAGGCTATGTCACACTTCGAAGCTTTCTTGGAAGGATATAGCAGGGTTCAAGGAAGGTTCCCAGAAGCACATCCTTACTCAAAAGAAACAAAACAAGAACTGATATCGTACATAAGATTTTCTTGTTTTTTTTTCGACAGGTAAAGCTACTTTTATTATTCCGAACATGGGACCTGCAACTCGCATGCGCATTTGAAGAAGTATTTAGCCACTTCGGTTTTTTTAATCATCCCCCAGTAGCATTCGATCTAATTCCGTCGTAATATATATATGATTTTATGTTTCAATCATTTTGCAGGTTCAGGGAAGATTCCCGGAAGCATCTCCTAATTCAAAAGAAACAAAACAATAATAGATTTCGTACATAAGACGTAGACTTTCTTTCTTCTTCTTTTTTTCAGCAGGTAAAGATAACTTTTACTAACCAATATAAGGAAATGGAGGATCAGGGAGAATAAATAAAAATGGAGGTTCAATGAGAATAAATAAAATATTATTATGAAATACATGAATGAATATTCATTATATTTATCTTATCTAATGTACTTATTATGGTACATTTGTATAATACATTCTAAGTACATCTTCATATACAATGAATGTTCATCTCTCTATCCAATATATACATTGACATTAATGATAAGTGTATCCTTGTTTTATTATAAATAAGAGTTTAGTTTTTGTCATAGGGTGATATAGTGAAAATAAAATTTTATTCTCTGACTTTTTTTACTATCTTTGGTCTTTACCTGTTTTCTTTACATCATTTCTTTATTTTATCTATTATATATTTGCAACGTAATATTTTACGACAAGTATTTGTGCAAAAAAGCAGTGAAAATAGAAAAGTAATAACACATGGAATGAGGTAAATTTATGAATAACGAAAGTTTTTTTTTTTTTATTTGATTCCTTGGCTTCCGCACAAGCCAGCTGCGCTCTATATAAATATATTGTAGACGTGCTCAGCTGGCTCTTGCTAATTGGGCCTGCAGCTGCATGCACGTTTTCACAAGTGTGTTGACCAAGAAAATGTACATCTCATCATTATATAAAGGAGGATTTGTTAAAGTTGCATTGCAATTGCTCCACCTCTTCCGCTATTGGAACGATGGTTTTAACGTCCCAACAAAGCGTTAACTGTCTGCTGAGCAAGCCCATCGCCACGGCTTCACTAGATACCACCAAGACTGACAATTCACCTAAACCCACGCTCGTCATGCGTAGAGAGAGTAACTCAAAAAAATAAAAATAAAATAAAATAAGCAAATATGTTTATTTGAGGCTCTGCCGTACTCTTTGCTCCACAAAGTTGAATGGATTGGTTGGGCCTGTTGAATTTTATGTTGAATGTCTAAGTTTTGTTTTTTCTCTAGTAATTTTTACTATCTTGAAGTAATTATGTTTTTGCGAGCTTTATGAATTTTCGAGCAAGCCATCTGTCCCGTGTAGGTCAAAAGCATATATACGGGCGAGACGGGGCACAAGGCCCCGCCCTAATAAAAGAGCGCGTGGAAACTAAACGTGTGAATGAAGATGTTGAAGCGATGAAGGAAACTCTTTTAAGGCGTGCACTGGGGGAACTAGAGGAATTGGACAGAATATGGGAAAGTAATTCTGAGAATATGGAGCAACTGATCTGGACGAAGATTCAGCGCACTTCCATTTTTTGAGGAAGCTAGAGGAGCCTTAAAAGAGTTTGCAGCACGTTTGCAGCACAATGATGACTTGGCATGTAAAATCTCGTGTTAGATTAGCATCGGACTTTGCAGCACAATGAAAATTTTTCATTCTTCGTCGTGGTATTTTGAGACTCCTAAGGCCTTGGCCAACATTTATTACCGTAAGTTGGAAAATTTGGGGTTAAGTACACTAAAAGTGTCAAAGTTGTGTATGGCGCTCATTTTAGTGTCAAAAATTTTCACCGGCTTACTTAAGTGCTAAATTAGAGAAGAAACGATCACTTAAGTGTCCACAGCAAGAAATTTAGACCAAATTGATTATGTGTCATTAATAATTATAATTATAATATGACTTGGCAAATTTTACAAAAACTCCAGTCCACGTGGCATTTTCACATGGCATGCTTGGCACTAAAGTAATCGCTTTTTAACAATAACTAGCACTGAAGTGATCACTTTAAATAAAATTTGACACTCAAATGATCACTTTAAATAAAATTTTGCACCTAAACAATCGCCATTTATAACTTTTGGACGACGCCATTTAGAGGTTATATATTGACTAGGCACATCGGCAAGCCACATAGGACTGAGAAATTAATAAAATATAGCCATGTTGAATTTCTGGCAATTCAAATAGAAGTTGGCACTTAAATGACTTTTTTTTTAAGTGGCACTTAAGTAATTTGAAACAAACCTTTTGGCATTAAAGTGAGGGTCGTACATAACTTTTGGCTCTTTTAGTATGTTTTTCCCAGGAAATTTGCAATGATAAAAGAGAATGGACGTTAACTATTTCACAATTAGAAGCTTTCTTGGAAGGACATGCGAGCTCATGGAACATTCCTAGAAGCATCTCCTTATTCAAATGAAACCAAGCAAGAACTAATTTTGTACGATATAAAGAGAGGCAGGATCCAGACCTACACAAAATCCATCATCATCCCACATCCCCAATATAAGGCTCAACCCTCATACAAGCAAAAGATCAACAACCTAAGCTTGCCCCCAAAAAAAAAGACTAACTCAAGGCAGTCAACAAAGACAAAAACTAAGTAACAACACCACAATCAAGAGAAGGAGCTATTTTTAGACATTACAAAGGAAATAACAAACAACTAACGATCTTTCTCCTAGTCAAAGTATAGTGTCTTATCAAGTGATGCTCACACATAGAATTACTTCATTTCTTCCCTCCAAAGGCAGCAGACGGATCCATTCTAGGCTAGTTTTGTTGGGAACACGTAGCGGCAGTCCGAAGCCTTTATCTGGAAAGAAAGTCAAGAGCGAGCCTAAGCCCAAGCCCATTAACATATTTAGTTAGATTCACATTTACTCAAAAGATTAAATCATTGAGTTATAGGCTAACTAGGATATATCAATTGTTCCACACTACATCAATTCACCAACGTTATGACTAAAAAAAAAATTTCACTAATGTTGGACTTCTCTAATACAATTCACTCACATGTGCATTTTCATAAATTTTAATAAAGTTTTAGCAAAAGTCCTTGCCTTTCCAAGTAATGAACAATCCAATCAAGCTCAACTTGCCTCCCTCAAACTTAAATTCAAAACTTTGCCCCAAACCTTCTCATCAGAGAAAGAACAACAATTGAAAAATTAAGTGTTGTCTGGATTCCATAGTGTCGCGACCTCTTTTTTCCGGCGCCCGATCGGGGCGGGCGCCTAAGGAGGCTAATGGCTCGGCTGGATTAATTAAGCCCGGACTCTCCCAAGTCCACCAATTCACGACTTTAATGGTCAAAGTTTTTAACCTGTAAGTTAATTTTTAAAACGGAGTCGCCACTAATCAATTTGGGGTGGGTTGATTAGAAACCCATGCGAAATATTGGGAGAAATATTCGCTCCTGCGCAACCAGAGAAATTAGGATCGGGGACTTGATTACACTAGTTAATCACTAATGCCCTTTCGGTACCTAACCTTGTTTAAACCCTGAGGTTTTTTGGATGTTTTAGGGATTTTCCACGCATTTTTGGGAAAAACATATTTTTTGAGGTTCTCTTCTATTTTTTGGACATAAAAGGGATTTTTTTTTTGGATTTTTGGTATTTTTTTGGAAAAATACAAGTTTTTTTGGCTTTTTCTGGATTTTTGGCATTTTTTGGAAAATATGGAATTTTTTGATTTTTTTTTTGGAAAATAAAATATTTTTTAATATATTTTGGAAAATAAAGTATTTTTTATTTTTCTTGATTTTCTCGAAAATAAAATATTTTTTATATTTTTAAATATTTTCTTGTTTTTTTGGAAATTAAAATATATTTTTAATATTTTTCGAAAATAAAATATTTTTTGGATTTTTTTTTAGAAAAGAAAATAAAAACCGATCGCACTGCGGGCCCGGCTCGGATTTTTTTTTATCTTTTTATCTTTTTTCTTTTTTTTCAAAAACGGCGCCGTTTAGGGGGGGAACCGGCGAAACCCTACCCGGTTCCCCGACCCGGATCCGACCCGGCGCCCGACCCGACCTTTTTTTTTTTTTAGAAAAACTGCGTCGTTTTGGGGGAAACCCTACCCGGTTCCCCCCCGACCCGGGTCCGACCCAACGACCCGGGTCGCGACCCGGCAAAAAATCGGGAACCCTAGGGTTCCCGATTCGCGGCGCTGAAGAGGAGGACGCGGCGACGGCGACGACGGCGGCGGTGGCGGCGACGGTGGTGACAGGGAGGGGGGAAGTGAGCGCGACGGCTACCTATGCGAGGTGGTGGCGGTGAGCGGCGGCGACGGCGGAGCTGCGACGGCGGAGCGGCGGGGATCCCTTTCTCTCTCTCTCTCTCTCTCTCTCTCTGCGGGCTTCGGATCCGCAGCCGTGAGACCTCGGACCCCCCTGAAGTCTCTCAGTAGGGTACCCGAGGGCAACGACTTCGAATCCTCTCCCTCTCTCTCTGCCTTCTCCTCCGGCGAAGCTTGGATCCACGGCCGTGCGTCCTCGGACCCCTCTGATGTCTCTCAGTGGGGAACCCGAAGAGCGCAGCCCTAGATCGGCTTCCCTCTCTCTTGATCCGTGTCCTTGATTGTCGTCGGGAGGGGCCTATTTATAGGTGGAGGGGTGCCGGTCGACGGAGAGGCTTGGCCGCCGGTCTTTGGCCTGCCGATCGAACCACCGCGGCTGAACCGGCGTCCCATCCGCCACCTGTCCGCCAGCTGCTCCCCTTGCACGTCGCCGTCCGTCCGTCCTCCCGGCGTCGCGCCCTCTGCGCGTGCGCTGCAGAGGCGGATGGAGGAGGAAGAAGGAAGGAGAAGAGGAGGGAAGGGTTTTGGTCGCGCGGGCCGGGCTGAGAGGGCCCGCGCGAGGGAGAGAGCCCAATGGGCTGCTCTTTCTTCTTTTTGTTTTGTTTTGTTGTTTTTTGCTTTGTTATTATTTTTTTGTTTTTATTATCCGAAAAAGGAAAAAAAGATAATTAATAAAAAAACCTAATTTAAGGAGACGAAATTTAGGCGTCAACACATAGGAGAACCACACAACACAGAAGAAGTACATCATCAAGAGTCAGCAATCTATCAAGAACAGCCATCCAACTTACGAGGGGAAAAATGAATGCTAAACTCGAAAGGTGATGATGTTTTCATGAACCCAATGATCCCACAGCATTCCTGTCATCCTGATGTTCTAGGCCTTAGGAAAGCTGAGCGGACTTTTGGAACGTGTCTTATGCTGTTAGGCATCGACCGTGCAAAGGAAGGAGTACAGGCAATGGAGGTGAATTTGAAGGAGGAGGAGCGTGAACTGGGGGAACAAGAGGACTTGGACAGAGAATCTGAAAGTAATCATGATAACATGGAGCTACTGACATGGACGTAGATTCAGCGCAGTTCCATATTCTTTAGGAATTTAGGAGTCTTGAAGAGTCTTCAGATTACTCTGAATATGCTTGTAAACAGAGATTTCACTGGGTACCTAAGTGTCAGACTATTGAAATTCCTCACAAATTTCATGATTGCCAATGGATAATAGTCTCAAGCTAGATTAGTATCAGACTGTGCAGCACTTTTGTAGCAATTTTCAAATGAAAACTTTTCATTCTTCATCAGGATATCTTAGGACTGTTAACATTTTCGCCCCCATCTATTTTTTCTCGTTGGAAACATTAGAACTACGAAAAGAAAATGGAATTGGGTGCGGCCGCGGAGAACAACGGTTTCAACATCAATGACGACAATGATGGCAGCATCTACGAATGGAGGCTTTGCAAAAGATGATCGGGCTCTACCTACATCTTTCTTGTGATCTCAATCTGTCTAAAATCAATCTGTTCTAAGCATGAAAACATTTGTTTTGAGAACTTGTCTTCAGTAGTTGTTGAAAAAGGCTATGTCACACTTTGAAGCTTTCTTGGAAGGATATTGCAGGGTTCAAGGAAGGTTCCCAGAAGCATCTCCTTACTCAAAAGAAACAAAACAAGAACTGATATCGTACATAAAACTGAGATTTTCTTCTTCTTTTTCGACAGGTAAAGTTACTTTTATTATTCCGAACATGGGTTCAGCAACTTGCATGCGCATTTGAAGAAGTATTTAGCCACTAACTTTGGTTTTTTTAATCATCCCCCAATAGCATTCGATCTAATGGTCTTCCGTCATATAAAAAAAAAAAAAAACACGATCTTCTGTTTCAATTATTTTATAGGTTCAGGGAAGGTTCCCAGAAGCATCTCCTAATTCAAAAGAAACAAAACAAGAACCAATTTCGCACATAAAACGGAGACTTTCTCGTTTTTTTCCGACAGGTAAGATACTTTTATTAACCCGATATAAGGAAAGGGTGGATCAAAGAGAATAAATAAAATATTGTGTGCAAAAAAGCAAAGAAAATAAAAAATACTTGGAATGAGGTAAATTAATGCATAATGAAAGTTTGATTCCTTGACTTCCACGTATGTCATGCCATAATCACGTTCTTCTGAACTGTTACACATGGGACCTGCAACTGCACGCGCGACAAGACAGCTATGCTGTGAACGTCCTCAGATGTAAACGTCCTCAGTTGGCTTCTGCTAATGGGGCCTTCAACTGCATGCACGCTTTCACAAGTATGTCGACCACAACTTTAGTTTTTCTTTTTAATCATCGACCAATAGCATTCGATCTTATGGTCTTCGTCGTAAGAAATTGCTACATCATGTTTCCACCATCTTCTCATAGACCCATGGAATTCTCCTATAACTACATTATTTGCTCTTAACGGTTGACGCGGAATATTTCTCTGCTGAAGATCATCGAGGGAGAGAGGGAAAGAGAGGTCTGCTTAGCTGAGCAAATTACTGCTATGGCAAGCTCAGATGCTGGAACATCATCGGGAAGCGAGTACCAAGTGTTCTTAAGTTTCAGAGGACCCGACACTCGGACTGGATTTACCGATGTCCTCTTTCATAGCTTGACTGACGCTGGAATCCACGTGTTTCGAGATGACGAAGAGCTCCGTGTCGGTGAAAGAATTGATGGATCGCTGCTGCAAGCGATCAACAACTCCAGGATCTACATACCGGTCTTCTCTCATAACTATGCTTCAAGCCAGTGGTGCCTTTGCGAGCTGGCACAAATCGTGGCAAACACCTTGAAATCAGAAGGTAATAAAGAGATCCTACCTATTTTCTTTGATGTGGAACCTAACGATGTTAAATTGAAAACTCCAATATATCGCAATGCCATACTCAATTTGGAGCATGAGAAGAAGTTCAGCAATGAGCAAGTAAATGCTTGGAGAGAGGCCCTCATGGAGGTTGATGCCATAAAGGGGTGGGAGGTGAAGAAATACAAAGGGTAAGCTAGCTATTTTCAAGATACTTGTTCCCCAATTTTTCTTAACACTTAATAATAAAAGATCTGAAAATTACAGTATGATTGAGGTGGGAGTTTTATTATAGTAATACTAAATGATGAATCTTTACGTCTGCAAAACAAAATGTGAAGACATGACATTCAACTTCTACAGTTGTTGCTTGACAATTGCACAAATTTTTATACAACAATTTTGCTCGAAAATCCCAAGATTGCTACTCTCATGTTGGAATCAAGTTAAATTTTGGGTCATGGCATAGCATCATCGTTGTCAAGGACCTAAAAGTATGTTTTGGAGAGACGTTAATGTCCAATATGGACTTTTAGAATATCACTCCTAGATTTAAGGTTCCATTACTTATCAGATCATTGTGTAGTTTATTCAGTACTTGAATGACATCACTTTTATTTAGGTAATTGTGAATTTTCTCACTAAAATGGATTTCCATTATGGCAGCCACGGAGAACTAATCAAGTTGGTAGTTGCGAAGGTCGTGGAATGTTTGAAGTCAAAACATAGATTGGTGACTGAATATTTAGTTGGAATCGATGATCAAGTAGTGGCAGTAAGCAAATTATTAGATGTTGATTCCGATGGTGTGCGACTCATTAAAATTTATGGCATGGGAGGTATTGGAAAAACTACACTTGTCAAGGTCATCTTCAACCTACTTTCTTCTCATTTTGGAAAGTGTTGTTGTTTCCTTGAAGACGTTCGAGAGAAGTCATCAAGAACCAATGGCTTAGTTCACTTGCAAAAAAGGTTACTATCCGAAATCGGGCATCCTGCAGGAACAAAGAACATTGATGAAATTGATTATGGAATTAAGAGGATTGGAGAAATACTTTGCAATAAGAAAGTTCTTATTGTACTTGATGATGTTGATAACAACGAACAAGTGGAAAAATTAGTTGGAAAGAGTACTTTATATTCAGGATCTAGAATATTGATTACAACTAGAAATAAAGATATCTTGCAATTCACTAGACCAAAGTATCAAGTTTTAGATTATGAAATGAAGGTGATGAGTAATGATCATGCGCTCGAGCTTTTCAGTAGGCATGCATTTAACAGAGACTTTCCTTCAGATGATTACAATGATCTTTCAAGGGAGATTGTATCTTCTACCGGGAGACTCCCGTTGGCCCTTGAGGTAATTGGTTCGTTCCTCTCCCAAAAACCGCAAGAACTATGGAAAGAGACATTGAAAAAGTTAAGAAAAGCACCTCATGAGGATGTTTTTGAAAAATTGAAGATCAGCTATGATGCCTTAAATTTTGAGCAACAACAAATTTTCCTCGATATTGCATGCTTTTTCATTGGTGAAGATAAGACGAATGCAATCTACATGTGGAAAGGTTGTGAGTTTTTCCCTGATATAGAAGTTGCTATGCTCATTAGCTTGTGTTTGGTAAAGATTGTGAAGAATGATCAATTTTGGATGCACGATCAACTTAGAGATATGGGAAGAAAAATTGTTCTCCTTGAAAATCCAATAAATCCCGAGGAGCGGAGTAGGATATGGATTTGGGAGGAGGGCCTTGATGCAATAAGACCAAGGAAGGTAAAACACTTATGGAGAGATCTAACTAGTTTCTACCATAGATTCCACTCCATTGTACCTTATTGGTTTTGTTTTTTTCTTTCCTTTTTATAATCCTTTGTCTCTATGAGATAGAATACTGATATCACTCATTTCCCATTCTCATTTGCAGATAAACAAGAAAGTTCAAGCACTATCTCTTAATTCATCTAGACAAAGTATGTGTGATGTCTTTGTTCAACTTAAAAGGATTGGAAGGTTTGAACATCTAAGATTCCTTAAATTATCTCAATTAACCCTTGTTAGAGATGCAACATATCGTCTTCCCAAATCAACATTGATTTCTTTGAGTTATCCTCTGCAAAAATGGACCAACATGTACCTAAAGAATTTAGTCGTTCTTGAATTTGTCAACGTTGGTTTCTTAGAGAATCTGGAAATCTCAATCAAGGTGCGTAATATTCTTATTCCTATTTTAATTTCTTGGAAAGTAATATTCGATTGTTCATCTATTGAGTATTGCATTCATTTTGACAGATGGCAACAAAATTGAAAGTTCTTTCTTTAAAAAATTGTCGAAACATATTCAAAACACCTGACTTCTCTAGATGCCCGAATTTAGAGAAGCTTACTTTCGAACGTTGTAACAAGTTGAGGAAAATCAATGGCTCTATTGGGAAGTTGAAGTGTTTGATTGATTTGAAGATTGATAGCTGCAATTCTCTTAAACATTTGCCTGAAGAAATCGGAGACCTAGTGAATCTACAGTATTTCTTTGTACGCTGTAATAAAATGAAGAAACTCCCAAATTCCATGTGGAAGTTGAAATTATTACGTGAGTTGTTCTTTCAAGGTTGCACTTCTCATAATTTAGATTCAGCAAATTCATGGGAGTTACCTTGTGTTATTGGAATGCTCCAGAATTTGGAAGTGTTTCAAGTCACTAGTCCCTCTTTAAAAGGTCAACTTCCTTCTGAAATTGGAAGTTTGCCCTTTCTAAGAATCCTGAATCTATCAAAAACTCACATATGTGAAGTTCCAGAGACCATCAGCACGCTTCCTCGCCTACAAAGAATTGAGTTGATGAAATGCAATAATATTCAAGAGTTGCCGACCCTCCCAACAAGTTTAACTCATCTAAAAGTGTCATCTAAATCGTTGCAAGGAGTCTCAGATCTTTCGAACTTGACTAATTTGGTTGAGTTGGTTCTAGGTAATCATGGAATAGTAAGAGATAAACTTTGTGCCGATGAGTTACGGTGGACTGGGAAGTTTTCCAAACTGACCAAATTGAGCTTCGGACTTCACAATGTCCCTATTCCTACTGAGATGGCTTCCCTTCCTGTGCTAAACAAACTTTATTTGTATTGATGCAACATACAAACCTTTCTACAACTACCCCTATCTCTGGAAAAGCTAATGCTTAGAAATTTCAATTCAATTGTGTCAGCCTCTCCAAGAAATTTGTTATGTTTAAAGCTGTATGATTCTCCATTGCAAGAACTACAACTTGATGGGCTTCAACTTCCACAGCTAAAGAAGTTGCATGTGGAAGGCTGGCAATGCCTCAAAAGGTTGAGGCTATCAAGAATGAGGAAGCTAAACAAAGTCAATGTGACTTATTGTATAAAGTTAGTTGAGATTCAATTTTCTTGGGTGTTCGAATCATTGGAGGTATTGAGTATTGCAGACAGCGAGTCCTTGGAAAGGATAGTTTATGAGTCTGATAATGAATTTATTAGTTGTGAAGGGAGGCTAATTTTTCCATCGACGGTCTTAAATAAGTTGCGTTTTCTCAACCTGTGGAGGTGCCCTGAGATACTCAACATTCAAATTGTAGGTACGTCGAAATCATGGGAAGGCTTTAACATTGACGGTTGTCCTTACTTGCAACATCTTGGTGGTTTGTCAAACTTAAAGAACCTAAAGTCTTTAGTAATATGGGGCTGCAAGAGGCTATGGGATGTCGAGGGCGTCGACAAGTTGAAGTTTTTGAACCGTTTAACACTTAAATATTGCGAATCGTTGGAAAGGTTGATCGATGTGTCAACCACCAAACTGCCAAATGATTGCCACGTACTTATCGAAGGGTGCGGGAGATTACTTGGGGTTAAGAAAGGATTCAGCGGTTCCGTCCAGTCCTTCAAGCATTATAAGGTGAGTTCGGATCATTCTCCATATTTCTTTTTTATATTTTCTTGACGCAACCGTCCACAAACACCAATTCAACTCTAAGGTAGATTTGTAATAATGGTGAGAAATTAAAAAATAAACAAAAATCAATTAAAATTTGATCTCACTTATTTTAAAACCCACTCGATATAAGTTTGTTTATTTTCAGCTCACGTTTTCTCATTTTCTTTTCTTTTTCTTTATTTTATTTTTATGAGAAAGTTCTATATGTGCAGCAAATCTATAAGACAAGGTCAGCTTTTATCAAAAGTCATTGGAAAAATTGCAATTTTTAGAAAAATATATATAAAATAACTCAGTATATCATTAAAATGTTCTTTTCACTTTATATGAAATGAATTATTTATTTAGCGATTTTTTATGTAATACACTCCACTTTATTGTCATTTCTTACTTAATACTATTCATTATGGAGATGAGTTTAGTGATTTGCAATTTCCACAGTGAAAATAGAACACTAAAGGAATCCTATACTCATTGCACAACTTCAATAAGAATTTGCTGAGGGAATTCTTTCAAGAACACAACTTAAATGGTCCGCCGATCCACAAATCGACTGACTTATGTTATTGATGGAGTTGAGCGTTAATTGAATTTGCATGTGGATGGGGTCGGCCAATTATGATGCGTGTTCCAAAAGCATCTAGAAATATTTATTAAGATTTTTCATTCTAAAAAAAACAATGAAAATCTAATTTTTGAAAGTCTGCATCCTCCCAGGTTTTTGACCGTGTTTGTTAATGGCCACTTTAAACATCCAGACATTTATTTTTTCAGTTGTGAGGCATTTCATTTCATTTCATTGACTTGCTTCCACTACACTAGATAGAGAAGGGGAAAATGAGGAGGAAATGCTTCGTCTACTACATTTATAACTAGCCCCGGTCCTTTTTTTTTGGGGTAAAAACATTTATTTTTTCTATCTTAGAAGCTTATATCTAAGGCAGATAATGGGTCAGACCAATAAAATGTCTTACTAATGTCATGGACATAGGTAGCATACGAGTCAAAGACAGGGCAGATGGCTGTGATGTAAAATTGTTTACATTTGGTGAAATGGAAAATCGAACTTGTTTGATATGCAAAATCCACATGCACAATTCCGTTCTAATCCTACATGATTTACGACATTTTCTTGTGCAATATTGTTTCCTCTTCTATATTGATCCTTTCTCATATTTCAATCTCAACAAATACAGCCAAAACTTGTATGTATGACTTTCATCAGTATCTTTTGAGGATTTTAAAGCAACTCCTATCTATTTGATTGCATTATTTTAATCGTGCCATTCCTTTTACGAAAGCTTTCTCCTAAAATTGGTTATGATTTTATTTTCAGGAATCAGGCTTTGATTTGACAACATGTTTCGAACACTTGTGAATTTCTGAAGGCAACCCGCACGATAATTGTTAGAATGCAGGGACGGAACTAGCATAATTTTTTATCGAGGTCATTGCACTGAAGAGTCCAAAGGTTTCTAAGAATGATTTCAAGTACCAGGACATCAACTTAGGATGCAGGTGTGACCTCATCATTCTCAAGCTAGAAAGATGATTTACCCTTGTGGCGGAACTGAGAGAGTTGCTGTTCTTCACATCAACATTTCTTCGAATCCTTAAAGGATTCCTCGCTTGAATTAGTTATTTCAGGATTGTCCCATCTCTTTTCGATTGGTCTTAGACAACTCATTCAAATTGCCCGTCTCGCATGAAGAACTGCAAAAGTTTAGTACAGGCAGATTAAGCATATGCAGAGTAATGTTGTGTGAAAGGCCTCATCCAATTTATGAAATCTACTCGTTAGAGCCGGCAATCTCTCCAAGACGGGATATGACATAACATGAACATCATCATACGTAGAACAAAAATGGCACGGCATTGATACATCATACTCTCTCATTTCACATGACCCAACATGAATATGTCAGGCCATAGCACATTGTGAGCCCTACTTCCAGGCTTGTATCTTCTAGTAGCTAATTTAGTCATACGTAACTAGGGACAAAGATGTCACTATCCTCTTTAGAGCATATTATGGTGAAGTTAATATAAGCTTTCATGGCAAATAATAATGGAAGACTTAAAATTGAGATACAATTGCAAGCGAGTTTACAATTTCGATAGTTGATATGTATATCTATTTTCTTGTACATAATATACATTGCTAAAATAATTTATCACGGTAGACAGTAGTTGATATGTATTGTTGGTTGAAACGTTCACGCAAGATTGGCTGTGATTTTATTTCTGCAGGAATCACGTTTTCATCGGATTTGGACATGTTTTGGAGGCTTGTGCAATTTTGAAGACGACTCCGATGATGATTTCTAGCATGCAGGGACGGACTGGCATATCAGTTTAGTGGGGTCAAATTACTGAATAGTCAAAGTTTCTAAGAATGGTTTCAAAAACCGGGACATCAAGTTCGGATGCAGGTGAGACCTCATCAATTTCAAGCTCGATAGATGAATTGCCCTTGCGGCTGATTCAAGGGAAATGCTGTTCTTCGCATCAACATTTCTGATCCTTGAATCCTTGTAAGATTGGTCACTTGAACTAGTTACTTCTGGATCAACGCATATATTTTCGACTAGTTCTGACAACTCACCCAAATTGCCTGTCATGCATGAAGAGCTGCAAAAATTTAGTACAAGCAGATTAAGCATATGCAATATAATATCGTCCAAAAGGTCTAATTTAACAAATGAAAATTACTTGTTAGAGTTGGCAATGTTTCTAATACAGCGATGATACAACATGAATAGCATCATACATAGAACATATGTGACATGACATCGATACATCTTTTCTATAACTAGGAGTTGTTTCAATCTTAAAAGTAAATATTATTTGAAGGACCATCCCTCTCCCATTTTATGTGACTTAGAAGGTTCAACTCCAAGTTGAATGAATCATGCTACAGCAGATGGTGAACCCTACTTCCAGGCTTGTAGTCTTCCATTAGATAATCCAGTCATATGTTACCAGAGACAAAGATGTCAATATCCATATTATGATGAATTTAATATGAGCTTTCTTGGCAAATAATAATATAAGACTTAGACTTGAGATGCAACAGCAGATAAAACTTAATGATTTCAGCTGAAAAGGCTCTAATTTCACCTAGCAACCAAATGATGAGAGAACATCAAAAGATTTTTTTACACATATCTACATGGGTTGATCAAAATAGTAATATAAAGCAATTAGGTGAGTCTCAAATGTCTCAAAGGAAACTATGATATACCGTCAAACAAAAAAATCTCATTTTACCCTAGATGTCCATTCAATAGCAGAAGAGTGATAACTAGGGCAACTTTTTATGGGGAGGAGGTAAAATCCTTCCCGTCATCCCCTCTGAGGGGAGGGGGTGGCAGCGGGAAGAAGATAACTTACACATTACTCACTTGCTGTCAGCTACTGTTAAGTACACGGGGAGAAAAAAATCAGTAGAATTTGAGCAAAATTTCATTCAGATTTAAAGTTACAATTTGATTGGGTACAGATGCCTAACCACAGGTTGAGAAGTGTTTTTCACACTGACATGGCTTCCTGTCAAACGAGATTGCCTTTTTGTGTGCTCCCTTGCAAGTGAATTTAGATCAACAAGCGACTTTCCCTCAACTTGAGAATCTTTGGCTTTGTCTCCCAACCTGTTGAACATTGCGTAAACCATGTGATGTCATAAAGCACTCCATGTCCAATCAAAGAAACTGGAATAAAATAGAAAATTTTCATCCTTTCTCATTTAAATGCACAGAAGCAAGTCTTTTACTAATCATTTGAGTAAGCTTTCTCCCGGTGATAGTTCTCGAGAAGACTAACTCTTGATTTCCTCTGATCCATTGAATAAATTTGAGTGGGTTCGTCCAGGCATCCTACAGGAAAAGAAAGAGCACAATGCATGAGCTGCAGGCTCTCTGCTTGGGACATCAACATAGTAGTAAAAGTGAACTGAGAAGTGCAAAAATGTAATGCTGTCGATCTACACAATTTTCTACTCAAATCTGGAAATTATCATCAAATGCATCAACATGATCGCCAAAACCCAATGAATGAGTGCATCAAACTGATGACCACAAGAACTTGCTGTGTTCCCGTCCTTGGAACATTGAGCTACAGATGGATATTCTTCCTAAATTTTCATAAAATCAACTATCAAGTCCATGTTTCTTAAAAAGAGACATTAATGACTCACTGCTCTTAGTAAATGGCATAAACTTGCCAATTTTATCCTCTTATAAGTTTTCTGTCCTCTCATTCCACAAATCACTTATATGTAAGGGATAAAGTAGGGTCAACCTGACGACAGCCATTTCACCGTCATGCATTACTTTACTCAGATGAAGATTTGTGGCAGGCTTGGCCTCTTCTATATCAGCCTTAGTAGCATTCCATGTATCAAGAAAAGGTTTACTGCTTTAGTTTGCCTCGCCTTCTGTTCCAGGAACATGTGACATAGTTAAACTTCTAAACGTGCGTTGCCACAAGAATATGTAGCTTCCCCTACCATTTGTTCTCCGTTACTCTGCTCTCCATATAAAGCGGAAATTAAACTTTTGATGATAGACAAATCTTTTCTTGGAAGCTCTGGAATAGTACTTAAATTTGTATCAGCCCTGGGTTGAACGTGAAACTTCTCTTGGTACCGTTTTATCTGATGTACAACCTTGTTGATCGGATTCTTGAGCGCATATGCTGTTGTCCTATCCAAAGAAGATCGTTCTAGGATTGAATTTCTACAGGCTGCAGATAAAGTTAGACATAGAGTTGAAGTTACAGAAATCTCTACCTGAACTTCTGATGTTACTCACACAACGTGTTGATTCATCATTATCAATGACAGCTTTATCTTCACAGTCTGGAATTGCCTCAGGAAGGGGACTTTTCGAGCCCTGGTGCTCATTCATCTCTAAAAATCTCCCTTTGCTTCCTATGACCTTCTTCCCACCTTGTTCTCCCTTAGTCATGGATGAATCGAGATTAGAGCCGTCCAATGTGGATAGCACAAATGACTGCTAAGGTCCTAAATGCAAACACGAGTCATGAAATTTGTTTCGAATGTTTGCATTTTTTTTTTTTTTTTGGTATGATATTGTTTCCTCTTATAAATAGATCATTTCTTGTACTTCAATCGCAACAAATGCAGTTAAAACCTACATATATAACTTTTATCAGTATTTTTCAAGGAATTTAGAACAGCTTCTATCTATTTTCTTGTGCATGGTATTCGTTAACAAATCAAACACTCTGGACATTAGTTGATATGTATAACTAATTGGTTTGTCTGCATAATCTCAATCATTTCTTTCCTTTTTCTGAAACTTTCATGGAAGATTGGCTGCGATTTTATTGTTCAGGAATCACACTTTGATCGGACTACATGTTTTGGACGCTTGTGAAGTTTGGAAGACAAGTCGTGCGACAATGGTTAGCTTGCAGGGATCGAGCTAGCATATTTCTAAGAATGATTTCAAATTCCAGGACATCAAGTTAGGAGGCAGGTGAGACCTCATTTTGAGAGAGTTGCTGTTCTTCAAATGACATTCAAAAGATTCTTTGCTTGAATTAGGGACTTCAGGATTGATGCAAATCTTTTCTGTTGGTTTTGACAACTCATTCAAATTGCCTGTCTTGCTTGGAGAACTGCAAAACTTTAGTACAAGCAGATTAAGCATATGCAGAATAATGCTGTGTCAATGGACTAATCCAATATAGGAATTCTACTTATTAGTGCTGGCAATGTCTCTAAGACAGGATATGACATAACAGAAACAGCATTATACATAAAACAGATACGACATGACATTGATACATCTTTTCTGTAATCATAGTTATATATCTCAAAGAATATCCCTGTCCCATTTCATTCGATTCAAACGGTACAACTCAAACGTGAATATGTCAGGCTAGCACAAACTGGGCATCCTGCTTCCATTCTTGTAGTCCACAGGTAGTTACTTCAGTCACACGTTACCAGAGATAAAGATGTCACATCAAAAGATTCTTAGCAAGTATAAACATTTGCGTTGATCAAACTAGTAATGTATGGCAATTAGTAGATCATCCAATGTCTCAACTCAAACTATGATACACAATCAAAAAAAAAGTATCTTGTTTTACCCTTGTTGAAAGTCCATCGGATAGCAGAGTTGTCATAACCAGGGCAGCTTCATATGGGAAGAAGATTAAAAAATTTCCTTTTTTCCCCCTGGGGGGAGGGCATGGTGGTGGGAAGCACATAACTGGCACATCGATGACCCACTGTCAACTACTTTTAAGTGAAGTACATGGAAAAAAAATTGGTAGAATTTGAACAAAATCTCATTCTGCTATAAAATTAAAATTTGATTAGGTACAGATGCTTCACCGCAGTAGAGAAGTGGTGCTCACACTGATATGGCTTGCTGTCAAAGGAGATTGACTGTTCATGTGCTTCCTCGCGTGAGAATTTAGACCAACAAGCTTTCTCCAAGTTGCTGGCTCTTGAGAAGACCAACTCTTAATTTCCTCTGATCTCTTCAAAAACTTCGAGTGGGTTTGTCAAGGCTGTCTACAGGTAAAGAAAGAGGATAATATATAAGCTGCAGGCTTTCTACCAGTAGCATTCGATGTATCAATAGAAGGTTTATTGCTTTCATTTGCCTTGCCTTCTGTTCCAGGAATATGTGGCACAGTTGAACCTTCTGAGCCCTTACCATTTCTTCCCTGTTACTCTGCTCTTCACCCAAAGTGGAATTCAAACTTTTGACAATAGACAAATCATTTCTTGGAATCTCTGGAATGGTACTTAAATTTGTATCAACCCCGGGCTGCACATTTACTTCTCTTGGTTCTGTTTGATCTGATGAATAACCTTGTTGATCAGATTCCTGATTACACATGCTGTTTGACCTATCCAACGAAGATCGTTCTCGGATTGGATTTCTAGAGGCTGCAGACTTTGGCACCCAATCATTTTTTTCTTTTCTTGGGTTGGGCATAGAAGTTAAAGTTACAGAAGTTTTCTCCCTGAATCTATGGTGTACCCACACAGCGTGTAGATTGAACATTGTCAATGATAGCATTATCCTCACAGTCTGGAATTGCCTCACCAAGGTGAGTTTTTGAGCCCTGGTGCTCATTCATCTCTGAAGATCTCCCTTTGCTTCCTATAACATTCTTCCCATTTTGTTCTCGCTCAGACATGGATGAATCAAGATTAAAGCCATCCAACGTGGGTAATTTAAACATCAGAAACTATACCATTATGTTGTAGCAAATAAATTTATGACTGTATTATGAGTCCTCCCATCGCACTCGGATCATCCACTTTCCAGCACAATGAAGCTCAATTAAGATGAATGACATGTATCAGAACTGCCACTTATCATGGTATCATTGCCATGAAATAGCATTATCTTTGAGCAAAATCTGTGCCCTGAGTGGCGAAAAACTCTACATAAGCGCTTACATTGCGGCGAAACTGCAAGGAGCCATAGACTACCAGTAATAGGCTTACAGCAATTATGAAGATACGTATTTATAGGCTTGTTTCACGGGAAACTACACTTCCCAGTTTCTGAAGTCAAATGCACCAGAATATTCAGAGAGAGAAACATAATAATTCAGAAAGAAATCCTTCCCTGTGCCTAGTTTATAATGTCAAAGAAGATGCTCAAATGAACTCCATAAAGCTAGTCAACCTCGATCACAAAGAGGTCTTCTGAAACCAAATGAGCCAATGAAACAAACGGCAAAAGCCATTCGGAAACTCGACCTGCTCATGAATTACCTCTGTTTTACGCTATGAAACAAATAGCGAACACTGACATTTCACAGTTACGAGCAACAAAAGTTCGCTAGATCGAGACAAGCATAGGATCTCCAGAGAGAAAGGTCGAGCGCGGGAGAGAGATTGACTGGGTCTGAATAGAGAAGAGAGGAATAATCTGGCTCTTCTAAGGTTTTTGAATGGTGACTACTTTTTTATATATATATGAACCTAAGCAAATCCTTAAAAGATTTTGTCTCGATACTCGTTCCGAACTTGGGATCACCGAAATATAAATCAACAAGAGAATATTCCCTCCATTTAAGAAAGACAAAGATACAAGAGGATTAGGGATGCGAAACATACAAACACCGACAGGTTCGAATAATGAACCAATCTATAGAGCCTACTGCTGTCCAACAGGCTGCAGAGGCAATTTTAGGAGCTCAAGCTCCCTTCCTTTGACGAAGTTACCTCATAATCAAACACCAATAATTCAATAACAGATATTAGCTATATATATAAAACCTCAGAAGTCCTATTTCACCCCTTCAATGGAACCATCTTCGCCAAATTGCCCCGAAATTGTTTGATTTGTCTCAAATATTCCCCCCATCCCCCCAAAACACATGGCTAAGTTGGTAATTTCATTAAAAATAATAATAACCTATCAACAAACCCACCTAAAAAAATCATCCCATCCTTTTCTTTTACCAACAATTCTTGAATGCTTTAAAAAAAAATCAAATTTATCTATATAGGAAAAAATAAAAAAATAATATCTCATGACACGGAAGTATAGAATCGTGGCTCCGTTCCCTCCTCCCCATGACATTCATTTGACTTTTAGGATTTATGGCATGAAATGCTCCACGTGTCACATCCACCAAACTTAACACCCTTGAAAATCCCAACCACACCTTTCTCTTAAAAAAAAAAACAAGAAGTTTCATGACATCGACAATGATGTGGACCGCCTATAAATTATAAATCCCCAACAAATAAAGTCATAACTCTCCCAAAAATAAAACCCTAACCTTTCCGAATTTCATGTGCCAGAGACCAACCCATCAACAAAATGCAAATCCAAATCCTTGAAACCAAACTCATCCAACCCTCTACACCACCCCTTCCCGATCAAGAACGGGTCCTCCCTCTCTCGCACATCGACACCGATCCTAATCTCGACATCACGTTCCGTTACCTGCGTTTGTATGTAAATGCCGACCAAACGAAGCGTGCCCACGATACACCATACCACGTCATTGCCAGAGCGCTCTCTCGTGCGCTTTGTTACTACTACCCTCTATGCGGCACGCTTCGCCCTGGCGATAACGATCATCACCGCCTCGAGCTACATTGTGTTGCCGGCCAAGGCGTGCCGCTCGTTCATGCCACCGCCAATTGCACTCTCCACGCGGTTAAAAACCTTGATGACGCGGACTCGGGTTTCTTGGAGCGGCTGATACCCGACCCGGATCCGGAGGAGAGTTTGGCCAACCCGTGCGTGCTCCAAGTCACAGTGTTCGAATGCGGGGGGTTCAGCTTGGGCACCGCCATACACCACGCCATGTGCGACGGGCTCGGGGCGACCCTGTTCTTTGGGGCGGCGGCGGAGCTAGCTCGTGGGGCGGAGCGAGTTTCCATCGAGCCGGTGTGGGACCGAGACGTCTTGTTGGGGCCGAGGAGTCCGGGTCGGGTCGAGGCGCCAGTTGGGGATTACCTATGCGAGAAGGGTCGGAAGCCGTACGATGATGAAGAGAATTGCAAGTTTGGTCGGGAGTTTTTCCACGTGAAAGAGGAGTGGTTGGACCGGTTCAAGGCGTCGATGCTGGAGAAGTGCGGCCAGAAGTTCACCACGTTCGAAGCTTTAGGCGCATTCATTTGGCGCGCAAAGTAAGCCATTTAAGTACACCAACCTTTTAGAGATTATCTTAGGATTATCCTTCTTATAACACGGTTAATTTAGAGATTTGCACATATGTACATGTCCAGTCGCAACGTCTTGACTTCAATTGATTCACAAATTCCTGAAAAAGGGTCAAAGTATCGGACATTCCGAGTGACGAGACGGTGAAATTCTCGTACTCGACGAACATCCGCAAGGTGCTGAAACCGCCATTGCCCGTCGGCTACTGGGGCAACGGATGTGTCCCGATATACGTCCGACTAACGGCGAAAGACTTGCTGGAAAAGCCAATTTGGGAAGTCGCGGAGCTGATCAGGAAGAGCAAGCGCAACGCAAGCGATGAGTACGTGCGATCGTACATCGACTTTCAGGAAGCACATCGAAGAGAAGGCGCCTCGGCAGGTCAGAAGGAGAAGGCTTTTGTTTTTTCTTTCTTTCTTTTTAAAAAAAAAAAAATCTACATTGCATAGCAGGCATTGACATTGACCACGAAATAATATATATTTATCTATTATTACCTCATGATAATAGAGAGACAAGCCAATCAATTTTCTATGAAGTGACTGCATGTTAAGGATATATACTCTTTTATTTCAATTTCTCAGGAAAAATTTATCAGCCTGTAATATCACATGCTTGGGATACATTGTATAAGGATGCAGAAGATACTTTATGGTCAGAAATAGCTAAGTGTCCGTATAATATGATTTACATGTCTATAATCATCTAATGTCCCAAAAATAGGCACACTTACACTTTTTAATATCTTGAGGTCTTCTTTAGGAGTACAATATTGTGATTTCTAAAATTTAGACCACATGCAGTGAGTCGGGAGTCTACAACATCTAGCAACATTAGTTAGATGTTCGAAGAATCTCGGATATCCAATTTGAAACATAAAATTATTAGTTGACTAGCGTATTGCGGCCATCCATCATATGTTATCTAACACAAATTCTCCTTTGGCATATTTCAACGCATTTTCACAGTAGAACTAGCTACAACATCATCTGTAAAACGAGCTCACTCGATGATTTTTGTTTTTAGGGAAAAATGTGAGCGGATTCACGGATTGGAGGCATTTGGGGCACTCGGCGGTGGATTTTGGGTGGGGAGGGCCGGCCAACGTGCTGCCCCTCTCGAGGAAGCTCTTGGGGAGCAACGAGGCTTGCTTCTTCTTGCCTTGTTCCGAGGTCGGCGTCGGAGATCCGAGCGATGGTTTTAGGGTTTTGGTGAATCTGAAGGACAGGTGCTTGTGTGGTTTTAGGGAGGAGATGGAGAAGCTTGGGAAGATGGAGTTTGGCTTTGCTTAATGTCAAAGCAAGATGCTTGAGTGGCTATTTCATTGTAAGCTGTGGAAGTTGGTTTTGTAATTTGGAGGAAGTTTCTATGGGAGACTGTTCATTTCCCCTCCTCCAAGTTTGATCTAATTCTTTTTTTTTTTCGAGAATTTATTGTGATCACTACACTACTTATGTGATATGATTGGCCAATCATATTTTGAACTTAAGTGATGATATTGCATGTTAAAATCAACATTCGTACGTGAAATTCAAAATGAAAATCGATGGAAGAATTCTATAGTCATGGATGAAGAGGTTTGCCACTAACATTTTTTTTCAATCATATCACAACTATAGCAAATGAAAGCCTAGAATTCTGAATGAATGAACCTGTCAACGCATTTCCGGATCTATCACTTATCAGAAGCTTGATTTGGCAATTTAGCTAGCTAAATTAATGAAGCGGGAGTAAAACTTAGCTAAGTATGTAGGCCAATTAAGATGAGAAAAACTAGCGAAGCTGCTAGTCCCATGATAAACTGTAAAGATTGGCCTTCCCACATCATTAGGAGCCTTTGTAATGTCAGTCATTATCTCAATCAACCACCTTACCCCATTCTTCTTTTGATGAAATGCGACTGTTTCTTTGACTATACTACACAGACTAAATCAATTCTCCCAAATCAATCACACAATTCAAGAATTTAATGGACCCATAATGAATCTCACCAAAAAAAAAAAAAAATTATATTATGATTAGTTCTGTCTAACACGCTATAATCCCCAAAAAAAAAACTTTGTACAAAATTTGAAAGATGAAGGATAATTTCCTAAGTCTGGACAGATAACGCTTTGACCTAAATTAGCTAAACAAGGAAATCAAGATAAGAAAAGGAAATCACAGGGAATACACGCCAATGCAAATAACAAAAGTTAATCCCTCCCACAATGCTCCCAAAATGTGTTTAAAAAAATTATATGAAATCAGTGGATTTGCTACACCAATTGCTCAAGTTGTTAGGGATACGAGTCAATGACGTATGTCAAGCATATTCCCGTTAATTTCCATACGTAACGTATTTGATATGCATTAGTTGGCTCTCCATTCTAACATCTTTAGCTTTTCTAACATTTCATTATCAAGTAAGTATCTAAGCAAATTTTAAAAAGCTTTATCTTGATTCTCATCTAGATTTTAGGATCCTCAGGGTGTAAAATGACTAGAGTTCATTCCTTCCTGTTGGGGAAATAAAAAAATATAAGGAGAATCAGGTGCACAAGATATGCGGGCACGGGCCAGGGTGAATATAAGAAAACGAATGGAAGGATTAACATCATACCTTTTTTATAAAGGGTAAACCTTAGATCGACCAATCATCAATCGATTTCCCAGTCTATTATATCTTGAAAAACCTCAAACTAGTATATATGTGTGACAAATTTACCAAAAAAACTCCAAACTTATATACCTTTGATAAATTTACCGAAAACTAGTACATTTGTAACAAAGTTACATTTTGTTAATTTTCATTAAATTTTACTGTCAATTTATTAAGTTAAAGGATACATGATAGTTGACTGGTATACCAATTTGGGATTTTACGCTCTGTTTGTCACAATTTACAATTTTTGTGATTTTTTTGTGGTATTAATCCAATTTAGCGAATGGTATATTTGTCACAAATTTATCAGTTTACAAATTTATCGGTTTAGAGTTTTTTTGCGGTCGAATAAATTAATTTAGGATAAATTTATCATAAATATATTGATTTAGGGTTTTTTATAATCAGTTGAAGTAAATTTGTCATGAATATATTGATTTAGGGTTTTTTATGATCACTCGAAGTAAATTTGTTATGGATATCAGTTTGGGTTTCAGGATATTAACCCTTTTTATAAACAGACATATACGTAACGACCACAAGGAGCTGGGCCGGAAGGATGAAAAAAGTCCAGTCAGGGAGAATCCTGAAGGCTTTGCAGAAATCTATCACCTTATCCTCAAAGTGACGAACCAATAGGAGTTTTCCTCGAAAAATAAATCGACCGAAAATCTATGTGAAGCCAGTGAGAGAAGCGCTAGCTCTGCGACGCGAAGGAGCCATGGCGTCTCTCCTGGGAACTTCTTCCACAGCAATCTTGGCCTCCCGGCGCCTCTCCTCCATTTCAGGTGCACTTTCCTGCACATGTTTCTGAGAATTTGCCAAGCGTTTGGAAGGGATAATCCAGACGACCCATTTCGGTTCTGGTCTTTAATTTGCTCGAATTCGACTATTTCGAGCTCGGGGTTTATGAGGTTTTTAATGGGTCTGTGGAATTTGCCCTTGTTGTTGAATTTTCTTGTTTGCAGTGCAGAATCATGGCAAGAAATGCTATGGAGGGATTGGGTTTCAGACCAAGAAAGGAAGGTGTCCGTGGCATCTTGCCGTCACCAATGTTGCGACTGACATCAATTCTGTCGAGCAGGTATCGATTCTTTCCTTTGCCTTTTCTTTTACTAGCTCTATGCATTTCTGGGAAGTTGCAGCACGAGACTGGTGTAGATTGATGCTCCTTCAAATTTGTTAATTGCTGAGTTTTTTAGTGAAAGTAGACTGAAAATTGGGCTGCTTCCATTGCGTTTAATGATTAAGTGAGGATTTCTTAGGCCGAGGCATTACGCCAATTGAAGTCGATTGGGAAAAAGAAAATGCTTTGCAGTTGATGGTTGTTTGAGTGTGGTCTTGTTGAGTGAAGCGAGAATTGTTTTGGGGAGAATTAGCATGGATTGCTTCTGTAGGATTTTGTGAGCTGGATTGGATGCATTTATTTCATTTTTCAGGCTCAGAAGCTTGCCTTTAAGGAGAGTCAGAGGCCGGTCTATCCTTTTGCCGCTATAGTTGGGCAAGATGAGATGAAGCTGTGCCTCTTACTAAATGTCATTGATCCTAAGATTGGTGGTGTCATGATTATGGGAGATAGGGGCACCGGGAAATCCACTATCGTCCGGTCAATGGTCGATTTACTCCCTGAGATCCAGGTGGTTGCTGGCGACCCGTATAACTCGGACCCTCAAGATCCGGAATCCATGGGCGTGGAAGTTCGGGAACGAGTGATAAAAGGGG
Source organism: Eucalyptus pauciflora (assembly GCA_007663325.1). Classification (NCBI taxonomy): domain Eukaryota; kingdom Viridiplantae; phylum Streptophyta; class Magnoliopsida; order Myrtales; family Myrtaceae; genus Eucalyptus; species Eucalyptus pauciflora. Next base: position 188,654 of record VMYD01000257.1, on the reverse strand, counting down.
AACAACTCCCTGTTGTGTCGATCAAAATCAACATGGTGGATTTGCCACTGGGGGCCACAGAAGATAGGGTGTGCGGTACGATAGACATCGAAAAAGCCCTCACTGAGGGTGTCAAGGCATTTGAGCCAGGCCTTCTTGCTAAAGCTAACAGAGGGATTCTTTACGTGGACGAAGTTAACCTTTTGGATGATCACTTGGTGGATGTTCTTTTAGATTCTGCTGCCTCGGGATGGAACACCGTGGAGAGGGAAGGAATCTCCATTTCGCACCCTGCTCGATTCATTCTCATTGGCTCAGGAAATCCTGAAGAAGGGGAGTTGAGACCGCAGCTTCTTGATCGGTTCGGTATGCACGCACAGGTAGGGACAGTGAGGGATGCGGAGCTGAGGGTAAAGATCGTGGAGGAGAGATCAAGATTTGACAAGAACCCCAAGGAGTTCCGTGATTCTTACAAAGCAGAGCAAGAGAAGTTGCAGCAGCAAATAAGGTCGGCTAGGAGTAATCTCTCTTCTGTCCAGATTGATCAAGATCTCAAGGTGAAAATTTCCAAGGTTTGTGCTGAGCTGAATGTCGATGGATTAAGAGGAGACATTGTGAGTAACAGAGCAGCTAAGGCCTTGGCTGCTCTGAAGGGAAGAGACAATGTAACCCCGGAAGATATCGCCACTGTGATTCCAAACTGCTTGAGGCATCGGCTTCGCAAAGATCCCTTGGAATCAATTGACTCAGGACTACTGGTAATTGAAAAGTTTTATGAAATTTTCAGCTGAGGTACGTAACGAAATGACTATTTTTCCCTTGCTGAAATTACGTTTTTCTCCCATCCCGCTGTAATTTTTGTATTGTAGTTTTATTTTATGAATGAAATGTTAAGTGGAGCAGCGTTTCAGTTTCAATGGTTTCTATAGCTCCGCATACTTGTTTGTGCATTTGGAACAACCATGCTAGCGTAGTGTCTTGTTCTTGATGATAAAATTGAGGAAATTAAAATGCAGAAGGAAAGATTGGTTATGGATGGTGAAGCTGTCGCCAAAAGTTTCTTTTCCTCCATTTGCTTGTGATTCGAAATGTTTGATCTGCAATTCTATGTCGTATTATGAGACAGTTGTGATTTTTAACTGAAAGTTTCCATTGCAGTTGTGTGCTTTTCCTCTATTTGTATACATTGTGAGATATATTGATCGAACAAGAAAAGCTAAAAACAGATTCTAGGAATGTAGCAAAGCTCAGGTTTTATTCTCTTCAGTTCTGGCCCTGCAATAATCAGTGGAAGCCAAATGCTACATTATAAAAAAATTTCTACAGAACAAGCAAAATTCTCGACACGAATGAGGAACAACTGCCAGATCTTGAGAAACATTTCTAAAGGCGCATCCAAGATCAACTCAACCTATGAGGGATTCAGGACAGGATGGTATGTGCTCTCATTGGAAAGTACACCAAGTACGCGAACCACTGTGATGCCTCGATATGTGAATAAAAATGGAAAAGAAACTTTGCGTGGAATTTTCAGGATCTGTGTAGTTTAGTCAAGATATCGCCGATTTGCTTTGTAATTGGAGCTCTAAATGAACAAGCAATAGAGATATGCAGGACACTAGTGTTAGACAGCCACAGTTCTAGTAGCCATATCAGTCTTTTACATTGTAGCATACGGAACTATGAGGATCGACGCTGTCGTGATTTGGAACTCACTACCAAAACCCTGTTTTTCCAAGTAATGAGTTTCTCCAATGTAAATTGACACTTACCACCTTGGTAGCTCAAATTCAGGTTTCTGTCTCCAACATTAGATGAAAAGATGGCTATTCTCACAATGTCAAGATTGGAACTTTATTTGAGTTTGTTATTGATTATGCAATAACACAGAACATCCTAGGAATGCCAAAATTTGGGACAGCGCTCTGCAAATGCCGGCGGCCGCTGGTACACGACCGATGCGGTCCTTATCAATATTCCAGCTGTTAGAGCAAATATCTCATACTTCTTGTCTGCTGTTTGATAGTCGAAACGATGGAGCAGATACTTATCTCCCATCCACTCCCTCTCCTCCTCTCTCCTGTTCTCGTCCTGTGACAAATCAGTGAAATTCAGGTGGCTTTGTAAGATAAATTTCTTGTTGTTAGAGGACATGTTTTCCCGACAAAAAAAAAAATGAGGAGCAATCGCCGTACATGAAGAAACATCTCTAAAGGCGCATCGAAGATCGCTTCCACCTCGGCCGGATTCGTGGCTGGATGGTATGCATTCTTGTCAGCAAGAATGCCAACCACGGGAACCACCGTGATACCTATCTGTGCAAATAGAAGCCAGCATGAGAAACTTCAGACAGAAGTATTTCATGATCTATATTCAGTCATCAGATGGGCAAGATCAGCAGATCATTTTGCAATTCCAGCACTAGGTGCTATCATCTCCAGCGTAGTTTCCTCATCTCTACGGAACGACATCATTCCTAGAAACGTCTAGCTAAGCTTGGATGCACAAGCTGGATTAACGTCCTTACCTTGGTCACGAATGGTTGAAGAACAGTGACGACTTCGACGAGAGATGGGTCCAACCCGATCTCCTCCTTGGCCTCCCTCAAGGCCGTCGCGATGTCGTCGGCGTCGCCTTCCTCCCGTTTCCCACCAGGCAACGAAACTTCTCCTGTAAAAATGAAATACACCGCACAGCTTATGTTCTGACTCGCGCACGGAAACCAGAACTTCATAGCAAGGAGGGAAAATGACGCCATGAGAGAGAGATAGAGAGACCCATTAAGTAGAATATTTTTATTCGTTTTGCTGACAAACGAAAAAACGAGTAAGATTTACAATAAACAATGAAACTTCTTTTTTCATATATATATATTGATTTATTCTTTTCCCAAATGTTGTGTAAATCTTACTCCTTTTCTCAAGGTGATAAGGAGAAACTTAAATTGTTCGATGACTTAATTTAAATGCTGGAAACAAAAAAGCCAGCACTTAATGAAATTCAATTTGTTAGATAACCCATCACTAGAATTTATTTGAATAATTCAGTTAAATAAAAATTCACTAATTTGGTATGCGGGGAAGGGCTTAATAACTCACTAAGAAGAAAAGTTATTAATGGATGTTAATTAAAAGCATATGGTTAAAACTTATCGATAGTAATTACAAATTCAACATATGGGTCCTACTTGTTTCGATATCCAATTAAAAATTGCCACGTACTCAGTAGAAAAAAAAACCTCTCCGTGTTTCTCCCATTTTCCAATCAACCGTTTCCCTCGTGTCGAAATTACCAACATGGTCAACTTCGATGGCCCATGCAGCTGTACAAATTATATGCCCCTTCGAAGAATTCGAATTTTAAAAATTCATGACAACCTAACTTTTCTCTTCCCACTTTTTTGATTGCCCACTACTCCGGCTACCTAATTATCACTTTTTTTTTTAATTAAATATTCAGTTGCTTGGCTTCTACAAATTTAAGTATAGACGCCTATGTTGATAACTTACTGATAAATGCTAATGGACATTTCGGCCCGCGGGTGATTCGTAATTAATGCAAACCACGAGGGCCTGATAATGGAAGGAAAGCCTACCAGGGTGAGCAGATAGCGTGGAGGCGCGTTTGGTGAGCAGGACGCGCAGATCGCCCTCGCCGCCGCCACCGCCGCCTTCGAAGAGGCAGATCAGAACCGCGGCTCTCGTCGAACGGGGCCTGCGGCGGAGAGACTCCGGCGCAATCTCCGACCCCTGGCCGGCGCCCGTCTCGGAACTGTCCAGTGTTTCGGGCTGTTGCCGATCCGTTCGCCCGGAAGGAGGAGGCGGCGGCTCGTAGCAACGGAGCCGTCGCGCCAGGGGGGCGAGCCCGTGGGAGTCCGGGAGAGTGAGCGGAGAGGCTCTTGACGGAGGAGTACTAGTCATGGTTCGGTTGGTGGGTTGGTTGCGAAATGGCCAGTCAATTATATAGGTACGACGGGATGTCTTGGGTAACAGTCGTGCCACGTGGCATAATGGGTCAAGAAGAGTAGCCCGGACAAGCCATTCCCTTCTTGGGTCCATCCACTGATCACGCCTAACTTCTACCGCAAGACCGAGCGTTACAAGATATCGAGTAATCCTAGAGTACTACAAACGAGCAATAATCTATCTGGAAGGATTTCGGTAACGAACGATCCTGGAGGCCAAGAAGCTCCCTTGGCTGTCCCATCTCGCGCGGCGGGAAGTTAAAAAGACCGAGTGCCGTGCCGCCTATACGGTATTCGCCTTCCATACGTGCCTGGTGGGTGTTGTTTTAGATTCCGCCGTCTCGGGATGGCACATTGCGGAGAGAGCAGGAATCTCCAGTTTGCACCCGGCTCGGTTCATTGCCGTTGGCTCGGGAAGTCCTGAAGAAAGGGAAGTTGAGACCGCAGCTTCCTGATCGGTTCGGTATGCACGCGCAGGTAGGGACAGCGAGGGATGCGGAGCTGAGGGTAAAGGTCGTGGAGGAGAAAGCGAGATTCGACAAGGAGTTACCGTGATTTTTACAATGCAGAGCAAGAGAAGTTGCAGCAGCAAATAGTTTCGGCTAGGAGTAATCTCTCTTCTGTCCACATTGACCAAGATCTCAAGGTGAAAATCTGCAGGGTTTGCGCCAAAGCTGGACGTGGATGGACTGAGAGGAGGTGTCGCGACTAACGGAGCAGCTAAGGCCTTGTCTGCTCTGAAGGGAAGAGACAAGGTAACTGCGGAAGATATCGCCACTGTGATTCCAAAGTGTGTTAGGCGTCGGCTTCGCGAAGATCCCTCGGAATCAATTGAATCTGGTTATGGATAGTTTTCACGCCGAAGTTCTTTTATGAATGAAATGCTTAGAGTGAAGTAGGAGAGATTGGTTATGGACAGTGATCCTTCTGCAAGAAGTCCCTTTTTCTCAATTTGCATGCCATTCGATGCGTTTGATCTGCGATTCCATGTTGGGTTATGAAACAGTCGCGATTTTCGAACTGAGTTTCCGTTGCAGTCGTGTGCTTTACCTCTATCTGTTGCAACGTTCCTTCTCCTCTATTCGTATACATCACAATGTATGGATCAAACGGCGAGAAAAGCATGAAACAAATTCTAGGTAGCGAAAACGGCGGAGGTGCTAATTCACGGATAGCTAACAGAGATTGATCATGATTTCGAATTTGCTACCAAGCACTACTGTTCCAAGGAATGAGACTTATTGACAGTCACCAACTTGGCAGCTTAAATTAAGGTTTTTCTCTCTACGTTGGATTAAAACAGACAGGTACTCTCAGAATGTTGAGGCAGGAGCTGCACTGAGATTGTTAGTGATTATGCAACAAGACAGAACATCCTAGGTATGCCAAAATTTGGGAGAGAGCTCTGCAAATGCCGGTGGCCGCTGGTACACAACCGATGCGACCCTTATCAATATCGAAGCTGTTAGACCAAATATATCATACTTTTTATCCTCTGTTTGATAGTCGAAATGTTGGAGCAGATACTTCACTCCCATCCACTCCGCTTCCTCCGCTCTCCTGTTCCCGTCCTGTAACACACACATGAAATTCAAGCGGCTTCCTAAGATAAATTTCTCAGTAGAGCAAAAAGTTTTCCCGACAAAAACAAGGAGCAGCCACGGTACCTGAAGAAACATTTCTAAAGGCGCGTCGAAGATCGCTTCCACCTCAGATGGATTCGGGGTCGGACGATATGCATTCTTGTCGAAAAGAATGCCAACCACAGGAACCACCGTGATATCGACCTATGCAAATTGAAGACGGCAAAAGAAACTTTAGACAAAAATGTTTCACGACCTATTTCCACTCGTAGGATTGGCAAGATCGACGATATCTGCTGATTATTTCGCAATTCCAGCACTAAATTCTGAAGAAACATGGAGACTGCAGTTTCCTCAAGGCTCTTATTGTCGGTACTATGATCTCCAGCGAAGTTTCCCCATGTCGACGAAACAACATCGTTCAGACAAACGACTAGCCAAGCTTCGGCATCACTAAAACCTTAATCCGAAGATGGAGCGAGAGGGCAAACAGTCGAGGCTTATGTAGCTGCAATAGAACTGATGGATTTACAAGCTGGATTTATGTCCTTACCTTGGTCGCATATGGTTGAAGAACAGTGACGACTTCAACGAGTGATGGGTCCAATCCGATCTCCTCCTTGGCCTCCCTCAAAGCCGTCGCTACGTCGTCGGCATCGCCTTCGTCCTGCTTCCCACCAGGAAATGAAACGTGTCCTGCAGAAGTGAAGTACACCACACAGCTCATGTCTTCACTCATGCATGGAAACAAGAAGTCATAACAACGGGGTAAAATGACACGACAATGATGTCGGTGAAAGCATGTAAAGCAGTTGATAGATGACGATCAAGCTTTTGGATCTCATCTAACTTCTTTATACATGAAAAATTACCAAAAACATCCTAAACTTATTGCACGACAGTAAATTTAGTCAAAAATTTTTCAATTTAGTCAATTTAGTCATAAAAATTTTGAAAATTTGTTGATGAGTCATTCAGATCAATTTTGTCTGGAAATCACTAACGTAGACAATGGTCATCCTACATGACACGGCTAGCATTAACGTAGACAACTTTTGCAATTCTTTAAAAACATTTATGAGTTTTCTTTCTTTCTTTTTTCTTTCTTTTCTTCTCTTTTTCTTTTCCTCTTTTTTGAATTTTCAGCCGACAGGGCCACGGTGATAGCTGACCATAGGTGAGAAACGGCTCCAACCAGCCAACAAGCGAGGGTCGTGACTTTCGCTTGGAACTAGGTGATGGCCTCAAGTCCCTCACCTATGGTCGACCAGACTAGGCAAACATTGCTAGCATCATCAACATAGAGTTGGAAAAAGAAAAGAGTAAGAGAAGAACGAAAGGGATAAGAAGAAAGGAAAAATAAGGAACAAAAACAAATTATCATCATCGGCAATGTACATTTGACATAAGACGAGTGTTATCTATGTTAGCAATTTTAGACCAAAATTGGCTAAAAGGATTTCTTGATAAATTGTCAAATGTTTAAAATTAAATTGATTAAATTAAAAGGTTTAAGATTGAATTGGCCACTGTATAATAGGTTTAAATTTTTTTCTGTAATTTTACTGTCATCTAAGTGTTCTACAAAAAAGTTTGTCAACCACCTCATGTTTTTCCTAAGGGGCTCTGGAGACTCAAAGTACCTCAGAAAAACTAAACCAAACACGTCTTTAATATCTTTGGTATTTTTCATCTTCTAATGAAATATTGGATTGAGAACTTAGCAATTTAATTATTCCCCTCGTGTCGACATTGCCAGCGTGGTCAAATACTGATGGCTCATGCAGCTGTACAAATTGAGCCGCTTGGACAAATTATGCTTAGTTCTTATGAAATCGCGACGTACTGAAATGCTGACAAACCTTTCGGCATGGATTAATTCGTAATTACGCAAAATATGATGCATGAAATAGAAGGAAAGCCTACCTGGGCTGGTGGAAAGAGTGGAGGCGCGTTTGGTGAGGAGCACACGCAGATTGCCATCGTCGCCTTCGAACAGGCAGATCAGAACGGCGGCTCTCGCGGAGTTGGGCCGGCGGCGGAGAGACTCCATCGCAGTCCCTGACCTCCGACCGCCACTCTCGTTGGAGCTGTCTGGTGTTTCGTGCTGTTGCCAATCCGTTTGCCGGGAAGGAGGTGGCGGCGGCGGTGGCTTGTGGTGACGGAGCCGTCGTGCCAGGGTCGCCAGCCCATGGGAGCCCGGGAGCGTGAGCGGAGAGGCTCTTGATGGAGGAGTCGTCATGGGTTCAGTTGATTACACCTAAAACCGGAGGTGTATTATAGAAGAGATGGAACCTTCTCGGGTCCGTCCATTTGATCACACCTAACTTCTGCCGCAGGACTAGGGTGTTACCAAACATTGAGGGGCCTGGTAATGCTAGGGAAATTGTTGAGTAGGTCACTCCCAATTGGAGAGGCCAACGCAATTACGTATATATGTAGTAGAATATATATAGTGATGAGTGTGTAAAAGTAAAAAGAAAAAAAAGGAGAAAAAGAAAAAAGAAAAAGAAGATATCAAAAAAGGTTAGAAGATATATCAACGTGATATTCCATATCCAGAAAATCAAGGAAGATTGGAAAAAGTGATATTCTCAGATCTACAAAATCACGAGAGATTAGGAGATATATCTACGTGATTTTTTTTATATCGTACAATTCCAATTGGGATTGCTTTTTGCTCCTATAAATAGGAGTCCTCCTCAACGGAGAAGATGTGACACACAGAGCAAGAATATCATAGCAGCGTAGCGGAAGAAACAGTTTTATTCTTCCAAAAAAGAGAGTTATCTTTGAGAGTTATCCAATTTGTGAGAGGTTCAGATCCACAAATTGAAGACAGTGAGAGATCCACCTTTGAGTGAAGTTGTATCCCATTATTTATCATAGTGGAAGTTTGAAGTGGACTACGGTCCCGTGGTTTTTCCCTTCACCTTGGAGGGTTTTCCACGTTAAAAGTTCTGGTGTTATTTACTATTCATCTTTACTGCTTTCATTGAATATCCTATTTAATTTCACAGAAATAGTAGCGGGAAAAATTATCTGGGCATTATCCGCAAATATTATTTTCTTTTTTCCCAACAGAAATAAACTTGATGGCGAACCTTCAAGATGGAGTATCTATAGATGTCGTTAAGTAAAGCTTAGAGTACTCAAAATGAGCAGCAATTTTCTTTATAAGGACGTTATTAATCAATGTTCTTGGATATCGATTAATTTAAGCATGCTAAAAGAGAAACATAACTTGATTTTTCTAAATCCGTGATTACTTGTAACACGATACAATCAACATTATGAGATTGTTGCCGTTCCACGAGAAGGTGAGGGCGTCAATGAAGATGTGAGTACTAATAATGAACCTCTAATCAACCTTGATGTTGATTATTTTGAAAAAAAAACAAGTGACTATTTTTACACGCATAAGTAAATTTGGGATCTTAGTGGAAGTCGGGAAATTTACTTTTAGACAAAAGAAAATTCGGAATGGAATTGAGATTAGAATTGAAAGTCGGGGATCATTTTAGGGAATTAACTCATGAAAATTCATGCTTCCATCAAAAAGCTAAGATGTCTCAAACTGAAAAAAAGAAAAAAAAAAATACATTCTTTTTGTGAAGATGGTAATCTATTTTTGCAATATTTCATCAAGAAAAAATGTTCAGCTTCTTCAAAAGTATTTTAGTAGGATTTAGTATATCCAACAATTATAGAAATGGGTGAGATTGTGCTTAAAACATGGCGACAAGAGAATGCTCGGATCCTAGTAAATACTTTTTCCTAATCTAAAGTTAACTCCAGGTCTCAAGAAAAAGGGATGAGAGGCTATTATGTGTAGTATGAATTGGTAGGATTGTTCTGAAATAGAGAAACATTAGCAATAAATTGCTCTACGTTTTCATGTTGTAGATTTTGTGAATAAGACATGTCAATTAGCCTTTGTCACACCCCCAAAGGGAAAATGATATCACTATCCCCCTAGCAGAAGGAGGCAATCCCAAACACAAACGAACGTGAACATGTTATCAAAAATATATATTCATCTACATACTTACGGAAAATTGGTTACCAGATCGATCAAGAGTTTTGGAATTCATAAAAAAATATATATACATATCCAAACTCAATTAAACCCAAAAAATATCATCTTAGGCATATACAAGTATCTAAACTCATAAATTTATTGTCGATAGCGCTCCCATCCTATGTAGCTTAAGTATATAATGTAATGTAAAATCTAAATATGAGTGCTATCACTTCAACTCAGTTTTATACTTATCAGAATATTTATTAAAATTCCAAAAACCAAAAGGATAGTAAACGCTCCATTCGGCTTTATGCAATAAATATGTTTTAAACATTACTTTTTCATTTTAACAAAATCATATTGTGTTATGCCTTTCACAATTTATAATATATCAATTCCCTATCACTTTCAAGACATGAGTTTTCAAATTTGTATAAGATCACAACTCCAAATCAAAAGTTATGCCACTTGAAAAGTTTCCAATTCAATAGAAGTTTCCAAATCCTATTGAAGATTAACTAAATGTCAAACTTACAAGTCAACTAAACTCGACTAAAACTTTAGTAGGCAACACCATATTCTTGAGTCAAACCGTCTACTTGACAAAAAAAAAAATTGAACAATTTCTTTGCAAACAAAGTCGATCTCATCTTTGAACTTCAAGCTTATTGTCAAAAGAAAACTCTTTCGAACTATTGGAAAACCATAAACCCAAAAGATGGTCAGAGATGGGTGAAGAACGGGAGAAATACACTATTTGTGTCATAAGTTGTATACAGCGCTCACTATGGTGCCAAAAGTTTCCGCCGGATCACTTAAGTGCTAAATCGGAAAAAAAAAATGATTACTTTGGTGCCACCGGCGAGAAATTTCGTTCAAAATGATTATGTGGCATTTATATTTAAAAAAAAAATCGGCAACTCTTATTATTGTCCACGGTGGATGGCATAAAACGACGCCGTTTCCTTTTCTTCGTAAGAAACGACGTTGTTTTACCATTCCACGTGGATTACCTACAAAACAATCGTTGTATAGTGGATTGACTACGGTCAAAAACGACGTGGGCCAAAAACGGTATTTGTATTGGATTCTTGCTCGACGCTGCTGGCCATAGCTCTCTGACCCACTATCGTTCACTCGCCCGCCGTCGCTCGGCCACCACTATAGTTGCGCCGTTGTTCACGTTCGTTCACTGGCTGCGTCCTCAACTCTCTCTCACTTAGGTTTGTCATGTTCTCTACGTGGTTCAATTTAGTGCAAAATTAGGGTTCCGACGGGCAAGTTATGGCGTAGAAGGCAAATTGAGGGCTCGGCTCAGGAGGAAAGTGGTGGGGAAAGTAGTGGGGACCAAATTTGAGGACTCGTCTAAGGGAGAAAGTGGTGGGGACCAAATAGAAAATTTGAGGGTTTCGTCGTTCGTTCGATTTCTTTTGTGGGGACCAAATAGAAAAATAGGGCGAGGAGGGGAAAATGGGGGCTCGACTCGGGGGGAAACAATGATGGGACCGAATTTATTTAATTAATTGGACTGCTTCTGTGGGGAAAACAGGGGGGCCGAATGTGATTAAATTGAAAAATGGGTAGTGGGACCTCACTTATTCGGTTTCTTTTGTTTCTGTAAAAGCACCGAATTGGGGAGATTAGTTACATTTGTTTCTTCACAACAAAACGACAAGGACCTCCATGTGAAGTTGCTGATTCTATCATGTGGTCCCAACAAATAATGACATTTGTTTTTTTTTCATTGGGTGCAGCATCGACATGGACACGAATCAGGTAGGCATCATTGTTTGCTATGGTGGAGAGTTTCTTATTGGCGCCGATGATTGGCAATATACTGGTGGAAATGTAGGTACTATTTATGTCGATGTGTAGAAGCCATCATATATTACTTTTCTGACAAGGGGCCGAATGTGATTGAATTGAAAAATGGGTAGTGGGACCTCACTTATTCGGTTTCTTTTGTTTCTGTAAAAGCACCGAATTGGGGAGATTAGTTACATTTGTTTCTTCACAACAAAACGACAATGACCTCCATGTGAAGTTGATGATTCTATCATGTGGTCCCAACAAATAATGACATTTGTTTTTTTTTTTCATTGGGTGCAGCATCGACATGGACACGAATCAGGTAGGCATCATTGTTTGCTATGGTGGAGAGTTTCTTATTGGCGCCGATGATTGGCAATATACTGGTGGAAATGTAGGTACTATTTATGTCGATGTGTAGAAGCCATCATATATTACTTTTCTGACAAGGGGGCCGAATGTGATTGAATTGAAAAATGGGTAGTGGGACCTCACTTATTCGGTTTCTTTTGTTTCTGTAAAAGCACCGAATTTGGGAGATTAGTTACATTTGTTTCTTCACAACAAAACGACAAGGACCTCCATGTGAAGTTGCTGATTCTATCATGTGGTCCCAACAAATAATGACATTTGTTTTTTTTTCATTGGGTGCAGCATCGACATGGACATGAATCAGGTAGGCATCATTGTTTGCTATGGTGGAGAGTTTCTTATTGGCGCCGATGATTGGCAATATACTGGTGGAGATGTAGGTACTATTTATGTCGATGTTTGGATGCCATCATATATTACTTTTCTGATAGATTTGGTGTATTTTTTATGATGCAAAGTACAAAAACTACATTACTGTGTTCCTGGGAAAGAATTGAAGGATGGCTTGAGATTTTTTAATGACGATAATAATATTAAGGATATCATTTACCATTATCTTATGTAGCTTAAGTATGTAATGTACTGTAAAATCTAAATATGAGTGCTATCACTTCAACTCAATTTTATTTAAATTTCAAATACCAAAAGGATAGTAAACGCTCCATTCGGATTTATGCAATAAATATATTTTAAACATTACTTTTTCATTTTAACAAAATCATATTGTGCGATGCCTTTCACAACTTATAATATATCAAATCCCTATCACTTTCAAGATATGAGTTTACAAATTTGTATAAGATCACAACTCCAAATCGAAAGTTATGCCACTTGAAAAGTTTCCAAATCCTATTGAAGATTAACTAAATATCAAACTTACAAGTCAACTAAACTCGACTAAAACTTTAGTAGGCAACACCATATTCTTGAGTCAAAATCGTCTACTTGACAAAAAAAAAAACCTTCGAACAATTGCTTTGCAAACAAAGTCGATCTCATCTTTGAACTTCGAGCTTATTGTCAAAAGAAAACTTTTTTAAACTATTGGAAAACCATAAACCCAAAAGATGGTCAGAGACGGGCGAAAAACCATTGCCATACACGGCAATTCAAAAAACTGTTTCCAGCAGTGCACAAAATTTTAAGAATTTATTCATATCGAATCATAACCCTAAATTGACTTTCGCCAAGTCCCAGGCGGTGCACAAAACTTTAAGAATTTATCCATATCAAATTATAACCCTAAATTGACTTTCGAAGTCCCACTTTGCAATACCCTAAAATTTTTTTACAACATAATTTCACAACTTAAAAACCTCTAAAATCAACCAAGTGACCTAGAATCTGAACAAACCCTAATTTACAGCATAACTACAAAAACTCTTTCAATTAGATAAATAAAAGTTTCGAATCCTTACCAATTGCTACAAAATAGAAATAATCCGGCTTAACCAAGCCTCTAGAATGTGCGTCTCATCTCCTCTTTGTTTTTTTTGTCCATTTCCATTTCTTTGGTCTCTGCTTTACTCCTTCCTTTTTGGGGTTCTTCTTGGCCGAACTCTGTGTTTTCTCTCTCTCTCTCTCTCTCTGCTCTAGTAATTCCCTTGCAATGGCATCAACTGAAGCAAGACCAAAGAAAGGGCTTCAATGAGACGCTTGGGCTTGGGCTTACTGTTTTGCTCTTATTTATTATTTTTTGCCAGCCCGGTTATTGAAACTTTATTCATGGACATGAAGCGTGAGAAAATATTGGGTGGTCCAAGACCGCCACGTCAGCGTGGTCTTGGACCACTCATGCAGCGACATGTGTGAGTGAGGGGGGACAAAAGAGAGAAAGAGGAGAGAGAGCGTTAGAGAGGTGGGCCCAGTTCCAGTCCTTTGTCCCCCTCCCCTCACACGTGTCGCCGCATGAGTGGTCCGGGACCACGCTGACGTGGCGGTCCTAGACCACTCAATATTTCCTCGTGAAGCGTCGAGGTTATTACCCATTGATGCAAACCATGCGGGCACATTCCGCTGAGAAGAGAGAAAGGATCATTCAAGTAGGACCGAACGAAGTCTTTCTTTTTTAGCCCAAGAAAATGTAAATAGGAAAGTTCAAAGGCGTTCCTCCACTACAGTGGTGGGGTGAAGGCAGGGACAGCGGAGCGGCATAAAAGGCGACAGTCTGAAACTGGAGCAGACTCCAAACTGACAGTGGCAGTGAGCAAACTTTAAACTGACAGTGGCATAAAAGATGACAGTCTGAAACTGGAGGGATCACTTTGGAATCCGCTCACCGCCACTGTCAGTTTGGAGGGATCACTTTGAAGTCTGCTCACTGCCACTGTCAGTTTGGAGTCTGCTACAGACTGTCGTCTTTTATGCCACTGTGTATAAAAAGACCCACGAATAATGTCCCTGTCCGTACCTTGATACCTCACCGCGCCATGGATTTTACCTCCATAATATCTATCCTGGTCGACTTCATCCAAGTAAAATACCAGGGGAACTTGACTTCACCCTTTGAAACTCACCCTGTTGCCGCCGGCATCGCCATCTGCAGCCTGCTCCTGCATTCCTTGTTGCTGCGTCTTGCTAATCGGGCACCATCGTCAAGCAGCCATGCTCCTCCTTGTGATGGAGCATTGAACCTCCTCATCGACTTTGCCGGTTCAATATCGGTGGCTTCACTCGCATGGTTGCTGCTCCGTGATTCCTTCCACTCCATCCCCTGGTTCATGCTGCTCCTGTTGCTTTCCATGAATCTTTTGCGCGGCCTCAGTCGAAAACTTTGGCTGTGGTATTACCGCAAACTTGTCCTCATGATCATCTGTGCGGCGCAATCTCGTGTATGGCATGGTGGAAGAGTGCAGCCACATTCACCACGTACGGACGTTGATCTGTGTTTCATGCTGGAAGTCTGAGCGCCGTTATCGTTCAACTGTTCCCTGCTTGGAAAACTAATTTAACCACATTGAAACAAATGATAAGTACTTCAGGAAACTTGCTAGTTTTAGGTTTTTCTTCTCTTTATCTGAAGCGATAAGGAGTCCCCAAGCCTTCGTCGTCGTCATCTTCCGACCGTAAGAAAGGAGAACTGGGAACAAGTACAAAACCACCTAGTATCGTTCCTATACCTGGCCATGAACCATGATGGACCTAGCAACTAGATCTGATCAAGATAAGCTAAGCCCCCAAAAGAAATTGGGATCTATTGTTGAGATTGAAGATACCTCAACAATTATTATGACGAGGAGAATGGTGGTATCTAGTAGCCATATAAAGGGTAGAAATTGTTCTAGAGGTTAAAGCTTGACCCCTTCGAAAACATTGCAAGTGTTGCAGATTCCTTTTTTTTTTTCTGGTGAATCTCTTTGTAGCTTTCTATTTGGCCAGCAGGTCGATGTGTTATTTTAAATTTGTTGCTGGTATACAATGGTTTTGCTCATATATCTGTATGAACTGGGATAAACAGATGCCATGGAGACATGAGCACAGCTGCGATTTCAAAAACTCCGTTCTAACATCGAGTGATCCAAATCAAAATGAAAGATGCCAGCCTTATCAATATTCCGCTGGTACACGACCGATGCGGTCCTTATCAATATTCCAGCTGTTAGAGCAAATATCTAATACTTCTTATCTGCTGTTTGATAGTCGAAACGATGGAGCAGATACTTATCTCCCATCCACTCCCTCTCCTCCGCTCTCCTGTTCTCGTCCTGGGATACATCAGCGAAATTCAGGTGGCTTCGTAAGATAAATTTCTTGTTGTTAGAGGATATGTTTTCCCGACAAAAAAAAAATGAGGAGCAATCGCCGTACCTGAAGAAACATCTCTAAAGGCGCATCGAAGATCGCTTCCACCTCGGCCGGATTCGTGGCTGGATGGTATGCATTCTTGTCGGCAAGAATGCCAACCACGGGAACCACCGTGATACCTATCTGTTGCAAAGTGAAGCCGACATGAGAAACTTCACACAGAAATATTTCATAGTCTATCTTCTGTCGTCAGATGGGCAAGATCAGCAGATCATTTCGCAATTCCAGCACTAAATTCTGAAGAAACATGGAGACTGCAGCCTCCCATTGCGAGAATCGGGGCTATCATCTCCGGCGTAGTTTCCTCATCTCAACGGAACGACATCATTCCTAGAAACGACTAGCTAAGCTTGGATGCACAAGCTGGATTAACGTCCTTACCTTGGTCACGAATGGTTGAAGAACAGTGACGACTTCAACGAGAGATGGGTCCAACCCGATCTCCTCCTTGGCCTCCCTCAAGGCCGTCGCGATGTCGTCGGCGTCGCCTTCCTCCCGTTTCCCACCAGGCAACGAAACTTCTCCTGTAAAAATGAAATACACCGCACGGCTCATGTTCTGACTCGCGCACAGAATCCAGAACTTCATAACGAGGAGGGAAAATGACGCCATGAGAGAGAGAGAGAATCCACATTTCACTTTATTTTTAGGAAAGATAATCTTCTAATGCAACGTGTACCGATAGATATTAGTAGAAGTTCTTGACGAAGGACCTGTTCGATGACTTCATTTAAATGCTGGAAACAAAAAAGCCAGCACTTAATGAAATTCAATTTGTTAGATAACCATCGCCAGAATTTATTTGAATAATTCAATTAAATAAAAAAATCACCAATTTGGTATGCGAGGAAGGGCTTAATAACTCACCAAAAAGAAAAGTTGATAATGGATGTTAATTAAAAGCATATGGTTAAAACTTACCGATGGTAATTACAGATTCAACATATGGGTCCTACTTGTTTCAATATCCAATTGAAAATTGCCACGTACTCAGTAGAAAAAATAACCTCTCCGTGTTTCTCCCATTTTCCAATCAACCGTTTCCCTCGTGTCGAAATTACCAACATGGTCAACTTCGATGGCCCATGCAGCTGTACAAATTATATGCCCCTTCGAAGAATTCGAATTTTAAAAATTCATGACAACCTAACTTTTCTCTTCCCACTTTTTTGATTGCCCATTACTCCGGCTACCTAATTATCACTTTTTTTTAATTAAATATTCAGTTGCTTGGCTTCTACAAATTCAAGTATAGACGCCTATGTTGATAACTTACTGATAAATGCTAATGGACATTTCGGCCCGCGGGTGATTCGTAATTAATGCAAACCACGAGGGCCTGATAATGGAAGGAAAGCCTACCAGGGTGAGCAGAGAGCGTGGAGGCGCGTTTGGTGAGCAGGACGCGCAGATCGCCCTCGCCGCTGCTGCCACCGCCGCCTTCGAAGAGGCAGATCAGAACCGCGGCTCTCGTTGAACGGGGCCTGCGGCGGAGAGGCTCCGGCGCAATCTCCGACCCCTGGCCGGCGCCCGTCTCGGAACTGTCCTGTGTTTCGGGCTGTTGCCGATCCGTTCGACTGGAAGGAGGAGGCGGCTCATAGCAACGGAGCCGTCGCGCCAGGGGGGCGAGCCCGTGGGAGTCCGGGAGAGCGAGCGGAGAGGCTGTTGATGGAGGAGTACTAGTCATGGTTCGGTTGGTGGGTTGGTTGCCAAATGGCCAGTCAATTATATAGGTACGACGGGATGTCTTGGATAACAGTCGTGCCACGTGGCATAATGGGTCAAGAAGAGTAGCCCGGACAAGCCATTCCCTTCTTGGGTCCATCCACTGATCACACCTAACTTCTACCAGAAGACCGAGTGTTACAAGATATTGAGTAATCCTAGAGTACTACAAACGAGCAATAATCTATCTGGAAGGATTTCGGTAACGAACGATCCTGGAGGCCAAGAAGCTCCCTTGGCTGTCCCATCTCGTGCAGCGGGAAGTTAGAAAGACCGCGTGCCGTGCCGCCTATTCAGTATTCACCTTCCATACGTGCGTGCCTGGTGGATGTTGTTTTAGATTCCGCCGTCTCGGGATGGAACATCCGGAGAGAGCAGGAATCTCCATTTTGCGCCCGGCTCGGTGCATTCCCGTTGGCTCGGGAAGTCCTGAAGAAAGGGAGTCGAGACTGCAGCTTCCTGATTGGTTCGGTATGCACGCACGGGTAGGGACAGCGAGGGATGCGGAGCTGAGGGTAAAGATCGTGGAGGAGAAAGCGAGATTCGACAAGGAGTTACCGTGATTTTTACAATGCAGAGCAAGAGAAGTTGCGGCAGCAAATAGTTTCGGCTAGAAGTAATCTCTCTTCTGTTCACATTGACCAAGATCTCGAGGTGAAAATCTCCAGGGTTTGCGCCAAAGCTGGACGTGGATGGACTAAGAGGAGGTGTCATGACTAACGGAGCAGCTAAGGCCTTGTCTGCTCTGAAGGGAAGAGACAAGGTAACCGCGGAAGATATCGCCACTGTGATTCCAAAGTGTGTGAGGCGTCGGCTTCGCAAAGATCCGTCGGAATCAATTGAATCTGGTTATGGATAGTTTTCACGCCGTAGTTCTTCGTTTATGAATGAAATGCTTAGAGTGAAGTAGGAGAGGTTGGTTATGGACAGTGATTCTTCTGCAAGAAGTCCCTTTTTCTCAATTTGCTTGCCATTCGATGCGTTTGATCTGCGATTCCATGTTGGGTTATGAAACAGTTGCGATTTTCAAACCGAGTTTCCATTGCAGTTGTGTGCTTTTCCTCTATCTGTTGCAACGTTCCTTCTCCTCTATTCGTATACATCACAATGTATCGATCAAATGGCGAGAAAAGCGTGAAACAAATTCTAGGTAGCGAAAACGGCGGAGGTGCTAATTCACGGATAGCTAACAGAGATTGATCATGATTTCGAATTTGCTACCAAGCACTACTGTTCCAAGGAATGAGACTTATTGACAGTCACCAACTTGGCAGCTTAAATTAAGGTTTTTCTCTCTACGTTGGATTAAAACAGACAGGTACTCTCAGAATGTTGAGGCAGGAGCTGCACTGAGATTGTTAGTGATTATGCAACAAGACAGAACATCCTAGGTATGCCAAAATTTGGGAGAGAGCTCTGCAAATGCCGGTGGCCGCTGGTACACAACCGATGCGACCCTTATCAATATCGAAGCTGTTAGACCAAATATATCATACTTTTTATCCTCTGTTTGATAGTCGAAATGTTGGAGCAGATACTTCACTCCCATCCACTCCGCTTCCTCCGCTCTCCTGTTCCCGTCCTGTAACACACACATGAAATTCAAGCGGATTCCTAAGATAAATTTCTCAGTAGAGCAAAACGTTTTCCCGACAAAAACAAGGAGCAGTCACCGTACCTGAAGAAACATTTCTAAAGGCGCATCGAAGATCGCTTCCACCTCGGCTGGATTCGGGGTTGGACGATATGCATTCTTGTCGAAAAGAATGCCAACCACCGGAACCACCGTGATATCGACCTATGCAAATTGAAGACGGCAAAAAAAACTTTAGACAAAAATGTTTCGCGATCACGATCTATTTTCACTCGTAAAATTGGCAAGATCAACAATATCTGCTGATTATTTCGCGATTCCAGCACTAAATTCTGAAGAAACATGAAGACTGCAGTTTCCTCGAGGCTCCAATTGTGATTGTCGGTACTATGATCTCCAGCAAAGTCTCCCCATGTCGACGAAACAACATCGTTCAGACAAACGACTAGCTAAGCTTCGGCATCACTAAAACCTTAATCCGAAGATGGAGCGAGAGGGCAAACGGTCAAGGCTCATGTAGCTGCAATAGAACCGATGGATTTACAAGTTGGATTTATGTCCTTACCTTGGTCGCATATGGTTGAAGAACAGTGACGACTTCAACGAGAGATGGGTCCAATCCGATCTCCTCCTTGGCCTCCCTCAAAGCCGTCGCTACGTCGTCGGCATCGCCTTCGTCCTGCTTCCCACCAGGAAATGAAACTTGTCCTGCAGAAGTGAAATACACCACACAGCTCATGTCCTCACCCATGCATGGAAACAAGAAGTCATAACAACGGAGTAAAATGACACGACAATGATGTCGGTGAAAGCATGTAAAACAGTTGATAGATGACGATCAAGCTTTTGGATCTCATCTAACTTCTTTATACATGAAAAATTACTAAAAAAATCCTAAACTTATTGCACGACAGTAAATTTAGTCAAAAACTTTTCAATTTAGCCAATTTAGTCATAAAAATTTTGAAAATTTGCTGATGAGTCATTCAGATCAATTTTGTCCGGA
This sequence comes from Eucalyptus pauciflora, assembly GCA_007663325.1. Classification (NCBI taxonomy): domain Eukaryota; kingdom Viridiplantae; phylum Streptophyta; class Magnoliopsida; order Myrtales; family Myrtaceae; genus Eucalyptus; species Eucalyptus pauciflora. The sequence goes on along the minus strand of VMYD01000257.1, from coordinate 168,794 downwards.
AATCACTAACGTAGACAATGGTCATCCTACATGACACGGCTAGCACTAACGTAGACCACTTTTGCAATTCTTAAAAAACATTTATGAGTTTTCTTCCTTTTTTTCCCCTTTTGCCCCTTTTTTTTTTTCTTTCTTTTCTTCTCTTTTTCTTTTTCTCTTTTTTGAATTTTCAGCCGACAGGGCCACGGTGATAGCTGACCATAGGTGAGAAACGGCTGCTACCAGCCAACGAGCGAGGGTCGTAACTTTCACTTCGAACTAGGTGATGGCCTCAAGTCCCTCACCTATGGTCGACCAGACTAGGCAAACATTGCTAGCATCGTCAACATAGAGTTGGAAAAAGAAAAGAGTAAGAGAAGAACGAAAGAGATAAGAAGAAAGGAAAAATAAGAAACAAAAAAAATTATCAACATCGGCAATGAACATTTGACATAAGACGAGTGTTATCTATGTTAGCAATTTCAGACCAAAATTGGCTAAAAGGATTTCTTGATAAATTGTCAAATGTTTAAAATTAAATTGATTAAATTAAAATGTTTAATATTGAATTGGCCACCATACAATAAGTATTCTACAAAAAAGTTTGTCGACCACCTCATGTTTTTCCTAAGGGGCTTGGAGACTCAAAGTAACTCAGAAAAACTAAACCAAACACGCCTTTAATATCTCCAGTATTTTTCATCTTCTAATGAAAGATTGGATTGAGAACTTAGCAATTTAATTATTCCCCTCGTGTCGACATTGCCAGCGTGGTCAAATATTGATGGCTCATGCAGCTGTACAAATTGAACCGCTTGGACAAATTATGCTTAGTTATTTATGAAATCGCGACGTACTGAAATGCTGACAAACCTTTCGGCATGGATTAATTCGTAATTACGCAAAATATGATGCCTGAAATCGAAGGAAAGCCTACCTGGGCTGGTGGAAAGAGTGGAGGCGCGTTTGGTGAGGATCACACGCAGATTGCCATCGTCGCCTTCGAACAGGCAGATCAGAACGGCGGCTCTCACGGAGTTGGGCCGGCGGCGGAGAGACTCCACCGCAGTGCCTGACTTTTGACCGGCACTCTCGTCGGAGCTGTCTGGTGTTTCGTGCTGTTGCCAATCCGTTTGCCGGGAAGGAGGTGGCGGCGGCGGCTTGTGGTGACGGAGCCGTCGTGCCAGGGTCGCCAGCCCATGGGAGCCCGGGAGCGTGAGCGGAGAGGCTCTTGATGGAGGAGTCGTCATGGGTTCAGTTGATTACACCTAAAACCGGAGGTGTATTATAGAAGAGATGGAACCTTCTCGGGTCCGTCCATTTGATCACACCTAACTTCTGCCGTAGGACTAGGGTGTTACCAAACATTGAGGGGCCTGGTAATGCTAGGGAAATAAACTTGATGGCGAACCTTCAAGATGGAGTATCTATAGATGTCGTTAAGTAAAGCTTAGAGTACTCAAAATGAGCAGCAATTTTCTTTATAAGGACGTTATTAATCAATGTTCTTGGATATCGATTAATTTAAGCATGCTAAAAGAGAAATATAACTTGATTTTTCTAAATCCGTGATTACTCGTAACATGATACGATCGACATTGTGAGATTGTTGCTGTTCCAGGAGAAGGTGAGGGCATTAATGAAGATGTGGGTACTAATAATGAACCTCTAATCGACCTTGATGTTGATTATTTTGAAGAAACAAGTGACGATTTTTACACGCATAAGTAAATTTGGGATGTTAGTGGAAGTCGGGAAATTTACTTTTAGACAAAAGAAAATTCGGAATGGAATTGAGATTAGAATTGAAAGTCGGGGATAATTTTAGGGAATTAACTCATGAAAATTCATGCTTCCATCAACAAGCTAAGATGTCTCAAACTGAAAAAAAAAAAAAAATACATTCTTTTTGTGAAGATGGTAATCTATTTTTGCAATATTTCATCAAGAAAAAATGTTCAGCTTCTTCAAAAGTATTTTAGTAGGATTTAGTATATCCAACAATTATAGAAATGGGTGAGTTTGTGCTTAAAACATGGCGACAAGAGAATGCTCGGATCCCGGTAAATACTTTTTTCCTAATCTAAAGTTAACTCCAGGTCTCAAGAAAAAGGGATGAGAGGCTATTATGTGTAGTATGAATTGGTAGGATTGTTCTGAAATAGAGAAACATTAGCAATAAATTGCTCTACGTTTTCATGTTGTAGATTTTGTGAATAAGACATGTCAATTAGCCTTTGTCACACCCCCAAAGGGAAAATGATATCACTATCCCCCTAGCAGAAGGAGGCAATCCCAAACACAAACGAACGTGAACATGTTATCAAAAATATATATTCATCTACATACTTACGGAAAATTGGTTACCAGATCGATCAAGAGTTTTGGAATTCATAAAAAAATATATATACATATCCAAACTCAATTAAACCCAAAAAATATCATCTTAGGCATATACAAGTATCTAAACTCATAAATTTCTTGTCAATAGCGCTCCCATCCTATGTAGCTTAAGTATATAATGTAATGTAAAATCTAAATATGAGTGCTATCACTTCAACTCAGTTTTATACTTATCAGAATATTTATTAAAATTCCAAAAACCAAATGGATAGTAAACGCTCCATTCGGCTTTATGCAATAAATATGTTTTAAACATTACTTTTTCATTTTAACAAAATCATATTGTGTTATGCCTTTCACAATTTATAATATATCAATTCCCTATCACTTTCAAGACATGAGTTTTCAAATTTGTATAAGATCACAACTCCAAATCAAAAGTTATGCCACTTGAAAAGTTTCCAATTCAATAGAAGTTTCCAAATCCTATTGAAGATTAACTAAATGTCAAACTTACAAGTCAACTAAACTCGACTAAAACTTTAGTAGGCAACACCATATTCTTGAGTCAAACCGTCTACTTGACAAAAAAAAAAATTGAACAATTTCTTTGCAAACAAAGTCGATCTCATCTTTGAACTTCAAGCTTATTGTCAAAAGAAAACTCTTTCGAACTATTGGAAAACCATAAACCCAAAAGATGGTCAGAGATGGGTGAAGAACGGGAGAAATACACTATTTGTGTCATAAGTTGTATACAGCGCTCACTATGGTGCCAAAAGTTTCCGCCGGATCACTTAAGTGCTAAATCGGAAAAAAAAAATGATTACTTTGGTGCCACCGGCGAGAAATTTCGTTCAAAATGATTATGTGGCATTTATATTTAAAAAAAAAATCGGCAACTCTTATTATTGTCCACGGTGGATGGCATAAAACGACGCCGTTTCCTTTTCTTCGTAAGAAACGACGTTGTTTTACCATTCCACGTGGATTACCTACAAAACAATCGTTGTATAGTGGATTGACTACGGTCAAAAACGACGTGGGCCAAAAACGGTATTTGTATTGGATTCTTGCTCGACGCTGCTGGCCATAGCTCTCTGACCCACTATCGTTCACTCGCCCGCCGTCGCTCGGCCACCACTATAGTTGCGCCGTTGTTCACGTTCGTTCACTGGCTGCGTCCTCAACTCTCTCTCACTTAGGTTTGTCATGTTCTCTACGTGGTTCAATTTAGTGCAAAATTAGGGTTCCGACGGGCAAGTTATGGCGTAGAAGGCAAATTGAGGGTTCGGCTCAGGAGGAAAGTGGTGGGGAAAGTAGTGGGGACCAAATTTGAGGACTCGTCTCAGGGAGAAAGTGGTGGGGACCAAATAGAAAATTTGAGGGTTTCGTCGTTCGTTCGCTTTCTTTTGTGGGGACCAAATAGAAAAATAAGGCGAGGAGGGGAAAATGGGGGGCTCGACTCGGGGGGAAACAATTATGGGATCGAATTTATTTAATTAATTGGACTGCTTCTGTGGGGAAAACAGGGGGGCCGAATGTGATTGAATTGAAAAATGGGTAGTGGGACCTCACTTATTCGGTTTCTTTTGTTTCTGTAAAAGCACCGAATTGGGGAGATTAGTTACATTTGTTTCTTCACAACAAAACAACAAGGACCTCCATGTGAAGTTGCTGATTCTATCATGTGGTCCCAACAAATAATGACATTTGTTTTTTTTTCATTGGGTGCAGCATCGACATGGACACGAATCAGGTAGGTATCATTGTTTGCTATGGTGGAGAGTTTCTTATTGGCGCCGATGATTGGCAATATACTAGTGGAAATGTAGGTACTATTTATGTCAATGTTTGGAAGCCATCATATATTACTTTTCTGACAGGGGGGCCTAATGTGATTGAATTGAAAAATGGGTAGTGGGACCTCACTTATTCGGTTTCTTTTGTTTCTGTAAAAGCACCGAATTTGGGAGATTAGTTACATTTGTTTCTTCACAACAAAACGACAAGGACCTCCATGTGAAGTTGCTGATTCTATCATGTGGTCCCAACAAATAATGACATTTGTTTTTTTTTCATTGGGTGCAGCATCGACATGGACACGAATCAGGTAGGCATCATTGTTTGCTATGGTGGAGAGTTTCTTATTGGCGCCGATGATTGGCAATATACTGGTGGAAATGTAGGTACTATTTATGTCGATGTTTGGAAGCCATCATATATTACTTTTCTGACAGGGGGGCCGAATGTGATTGAATTGAAAAATGGGTTGTGGGACCTCACTTATTCGGTTTCTTTTGTTTCTGTAAAAGCACCGAATTGGGGAGATTAGTTACATTTGTTTCTTCACAACAAAACGACAAGGACCTCTATGTGAAGTTGTTGATTCTATCATGTGGTCCCAACAAATAATGACATTTGTTTTTTTTTCATTGGGTGCAGCATCGACATGGTCACGAATCAGGTAGGCATCATTGTTTGCTATGGTGGAGAGTTTCTTATTGGCGCCGATGATTGGCAATATACTGGTGGAAATGTAGGTACTATTAATGTCAATGTTTGGAAGCCATCATATATTACTTTTCTGAGAGATTTGGTGTATTTTTTATGATGCAAAGTACAAAAACTACATTACTATGTTCCTGGGAAAGAATTGAAGGATGGCTTGAGATTTTTTAATGACGATAATAATATTAAGGATATCATTTACCATTATCTTATGTAGCTTAAGTATGTAATGTACTGTAAAATCTAAATATGAGTGCTATCACTTCAACTCAATTTTATTTAAATTTCAAATACCAAAAGGATAGTAAACGCTCCATTCGGATTTATGCAATAAATATATTTTAAACATTACTTTTTCATTTTAACAAAATCATATTGTGCGATGCCTTTCACAACTTATAATATATCAAATCCCTATCACTTTCAAGATATGAGTTTACAAATTCGTATAAGATCACAACTCCAAATCGAAAGTTATGCCACTTGAAAAGTTTCCAAATCCTATTGAAGATTAACTAAATATCAAACTTACAAGTCAACTACTCGACTAAAACTTTAGTAGGCAACACCATATTCTTGAGTCAAATCATCTACTTGACAAAAAAAAACCTTCGAACAATTGCTTTGCAAACAAAGTCGATCTCATCTTTGAACTTTGAGCTTATTGTCAAAAGAAAACTTTTTTAAACTATTGGAAAACCATAAACCCAAAAGATGGTCAGAGACGGGCGAAAAACCATTGCCATACACGGCAATTCAAAAAACTGTTTCCAGCAGTGCACAAAATTTTAAGAATTTATTCATATCGAATCATAACCCTAAATTGACTTTCCCGAAGTCCCAAGCGGTGCACAAAACTTTAAGAATTTATCCATATCAAATTATAACCCAAAATTGACTTTCGAAGTCCCACTTTGCAATACCCTAAAAATTCTTTACAACATAATTTCACAACTTAAAAACCTCTAAAATCAACCAAGTGACCTAGAATCTGAAAAAAACCCTAATTTACAGCATAACTACAAAAACTCTTTCAATTAGATAAATAAAAGTTTCGAATCCTTACCAATTGCTACAAAATAGAAATAATCCGGCTTAACCAAGCCTCTAGAATGTGCGTCTCATCTCCTCTTTGTTTTTTTTGTCCATTTCCATTTCTTTGGTCTCTGATTTACTCCTTCCTTTTTGGGGTTCTTCTTGGCCAGACTCTGTGTTTTCTCTCTCTCTCTCTCTCTGCTCCAGTAATTCCCTTGCAATGGCATCAACTGAAGCAAGACCAAAGAAAGGGCTTCAATGAGACGCTTGGGCTTGGGCTTACTGTTTTGCTCTTATTTATTATTTTTTGCCAGCCCGGTTATTGAAACTTTATTCATGGACATGAAGCGTGAGAAAATATTGGGTGGTCCAAGACCGCCACGTCAGCGTGGTCTCGGACCACTCATGCGGCGACATGTGTGAGTGAGGGGGGGGGGACAAAAGAGAGAAAGAGGAGAGAGAGCGTCAGAGAGGTGGGCCCAGTTCCAGTCCTTTGTCCCCCTCCCCTCACACGTGTCGCCGCATGAGTGGTCCGGGACCACGCTGACGTGGCGGTCCTAGACCACTCAATATTTCCTCGTGAAGTGTCGAGGTTATTACCCATTGATGCAAACCATGCGGGCACATTCCGCTGAGAAGAGAGAAAGGATAATTCAAGTAGGACCGAATGAAGTCTTTCTTTTTTAGCCCAAGAAAACGTAAATAGGAAAGTTCAAAGGCGTTCCTCCACTACAGTGGTGGGGTGAAGGCAGGGATAGCGGAGCGGCATAAAAGGATAAAAGACGACAGTCTGAAACTGGAGCAGACTCCAAACTGACAGTGGCAGTGAGCAGACTTTAAACTGACAGTGGCATAAAAGACGACAGTCTGCAACTGGAGGGATCACTTTGGAGTCCGCTCACCGCCACTGTCAGTTTGGAGGGATCACTTTGAAGTCTACTCACTGCAACTGTCAGTTTGGAGTCTGCTACAGACTGTCGTCTTTTATGCCACTGTGTATAAAAAGACCCACGAACAATGTCCCTGTCCGTACCTTGATACCTCACCGCGCCATGGATTTTACCTCCACAGTCTCTATCCTGGTCGACTTCATCCAAGTAAAATACCAGGGGAAGTTGACTTCACCCTTTGAAACTCACCCTGTTGCCGCCGGCGTCGCCATCTGCAGCCTGCTCCTGCATTCCTTGTTGCTGCGTCTTGCTAATCGGGCACCATCGTCAAGCAGCCATGCTCCTCCTTGTGATGGAGCATTGAACCTCCTCATTGACTTCGCTGGTTCAATATCGGTGGCTTCACTCGCATGGTTGCTGCTCCGTGATTCCTTCCACTCCATCCCCTAGTTCGTGCTGCTCCTGTTGCTTTCCATGAATCTGTTGCGCGGCCTCAGTCAAAAACTTTGGCTGTGGTATTACCACAAACTCGTCCTCATGATCATCTGTGCGGCGCAATCTCATGTATGGTATGGTGGAAGAGCGCAGCCACATTCGCCACGTACGGACGTTGATCTGTGTTTCATGCTGGAAGTCTGAGCGCCGTTATTGTTCAAATGTTCCCTGCTTGGAAAACTAATTTAACCACATTAAAACAAATGATAAGTACTTCAGGAAACTTGCTAGTTTTGGGGCTTTCTTCTCTTCATCTGAAGCGATAAGGAGTCCCCAAGCCTTCGGCATCATCATCTTCCGACCGCAAGAAAGGAGAACTGGGAACAAGTACAAAACCACCTAGTATCGTTCTTATACCTGGCCATGAACCATGATGGACCTAGCAACTAGATCTGATCAAGATAAGCTAAGCCCTCAAAAGAAATTGGGATCTATTGTTGAGATTGAAGATACCTCAACAATTATTATGACGAGGAGAATGGTGGTATCTAGTATCCATATAAAGGGTAGAAATTGTTCTAGAGGTTAAAGCTTGACCCCTTCGAAAACATTGCAAGTGTTGCAGATTCCTTCTTTTTTCTGGTGAATCTCTTTGTAGCTTTCTATTTGGCCAGCAGATCGATGTGTTATTTTAAGTTTGTTGCTGGTATACAATGGTTTTGTTCATATATCCGTATGAATAACATCGAGTGATCCAAATCAAAATGAAAGATGCCAGCCTTTTCATCTCTGTCCCATATACACCTTCACTGCTTACTAGCTATTCCGATGATAATATAGCTGTAGTTTGTCATTGCAGAATGTGAGTCATTACATCATTTAGTCTTCATTTGACCTCTCACAGGAGACAACTAGATCTTTGCTGTGGCAAATGCGTTAACTTGCAATCCAAGACTACGTTGTCTAATTGGCTGATTGGTTTTTGGCCAGGAGCTTGAATCGTTGCTTCAGTCAGACATTCAAGTTGCTGGGGCCGAGGTGAAAAAAGAATGCTGAAATGTAGATATCTTATCAAGAAGCTTTAGTTCAAGATAACTGAATTTTGGCAGACGGTAGATGTTAGAACCAAACTTTTCCCATCTTCATGTGCTGGAAAAGAACTACAGTTCACGAATGCAAAGCTAGATAGATAGCATGCAGAAGCTTGAGATTAGTCTGTACAAACTACACAAATCCGATGTTCATGTTTGTGGAAAGAATTAGACCAGCAAGCTTCCTGACAAGTTGATTCATAATCAAATTATGCATCCCAATGTTAATACTTCAATGTATGACATAAAGCACAAATGTCTTCCAGTTCAAAAATATCATATTTATCTGTTTTTACTGCAGAGAACAACAATCTTGGATGTCAACTGTAGCAATGGATCCAATTGACTTGCATAAGAACGTAAGTTGAAACATCAAACAGAAAGGTGTTCTCCTGAGTCCCAAATTCTTTTCGTCTTGGTAAGGGTACCCCCGACTCTGCAACTCCGTACATTTTGCTTGCGGCTTTTGGAGACCAGCATTGCACGTCTTTTCTTGAGTACCTCCAATTATGTGCCCATTTTTTCCTGCAAAAATTCAATTTTTTCATCTAGTTCAGCAATAGCAGGGTCTTCAGGTAGTTTCCAGCAACCTGTATTAAACGCTGTTTTGTATTAGCGCATTTTCTGTTCATTATTACTTAATATATGATATTAAAAAGGAATGTGGCTATTCAACACATCGCATGGCAGCATCTTGTATTCAATTTTGGCTAAAGTCTATTTAGCAAGAGAGCACTACTGCAATACAAGCACGCCATGGTAAAACGCATTTGATAAGTAATCAATGGGCAAGGGCATTCATTGCAGCCATAAGCACCCACCTTCGTGTCCCTTATCTTATTACAAAGGGCAGAATAGTACTACTCACTGGTATAATCTTCGATGAACAAAGCGTAAAGTGTGAGTTGATGGAAGTTAATGACAATCTTTTGCTGTAGTGGAAGGCAATCTGTGATGATTATGATTGCACTGCAAACAACTGCAATAGCCAAACCTGCAAAATTTACTCCAGACACTTTGTGGTCGCATGGTTAGGTGGATTTAAAATAAGAAAGAGTATATGCTTGTGGAGCTGATGTTTCAAAGTGGGCCTTTCAAAAGTGCATGGAGTGTTGAAGTCGTTCTCACTTCCACGCAGTGAAAGACAGAGCATCAACATTCTTCACGACATATGTCAACAGTGCTCCTCCTGATACGAGAAGAAAAAGGATGTGTGGGGTAAGCAGGTCGTTGCATCTGAGGGCAATGCAGCACATAATTTATGGAGCAGAGTGGAGCAGCTCTGCTCAGTACAGTGATAGGCTAAACATTTTACACATTCAAGACAAGCCTTGCACGCACCACCCTTCATATGACAGTTCCAGCGGCAGAGAATGATCATGTAGTGGGGAAAGATGAGGCAATCAAGACAACCAAAGACCTCACTTATATGTTCCATTCACAAGCTTTGCACCCGGTTCTGCAGTCGAGCTGTGTGTGGATGCCAGTGGATGCTGATGGTCGAAATGGTAAAGAACCGAGTCTTTAAGCACCTTGAGAAGGACAAGTAGCTATTCTGATGATAATATTGTTTTTGTCATTGCAGAATGACAGATTAGTTACATCATATAGTCAGCATTTTACCTCTGAGAGGCGACAACTAGATCTTTGTTCTGGCAAATGCGTCAAGTTGCTTCAGCAAATAAGATTTATAAAGACAGTGACTTCTTTTGTGATATATCCTCTATGTATCCGGAAGCTCTTGGATCTGAGTAATGCAATCTAAGACTATGTTGTCTCACTGGCTGACTGGTTTGCATCCAGGAGCTAGAATTGTTGCTTCAGTCAGAGATTCAAGTTGCCTGGGCCAAGGTGAGAAAAGAACACTGAAATATAGATTTCTTTTTTGGGACGCTTTAGTCCAATACAACCGAATTTGGTAGACCGCAGATGTTAGAACCGAACTTTTCCCATCTTGATGTGCTGGAAAAGAATTTTCAGTTCATGAATGCAAAGCCATATGGATAGTATGCAAAAGCTTGAGAATAGTCTTTACAAACTACACAAGTCTGATTGGTCATGTGATTCCCGAAGGGTGATCTCCGGTGGTCTCTCGGTCATCAAAAAAAAAAAAAAAACTACACAAGTCTGATTCATTTTTCGAGGAAATAATAAAGCTCTTAAGGCACAATCAAAACTTGCGAAACAAGATTCAGCAAAACCTGAAGAAAGAAAACTCTAGATTGAAGATGATGTTAGTTGTGTTGTTGATTTTTATAAAAATAACACACTCTGAGTTTGCTGTAAATTGTGTTATTTTGAACATGTTTTGTATATTGTTTGTGGGATAAATGAAGTTAAGGTTTTTTGCAATCTGAAAAGCACATGTGCTTGGGACAATGCCCTTTATGATGTTTGGGTTTTTAACAGTTCAAGGGGTTATAGCCCCTGTTTAAAAAAAGGTTTCTACAACCTCAATGGTAAGTATGGAATTGGGGATTTAATTAAGTCAATTCTTTTCTGCACCTCTCATGGTTTTGTTGTTGATACTGAAGAGAAAGGCTTTTTGCAGAATTGCGTATTTATCCTGCACCTCTCATAGCAAGTTTGTTGTTGGTGGTGAAGATAAAAAATCTCATTCAAGATCGTTCTTGTTTTTCACCCACGAAATCTGATATACAAATTTATTCTTAATAGCTCGAATGTGGAAGATACACATGGAAGAATTACGTAAAATCTTGAGCAATCTGTGCAGACAGTAAATTGGATTTCTTGTCCTCCAGAGCAATCTGTGCTGAAAAAACCCACACTCATTATATTTGTGCTGGCAGTATAACTGATTCCCTAACACAAAAATATGGGCGATAATGCCACTTCATTGAACCCATCAGCAACAAACAAAAACACAACCACAACACTACTTCCCTTCACTTCTTCTTGTACGTCAGATTTGCTTCCTGCCCCATCGTTGCCACCAGCCTAGTCGCCTGCACTAAACAAGCTCACCAGATCTGGCCAAACGACGCCAACAATGGTCATGGACGAGCACGCTTCGCTGGCGAGCTGCTCGTCCAGATTTGGCTTCACCTTTCCTCGCGCCCCTCTGCGCCAAAACCAACTTTTGATCTCGAATTCTATTCCTAGGGAGCAATTACTCAGCTGCCGCAAGGGAATTGGCCACTTTGGGGGATCTTGGAGATCGCTCTTTCTCCTTGGTGGTCTCATGGTGGGAAATGCATGCGCTCCGTGAAGGACGCACAAGGAGGTCACCGGGCGACGCCCAGAGGGAATTTCTTCATCTCTCTAGCTGTCTCTCTTCTCATATGATCGATCCTTTTGTGGGCATTGGAACAGAGGGCAATGGATCATTGAGAGGGAGCAAAGTAAAAAATCTCCATTTGTTCACAGATTCCAGAGGTGGCTTCTCCATCAGTATCCATTGTCCATCATCTCCGGTTAGCATAGAGCCTCCGTCACCTCGCGCCGGCCAAAGCCCGTCCTTCGGATTGCTTTCCATGAGACCAGAGCACATTCAAGAAAATCGATTCAGGAATTATATTTAGAAAAAGGTTATATAGCATGTCAGTAAGTCCCATTGAACTGAAAAATTAATAAAAATTATTCATGTCAGATTTCGGACGGCTTTAATCGAGATTGACACGTGATAACTGACACTGATTGCAAAAACTTTTGCAATAAAGTAGCTTTACACAACTTTTAATGCGTCACTTTTTGCTGTCGGCGACTTCCCATCAGTCTTTTCTCAGCATGGAAGTTTCCGAGACTTCCCCATAAAAGGACCATCAACGATGTCCCTGCCTTCAACCCCTCCTCACGGCGCCATGGATCTCACCTCCATTGTCTCTATCCTTGTCAACTTCGTGGAAGTGAAATACCAGGGGAAGTCGATTTCTCCCTTCGAAACCCACCCGGTCGCCGTCGCCGTCGCCATCTGCAGCCTGCTCCTGCATTTCTTGTTGGTGCGTGTCGCTGATCGGGCACCGCCGTCTACCGGCAGCGCTCCTCCTTGTGATGGAGCACCGCAGCTCCTCATCGACTTCACCAGTTCGATATCGGTGGCTTCACTTGCGAGGTTGCTGCTACACTCCGTCCCCTGGTTCATGCTGCTCCTGTTGCTTTCCATGAATCTGTTGCACGGCCCCATTCAAAAACTTTGCCTGTGGTTTTACCACAAACTTGTTCTCATGATCATTCGTGCGGCGCGCTGTCGGGTGCGGCATTGTGGAAGAGCGCAGCCACTTTTGCCGCGCGCGGTCGTGGACCTGCGTTTCATGAGGAAATCTGAATTCCTCGCTTGGAAAAACAAATCTAACCACTTTAAAGCAAATGATAAGTACTTCGGGAAACTTGCTAGTTTTGTATAAGAGGCAGTTGGGGCTTTCTTCTCTTTATGGGAAGCCATAAGGAGTCCCCAAGCCTTCAGCATCGAATTATCTCCTGACCATAAGAAAGGAGAGCAGGGAACAAGTAAAAACCACTCATGTATCGTTCGGATTCCTAGCCATGAATGGTGATGCACCTTGAAGTAACTAAATCCGATTAAGATAGGCTAAGCCCTCAAAAGAAATTGGGGTCTATTGTTATTGAAGAGATCGAAGATACCTCAACAATTGTTACAGAGAGAAGAATGGTCGTTTCCAGTAGCCATATAAAGGGTAGAAATTGTTCTCGAGGTTATAGCTTCTGACCTCTTTGAAAACATTGCTCGCGTTACACTTTTCCTTCTTTTTTCTGATGAATCTCTTTGTAGCTTTCTGTTTGGCCAGCTGATCAATGTGTCATTTTACATTCTTTGCCGGTTTACTATGGTTTTGCTCATATGTCCGTATGAACTGGGATAAATAGATGGCTTGGAGACATGAGCGCAGCCGCAATTTCGAAAGCTTTGTTCTAACACTAACATCATTGAGTAATCCAGATCAAAATGAAAGATGTTAACTTTTTCATCTCTGTCCCATATACACACAATTGCTGCTTACTGGCCATCCCGTTGATAATATAGTTGAAGTTTGTCATTGCAGAATGAGAGTCGTTACATCATATCGTCTTCATTTTACCTCTGAGAGTTAACAATTACAAATTTACTGTGGCAAAGGCATCAATTTGGAGTCTAAGACTAGGTTGTCTCACTGGCTGATTGGTTTTTGGCCAGGAGCTTTGTTGGAAATGGTGATCCATTTTCGAGAATTTCCTAGAGTTGCTAAACTAGAATCTAGAATTCCCTAGATGAAGTGAAAATTTCCAGCATGTGAGAGAAGTCCAAAAAAATCCAGCATTGAAGAAAAGTCTAGAATGTACTTAGTTGGTGGAAATGCCTATAAAAAGGCCATAACCCATATAGAGTGAGAGGAGCATGAGAATATACTCCATATCATGAAGCTCCTCCACTAACACTTCCTTCAATTGTAAAATTATTTTATCCAACTAAAAAAACTATTTCCCATATCCCATGTCCTTTGTCCTTCAATTATCCTAGTTTATCCATTGTCCATCCACTACAAATTATATCATACACTTGGACACAACATCACTAATAAAAAAAAACTATCATCAATACCAAAACCATGCTTCCGCGCACATTTAAATTCTAACAGCTTGAATTGTTGCTTCAGTCGGACATTCAAGCTGCTGGGGCCAAGGTGAGAAAAAAATGCTGAAGGCTTTAGTTCAAGATAATTGAATTTTGGTTAACTGTAGATGTTAGAACCGAACTTTTCCCACTCTTCATGTGCTAAAGAATTTACAGTCCATGTATGCAAAGCTAGATAGATAGTATGCAGATGCTTGAGACAAGTCTGTACAAACTACACACATCTGATGTTTGTACTTGAGGAAATAATTAGACCAGCAAGCTTCCTGACTAGTTGATTCATTATCAAATTATGCATCCCAATGTTAATACGTTGATACATGACAGAGCACCCAAGTCTTGCACTTCAAAAGTATGATATTTGTCTGCTGTTACTGCAGAGAACAACAATCTTAGATGTAGACTATAGCATTGAGTCCAATTGACTTGCATAAGAATGCAAGTTGAAACATCAAACCAAAAGGTGTTCTCCTGACTCCCAAATTCTTTTCATCTTGGTAAGTGCCTCCCCAACTCTGCAACTACATGCACTTCCCTTGTGGCTTTTGGAACCAGCATTGCACGTCTTTTCTTGAGTACCTCCAATTATGTGCTCGTTCTTCCCACTTTTTCCTTTAGAATTGCAATTTTTTTCATCTTCAGGTACTTCCACTATTCCAGCAACCTGTATTAAAAAATGTTTGGTATTAGTGCAATTTCTGTTGATTATTAAAAAAATGTTTGGTATTGTGGAGGATGAGTCCATATATATGACGTTCAAAAAGGAATATGGCTATTTACCACGTTACATGGCAGCATCTTGTATCCATTTGTTGGCTAAAGTCTGTTTAGTAAGAGAGCCGTTCTGTGATGGAAGTGCATCGTGGGTGAAACACATTTGATATGAGTAATCAATGGGCAAGGGAATTCATTGGAGCCCTAAGCACCCAGATTTGGGTCCCTTATCATCTTGTGAAGGTCACATTAGCACTCACTGGTATCATCTTCGATGAACGAAGTGTAAAATATGAGTTGAAGGAAGTTAATGGCAATCTTTTACTGTAGTGGAGGGTAATCTGTGATGATTAAGGTTGCACTGCACACAACCGTAAAAGTCAAACCTGCAAAATTTACCACAGATGCTGCATAGGAAGCATGGTTTGGTAGATCTAATATAAGCACGGTTCTGTCCCCTCTGCATTCCACAGGCAAGGGTGAGTCCCATACGTCAGTTTGTGGATCGCACTCTCACAACACTAATCCCTACAGATTCCTGTGGGAGGACCAAATCCTATTGATTTTAAGTTTCAGCAGGTTCCTTTATCATTTGATATGAACTTGGAAGTTAATCTTCTTCTCAGGTTTATAAAAGCCTGAATGCTTATTGTGGAAAACAATTCCCAGGAGAGTTATCATTATGTTAAGTCAAATAATGAAGCTAAGTACATGATCTACGGTAGAACTTAAGACTGCAGGACTGTCAAATGCTTCTGCTAATTCAGTAGCAGATACTTAAAAATTGTACCTTTAACTGGAGTGCGAATGTTGCTGAAGAGACCAAAAATACTTTGACAATCATTACAACGAGGAGGTTGGGGAGATGTTTTATTGTTTGTTTCAAGGTTACCGAAGATCCTACTAGACCAACAGATTTGGAAGTTTTTTTCTTTACTGAAAAGAGAAAAAGAGGCATGTTAATGAAAAATGGTGCTCTTGCATTTTCAGATATTAACTCTTTATGGCATGTGTCAAACGTTGTCATATGGTCATTTCTAGTTACCAAAATAAAGATATGAACTAGGATAAACAGATGCCTTGGAGACACGAGCACAGCTGCAATATAGAAGTTTTGTTCTATTGTGACAGAGTTATCCATATCAAAATGAAAAATGTCAGTTTTTTCATCTCCGTCCCATATGCACAGGTACCGCTTCTTAGCTATTCTGATGATAATTTTGTTTGAGTTTGTCATTGCAGAATGACAAGAGTGGTTACTTCATATAGTCAGCACTTTACCTCTCAGAGGTGATGAATAGATCTTTGTTGCTGCGAATGCGTCAACTTACCTTGGCAAATAATATTTATAAAGGGAACAACTTCTTTTGTGATATATCCTTGTTGTATCTGAAAGCTCTTGGATCTGAGTGATGCAATCTAAGACTATGTTGTCTCACAGGCTGATTGGTTTTCGTCGGCAGCTAAAATTGTGGCTTCAGTCAGAGATTCAAGGTGCCAGGGCCAAGGTGAGAAAAGAATGCTGAAATATGGATTTCTTTTTTTGGAGGCTTTAGTTCAATATAACCGACTTTTGGTAGACTGCAGATGTTAGAACTGAACTTTTCCCATGGACAAGAATTTTTGCAGTTCATGAATACAAAGCCATATAGATAGTATGCAAAAGCTTGGGACCAGTCCGTACAAACTACTCACATCTGATATTCTTTTTTTGAGGAAATAATAAAACCTGCAAGCTTCCTGACAAGTTGATTCATAATCAAATTATGGATCCCTTTGTTAGCACTCCAACTCATAACATAGACCACACAAGTCTTACACTAAAAAATATGATATTTATGTGCTTTTGCTGCAGAGAATGACAATCTCAGATGTTGAGTATCAGCAGTGATTCTGTGTAAGTTGACACATCAAACGGGAACTTGGTCTCCTGCCTCCCCAATTCTTTTCTTCTTGATAAGTGCCTCCCCAAACTCTGCAACTACATGCGCTTTGGTTGCATCTTTTTGAGACCAGCATTGCACATCTTGTTTTTAGTACCCCTAGACATGTGCTCGCTCTGTCCTCTTTTTCCTGCAGGGTTGCAATTGTTTCTTCTAGTTCAGCCATAGAAGGGTCTTCAGGTACTTCCACTATTCCAGCAACCTGTATTTGGTACTAGCAAGTTTTCTGTTAATTATTACTTGTTATATGTGGTGTTAAAAAGGAACAAGGCTATTCACTGCAGCAAATGGCACTGGCGGCATCTTATATCCATTAGATGGCTAGAGTCTGTTTAGTAAGAGAGCACTTCTGGTATGAAAATGCGCTGTGGGTAAAACGCATTTGATATGAGGAATCAATGGGCAAGGGCAGTCATTGCACTCGTAAGCACCCAGACTCGGGTCCCTTATCTTCTTGCAAAGGTCACAATAGTACTCACTGGTATCATCTTCGATGAACGAAGCGTAAAGTGTGAGTTGATGGAAGTTCATGGGAATCCTTTACTGTAGTGGTAGGCAATCTGTGATGATTATGAGTGCAATGCACACAACCGTAGAAGTCGAACCTGCAAAATTTACCACAGACACTGCACAGGAAGCACGGTTCGGTAGATCTAAATTAAGAGAGAGTATATCGTCGTGGAGGTGATGTTTCAAAGTGGGCCTATCAAAATTGCAAGGATTCTTGAAGTCGTTGTCACTTTCCATGCGGTGAAAATGTCAACACTGCTCCTTCCCAATACGAGAAGAAAAAGGATGTGCGGGGTGAACGGGTTGTTGCATAACAGAGGGCAATTTAGCACAAGAATTATGGAGCTGAAAAGAGCTGCTCTGCTCCACCCTGCGATAGGCTAAACATTCGACGCATTCATCACGAGTCTTGCACGGACCATCCTTCATGTGACAATACCAGCGGCGAAGGATGATTGTGAGAAAGAAGAGGCAATCAAGACAAGCATAGACCTCACCTAGTATGTTATCTTCGCAAGCTTTGCACCGGATTCTGCTCTCGAGCTTTTTGTGTAAGACCAGTCGATGCTGATTGTTGAAATGGTTAAAAACCGAGTCCTTATTGGCTCTAGATCTTGTGAACGTAGCCGTGCAGTCCATGTCGAGGCTGAATTTTTGCTAAAATTCGACTTTATTATGCTAATCAGGTCCAACGAGCCACGTAGCAATGGTTGGACCACGCAGCGTCACATGATGATCCTATGTCCCCATGGGGGCACACATGAGATCTCGAAGTTGGAGATTCTTTTTGACAATTGGGGATTTTTTTTAACAAAAAAAAATTGAAGTAAAATTGAGATTAGAATTAAAGTTGTGAAATGAGCCCATAAAGATTCATGCTTCCATCAAAACAATCCAAAGTGTCTCACATCAAAGAAAGTGGGATCTTTTTTATTTTATTTTTCGTGCTCCCCTTGGCCAGACTCTGTTTTCATTTTTTTCTCCCTTTTTTCTCTAATAATTCCCTCACCACTGCTTTAACTGAAGCAAGACCAAAGACAGGGCCTTAACGAGATACTTAGGCTTAGGCTTAGGCTTACTGTTATGCTCTTATTTATTATTTTTTTGCCAGAAACTTCATTCTTGCGCATGAATCTTCCAGGTTAATTGCACACACTGCTGAAACACAGTAAGAAATAAATAGGAAAGTTTCAAGGCGTTTCTCCACTGTCCACCCCAGTGGTGGGTCACTGGGGTGAACGCAGGGACATGATTGATGGTTCTGCCTCTTTTATTCGAAGTCACATTTGCACCTATTCATGCTGTGAATATGAATGATGTCCAAATTTCACTTCGAATAAAAGAAGCAGAAGCATCAATGGTGTCCCTGCCTGCGCCCAACACGGCGCCATGGATCTTACCCCCATCGTCTCTATCTCGTCGATTTCATCCAAGTGAAATATAAGGGGACGTCGGTTTCGCCCTTTGAAACTCACCCCGTCGCCATCGGCGCTGCCATCTGCAGCCTGCTCCTGCATTTCTTGTTGCTGCGTCTCGTTGATCGGGCACCACCGTCTAGTGGCCTTGCTCCTTCTTGGGATGCAGCATAGCATCTCCTCATCGACTTTGCCGATTCGATATTGGTAGGTGTCTTTTCTCGCGTGGTTGCTGCTCCACGGCTCCTCCCACTCTGTCCCCTGGTTGTTCGTGCTGCTCCTTCTGCTTTCCGTGAGTCTGTTGCGTGGCCTCTTTCAAAAAATTTGTCTGTGGTTTAACGACAAAATCCTCATGGTGATCATCCGTGCGGCGTGGTCTCCCGGTCGTGGATCAGCGTTTAAGGCCGCATGTCTAAGCTAGCTTTGTGTAAGATGCACTCGGGCCTTTCTTCCGTTTATCTGAAAACATAAGGAGTCCCCAAGCCTTCGGCATCATCAAATTATCTCCCAACCATAAGAAAGGAGAGCAGGGGACAAGTACAAACCACCTATGAACGGCGATGGACCTTGTAGCGACTAGATAAGCTAAGCCCTAAAAGAAATTGGGATCTACTGTTATCGAAGAGATCGAAGGTAACCTCAGCAATCGTTTGGACCAGTAGGTCTACTCTAGTAGCCAGGTAAGAGATAGTAATTGTTCTTGAGGTTAAAGCTTCTGACCTCCTTGAAAACATTGTTGAGTGTTGCAGATTTCCTTCTTTTTTCTAGTGAATCTCTTTGTAGCTTGCTGTTTGGCCAGTGGATGGATATGTGTCAATTTACATTCTTTGCTGGTGTACTATGGTTTTGCTCATTTTTCCATATGAACTAGGATAAATTGATGCCTTGGAGACGGCAGCACAACTACAATTTCAAAAGCTAACATCAACAAGTGATCCAAATCAAAATGAAAGATATCAGCTCTTTCATCTCTGTCCCATATACACCATTACTACTTAATAGCTATTCCAATGATAACATAGTTGTAGTTTGTCATTGCAGAATGTGGGAGTCATTACATCATATAGTCTTCATTTTACCTCTAAGAGGTGACAACTAGATCTTTGCTGTGGCAAAAGCATTAACTTGCAATCTAAGACTTCGTTGTCTTGCTGGCTGATTGACATTCAAGTTACCAGGGCCAAGGTGAGAAAAGAATGCTGAAACGTGGATTTTTTTTTTTTTTTCTGTAGGCTTTATTTCAAGATTACTAAATTTTGGCAGACTGTAGATGTTAAAACCGAACGTTTCCCACCTTCATGTGCTATAGAATTTACAGTTCATGTATGCAGAGCTAGATAGATAGTATGCAGATGGTCGAGACAATTCTGTACAAACTACACACATCTGATGTTCATATCTGTGGAAATAATTAGATTGGCAAGCCACCTGACAAGTTGATTCATTGTCAAATCATGCGTCCCAATGTTAATACTCCGATTCATAAAATGGAGTACACAAGTCTTGCACTTCAAAAATATGATATTTATCTGCTTTTACTGCAGAGAACAACAATCTTGGATGTTGACTGTAGCAGTGAGTCCAATTGACTTGCATAAGAGCGCAACTTGAAACGTCAAACAGAAAGGTAGGTTCCCCCGACGCCCGTATTCTTTTCATCTTGTTAAGTGCATTTCCAACTCTGCAACTACATGAACTTCCCTTGTGACTTTCGGAGACCAGCATTACAAGTCTTTTCTTGAGTACCTCCAAGTATGTGCCCACTTTTTCCTGCAGAATTTTAATTTTTTTCATCTAGTTCAGCAATAGCAGGGTCTTCAGGTACTTGCACTATTCCAGCAACTTGTATTAAACACTGTTTGGTATTGGCGCATTTTCTGTTGATGATTACTTACTGTGGAGATGAGTCTCTATATATGATGTTAAAAAGGAATATGACTATTCACCACATCGCATGGCAGCATCTTGTATCCAAATTTGGCTAAAGTCTGTTTAGCATGAGAGTTCTACTGTGATACAAGCGCATCACGGTAAAACGTATTTGTGATACAAGCGCATCACGGTAAAACGTATTTGATATGAGTAATAGATGGGCAAGGGCATTAATCACAGTAATAAGCACCCAGATTCATGTCCCTTATCTTATCACGAAGGGCACAGTAGTACTGCTAACTGGTATTATCTTTGATGAACAAAGCGTAAAGTGTGAGTTGATGGAAGTTAATGGCAATCTTTTACTGAAGTGGAAGGCAATCTGCGAGGATTAAGACTGCACTGCACACAACTGCAAAAATCTAATTTACAGTTTCCCTACAAAAACTTCTTCAATTAGATAAATAAAAGTTTCAAATCCTTACCGATTGCTAAGATAATCCGGCTTGACCAAGCTGCTCAAAAGTGCATGCAGCAAGAGCCCCCTGTCTCATCTATGTCTTTTTGTCTGTTTCTCCGGACTCTGCTTTCTTCCTCTTTCGGGTTCTTCTTGGCCAGACTGTATTTTTTTATTTTCTCTCTATCTGCACTAGTAATTCCATTGCAATGGCATCAACTGAAGCAAGACCAAAGAAAGTGCTTAAACGAGACACTTGGGCTTGGGCTTACTGTTTTTCTCTTATTTATTGTTTTTTGCCAGCCTGGTTATTGAAACTTCAATAGGAAAGTTAAGTTCAAAGGCGTTCCTCCACTCCAGTGGTGGGTGAAGGCAGGGATAGCAGAGTGGCATAAAAGACGACAGTCTGGAACTGGGAGGATCACTGCCACTGTCAGTTTGGAGTTTAGTTGCTCCAAGGTGCATCCCCATTCATGGCTAGGTATAGGAACGGTACATGGGTAGTTTTTACTTTCATATGGTCGGAAGATAATTTGATGATGCCAAAGGCTTGGGAACTCCTTATGGTTTCAGATAAAGAGAAGAAAGCCCCAAATGTCTCTTATAAAACACTAGCTAGCTTCCTAAGGTACTTGTCACTTGTTTTCAAGTGGCCAATATAGAACAAGATTACTTTTTCCAAGCAGGGAACAGTTGAACAACTATGGCACTCAGACTACCAACATGAAATGCAGATACATGACTGTGCGAGGCGAATGCGGCTGCACTCTTCCACCATGCCATAAACAAGACTGCGCCGGATGGATTATCATGAGAACAAGTTTGCAGTAAAACCACAGCCAAAGTTTTTGAATGGGGCCTCGCAACAGACTCATGGAAAGCAACAGGAGTGGCACGAACCAGGGAACGGAGTGGAAGGAGTCGTGGAACAGCAACCAAGCGAGTGAAGCCACCGATATCGAACCGGTGAAGTCAATAAGGAAGGATGATGCTCCATCACAAGAAGGAGCATGGCTGCCAGATAAGCGAAACGCAACAACAAGAAATGCAGGAGCAGGCTGCAGATGGCGACGATGGTGGTGACGGGGTGAGTTTCAAAGGGTGAAGTCAACTTCCCTTGGTATTTCACTTTGATGAAGTCGACCAGGATAGAGACAATGGAGGTTAAATCCATGGCGCCATGAGGGATGAAGGCAGGGACATCATTTGTGGTTCTTTTTATGGACAGCGTCCCTCAAAAGAAATTGGGATCTATTTGTTATCAAAGAGATCGAAGATAATCTCAACAATTGTTACAAGGAGTAGAATAATCGTTTCTAGTAGCCATATGAAGCGTAGAAATTGTTCTTGAGGTTAAAGCTTCTGACCTCTTTGAAAACATTGCGAGCGTTGCAGGTTTCCTTCTTTTTCTGGTGAATCTCTTTGTAGCTTTCTGTTTGGCCCTCTGATCAACATGTGCCATTTTACTTTCTTTGCTAGTATACTATGGTTTTGCTCATATATCCATATGAACTAGGATACATAGATGCCTTGGAGACATGAGCACAGCTGCAATTTCAAAAGCTCTGTTCTAACATCATTGAGTGATCCAAATCAAAATGAAAGACGTCTGTTTTTTCATCTCTGTCCTACATACCCCATTACTGCTTACTAGCTATTCCGATGATGATAAAGTTTTAGTTTCTCATTGCAGAATGAAAGTGGTTATATCATATAGTCTTCATTTGACCTCTTGATAGGTGACAACTAGATCATTGTTGTGGCAAATGCGTCTACTTGCAATCTAAGACCACTTTGTCGTTAATCCCTGTAGGAGGACCAATCATATTGATTTTAATTTTCAGCAGGTTTCCTCATCATTTGAAATGAACTTGGAAGTTGATATTCTTCTCGGGTTTATGAAAGCCTGAATGCTTATCCTGGAAAAAGATTCCCAGGAGAGTTGTCATGATACTAAGTCAAATAATGAAGCTACGTGCATGGTCTACAGAAGAACTTAAGACTGCAGGACTGTCAAATGCTTCTGCTAATTCAATAGCAGATGCTTAAAAATTGTAATATTTAACTGGAGTGCAAATGTTACTGGAGACCGAAAATACTTCGACAATCACTACGAGAAGGAGGATGGAGAGATGTTTCGTTGTTTGTTTCAAGGTTACCGAAGATCCTAGTAGACCAAAAGATTTAGAAGTTTTTTCTTTACTGAAAAGAGAAAAAGAGGCACGTTAATGAAAAATGGCGCTTTTACTAGCATTTTCATATATTAACTCTTTATTATCACATTGGCAGGTGTCAAATGTTGTCACATGGTCGTTTCTAGTTGCCAAAAATAAAGTCATGAACTAGGATAAATAGATGCCTTGGAGACGCGAGAACAGCTGCAATATAGAAGCTTTGTTCTTTCGTCACAGAGTTATCCATATCAAATGAAAAATATCAGTTTTTTCATCTCTGTCCCATATGCACGTGTGTGTCGCTTACTAGCTACTCTGATGATAATTTTGTTCGAGTTTGTCATCACAGAATGACAAGAGTAGTTACATTATATAGTCAGCAATTTTCCTCTTAGAGGTGACAACTAGATCTTTGTTGCTGTGAATGCATCAACTTGCTTCAGCAAATAATATTTATAAAGGCAGCAACTTCTTTTGTAATGGATCCTGTACGAATCTGGAAGATCTTGGATCTGAGTAATGCAATCTAAGACTGTTGTCTCACTGGCGGATTGGTTTTCGTCAGGATCTAGAATTGTAGCTTCTGTCATAGACTCAAGTTGCCAGGGCCAAGGTGAGAAAAGAAGGTTGAAATATAGATTTCGTTTTTGGGAGGCTTTAGTTTAATATAACCGACTTTTGGTAGACTGCAGATGTTAGAACTGAACTTTCCCATCTTCATGTGCTGGAAAAGAATTTTTGCAGTTCACGAATGCAAAGCCCTATAGGTAGTTTGCAAAAGCTTGAAGACATACAAACTACTCACATCCCGAGGAAATAATAAGACCGGCAGGCTTCCTGACAAGTTAATTCATAATAATTATGCATCCCTATGTTAGTACTCCAACTCATAACATTGAGCACGCAAGTTTTACACTCAAAAATATGATATTTATCTGCTTTGCTGCAGAGAATAACAATCTCAGATGTCGAGTGTCCGCAGTGATCCCTGTAAGTTGAAACATCAAACAGGAAGGTGGTCTCCTGCCTCCCCAATTCTTTTCTTCTCGATAAGTGCCTCCCCAACCCTGCAACTAAATGCACTTTGGTTGCATCTTTTTGAGACCAGCATTGCACATTTTTTTTTAGTACCCTCGGTTGTGTGCTCGCTCCGTCCTCTTTTTCCTGCAGAATTGCAATTGTTTCATCTAGTTCAGCTGTAGCAGGGTCTTCAGGTACTTCCACTATTCCTGCAACCTGTATTTGGTACTAGCAAGTTTTCTGTTAATTATTACTTATTGTGGAGGATGAGTCTATATACATGATGTTAAAAAGGAACAAGGCTATTTAACACAGCAAATGGCACTGGCAGCATCTTGTATCCATTAGATGGATAAAGTCTGTTTAGTAAGAGAGCACTTCTGGGATGAAAATGCACCGTGGGTAAAACGCCTTTGATATGAGTAATCAATGGGCAAGCGCATCCATTGCAGTCACAATAGTATCATTTTATCGAAGCGTGAAGTGTGAGTTGATGGAAGTTAATGGGAATCTTTTACTGTAGTGGAAGGCAATCTGTGATGATTAAAATTGCAATGCAGACAACCGTAAAATTCGAATCTGCAAAGTTTACAACAGAGTATCGACGCTCTTCATGACATGTCGACAGTGCTCCTTCCTGATACAAGAAGAAGGTAGGATGTGCGGGTGAACAGGTTGTTGCATAACTGAGGGCAATTCAGCACATGATTTATGGAGCAGGAAAGAGCAGCTTTGCTCCAGCCAGCGATAGGCTAAACATTTGATGCATTCATCAGAAGCCTCGCACGGACCAGCCTTCACGTGACATTTCCAGCGGCAGAGGGTGATCGTGCAGTGCAGAAAGAAGGGGCAACCAAGACAACCATGGACCTTTGCACCCGGTTCTGTTTTAGACTTTCGTGTGGAAGACCAGTGGATGCTGACGGTCGAAGTAGTAGAGAACCGAGTCCTTAGTGCCTCCAGATCTTGCGAACGTAGAGATAAAGCTATGCGTGCAGTCCATGTCGAGGCTGAATTTGCATTTTTTGCTGTTGAAACTGTGGTAAGAATTAAGGGCGCCTTTGGTAATATTTCTATTTCGGAAAATAGTTTCTTCTCATGAATATTTTTTTCAATTCTTGTTTCTGGAACAGTTTCCAAGTATTATGAATAGAAACCACTGAAGACATTACTCCTGCGGGTTCTCCTCGAGAGGCGGTGGCGAGGACGTCCGCTTCATTGGTTCGTCCCAGAGGCCGAGCTCTCCTCTTTCGCCGCCGCCGCGTGCATCCCAAGGGGCTCGCGTTCATGGTGATTCCCTAGGGTTTCTCGCCCCCTTCCTTCCTTCGTCCGCTCGCTTCGTTCCCCTTCGTTTCCGGGGCGGGGGAAAGACCTCGGGTCGGGAAGATGTCGCCGGAGCTCCGAATCGTCGCCGATTCCCCCATCGCCGCCGGCCCTCCGGGGAGCTCCTAGGTCGATACTGCGGCCTGATTCCGCCTCCAACGTCCGCCCTTCTTCCCCGCGCTCTCCGTTTGGCCCGATTCGCTGCTGCTGCTGTCTGCTCGAGCTCTTCTTGCGCGGGCTGCCATTTGCTTCCTTTGGGGTCCTTGTGGGGGAGGTTGGAATTCTCAACTCTTATCCTCATTCCGGTTAGCCCCTGCCTTGGTTGTGTTCGAAGCTGCTCTAGGTCCCGTCGCTTCGCTGCTGCGGCTGTCTTCACGAGCTCTGTTCGTGCGGGCTGCTGGTGCTGGTTGGTGGGGCTTTGTAGTGAGTGGTTCTTCGGCTCTTCAGCCCTCTTCAACCCGGTTCTTCTCTCGACCTGCTGCTGCCTTGGTCGAGTTCGGAGCTTCTCCAGGACCTGGCGTTTCGCTGCTGCGGCGATCTTCTCGAGCTCTGTTCGTGCGGACCGCCGGAGCTGGTTCGTGGGGCTTTGCGGTGGTTTTTTGGATCTTCAGCATACCTCTTCCGACCGGTTCTTCCCTTTCCCTGGTATGCTCCCATTCTCTGCAATGCCTGTACTATAGAAGGGTTGGACCGTGTAGCCACATTTGCTGTTATCTAACATAAAAACTAATCAAACCTAGAATTTACGATTTTTTATTTTTTTAATTAAAAATTAAATATAATATATATTATCGGTTTGGTTCGGATTGGCAATTCCACACCTACGATGAGAACCAAACCAATCCTTAGAAATCATTGGTTTTTGGGCGATCTAGACGGTTCTCAATTCATTTGCACAACCCTTCTCCTCGTCTGAAGTCGTGCTTTCACATGGCCTCCACCCATTTCTCTCTCCTCTTTAAGAGTTTCCACAAATATTCCTCCTCAATACCTTTTTTCTTTTTTTTCTCGAAAAGATGACATTTATGATTCAATTTGGATGAAATAAAGATTATAATGCATGCACATTTTTCATCTTCATTCCACTAATTTGTATGCTCCTTTTGCCTAAATTTTGAATTTATTAGACTAATCAAGGTCCTACCTTGTTTGATCTTTTCCTGAGGCAAAAAAAGACAAAGTTCTCTCTTTTTATAATATTTATTCTTCCCTGCTAGGGTGTGCGCATGTATGTATACATAAACCTCTTCAAAAACTTCGGAGTCTCCCTTATTGGCTATCCTAATGTAGTTTCTTTGTGAACAAGACTTTAGGCGCATTTGGTAACGCTTCCATTTCTGAGAATAACTTTTGATCAAAAATTATTCTTTTTTATTCCGTTCCCGGGAATAATTTCTAAACATTTTAAGCAATTTGGTAACTGTCCAAAATTTCAATTTCCGGAATATAATTGTTTTTGGTACCGTCCTCAAAATTTCTACTTCAAATCATTTTCTTTTAATTTTTAAATAATTTTATTATTTTTTCTTCTTCTTTTTTTTTTTTTCCTTTCTTTCTCTTCTTTTTCTTCTTTAAGGTTGCCGGTCACTGGTTTGCCGGTTGCCGGCCTTGGGATGATTGGTGACCGACCAAACGAGGGCCGGCGACCTCACCGGATGTTAAGCTTTGCTCGGCCAGGCAAGGCTCGCTAGTGGTTGGGGGAGGCCCGGGCGAGGCTCGCCTGGCCATCGGCAAGGCTGAGCCTTGCCTATGGCTGGGCAAGCCTCCGATGAGCTCGTCGGACCTTGCCCAACTAGTCGCCGACAATCGGCGACTGGTGGTAGTGGGTGAGAACGGCAGCAACGATGGATGGTAACAGCGGTGGCAATGGCAATTGAAGAAAAATAAAAAGATAAGAAGAACGAGAAAAAAGAAAATAAAAGAGAGAAAATAGATTGGTTAATTCTAGAATTGTTCTCAAGCATAAAGAATCAACTTTTTTTTACTTCTTGATTCGGTTTCAAATCTACTTACCGGAATAAAAAAATAGAAATTTATTCTCGGGAACAAAAATTTTACCAAACGGATTTCTATTCTAAATCTACTCTCGAGAACAAAAGAACATAAATTATCACCGTTTGGCAAGTTTCACAAATATTCCTCCCTTATACCTTTTTTTTTTTCTATTTTCTCAAAAAGATGATATTTATGATTCAATTTGGATGAAATAAAGATTATGATGCACACGTATTTTTCATCTGCAATGTATCATCTTCATTCCACTAATTTGTATGTTTCTTTTGCTAAAATTTTGAAATTCCTAAAATTTCGAATTTATTATACTAATCACGGTTCGACCCTGATTTGAACCGGTTCAAGTCCTTTTTTCGAGGCAAAAGAAGAAGAATTCTCTCTTTTTATCAGCGCCTTAAACCTATTTTCGCAATATTTCATCGAAAAGACATCCAGCTGCTTCGAAAGTATTTTAGGAGGATTTAATATATGCAATGATCATAGAAATAGATGAGTTCGTGGTTAAAACTTGGCAACAAACAAATGTTCATGTCGCAATATATATAGTGAACCATGCTAGGGGTGAGGATAGGTCATTGGGGGAAAATGTTGGCTAGATCAAGCCCTCTTTAATGGGGAAAAATGTCATAAAATTTTTAAATCTTCAAATTATAACAATTGAATCATAAAATTATAACAATTGAATCATAAAATTTTGCTAATTTAATCATTCAAACTAGTTTTAACTGAAAAATTACTGATATAGATATTGGTTATTCAACGTGACTCAATTGAGCAGGTTGCCTCACTTAGGTGAGGATCACCAACCCGACTAGGTGAGAGCAATCCTCGATGAGGCCGCCTTGGCCTAGGCGAGGGCTGGGTGAGGGAAGCCCTTGCCCTCGTCTAGGCTAGATTTGGTGAGGCCAGCCCGTTCAGCCATTGCCTATGAATGGCAAAAGAAAGAAAAAGGGAAAAAATTGTTAAAAATCGAAAAAATATTAAATTATTATTATATTTTTTTTACAGCCATCCACGTAAGCAATATCCAGACAAAATTAACCGGAATTACTAAATTGGCATAATTATAAAATTTAGGACTAAATTTGGATAAATGCAATAGACTTATGGTTTCCTTTGGTACTTTTCTCCCTTTTGAATATAACCAAATAAAAAATAAATCGGACAGTTCAAGGCCTTCGTTCACTCCATGGCGTTGTGACTCGTAAGGGGTGAGGGTAGGGACATCATTTGATATTTGTTTTTTTATGGAAAGTGGCACACGACATTGTTTTATTTTGGGTGCTGAGGGATGAAAAGACGGGAAGTCATTAGTTGGTGAATTCAGAGTATAAAATATTTCGCTAGTTGGTGAATTCAAAGTATAAAATATTTCGCACCATCCAAAATATAGAGTATAAAATGACGTCCCGTCTTTTCATTCCTCACCATGCCCCGCCATAGATCTTTCGTCCATCGTCTCAATCCTGGTCAACATCCCTCGCTATTTGTTGGTGAATTCAGAGTCAACATCCGTCTTTTCATCCCTCGCCATGGCCCCGCCATGGACCTTTCGTCCATCGTCCCAATCCTGGTCAACATCGCTCGCTATTTGTTGGTGAATTCAGAGTCAACATCCCTCACTATTAGTTGCTGAATTCAGAGTATAAAATATGTCGCACCATCCAAAATATAGAGTATAAAATGACGTCCCGTCTTTTCATCCCTCACCATGCCCCGCCATGGACCTTAGCTCCATCGTCTCCATCCTGGTCAACATCATCCAAGTGGATTACCAGGGGAAGTCCATTTCACCCTTGGAAACCCACCCCGTCGCCACCCGCGTCGCCATCTGCAGCCTGCTCCTGCATTTCTCTTTGGGGCGTGTCGCTAATCGGGCACCACCGCCGTGCAGCCCTGCTCTTTCTTGTGAGGGAGCAGCGCGCCGCCTCTTCCACCTCGCCGGGTTGACGTCGGTGTTTTCGCTCGCGTGGTTGCTGCTCCACGACTCCTTCCACTCCGTCCTCTGGTTCGTGCTGTTCCTGTTGCTTTTTGTGCATCTGCTGCGGGGTCTCATTCGAAAACTTTGTCTGTGGTTTTACCGCAAACTGGTTCTCGTGATTATCCGTGCGGCGTGGTCTCGTGTATGGCGTGGTGGAAGAGCGCGGCCACTTTTTCTGCGCCCGGCCGTGGGTCTGCGTTTCACGCCGGAGGTCTGAGCGATGTAATTGTTCGACTGTTCCCTGCTTGTAAGAAGTAATTTTAATTGTATCACCACTTTAAAACAAATTATTAGTACTCTAGGAAGCTAAGCTAGTTTTGTAAAGAGCCAACTCAAGGCTTTGTTCTCTTTATGGGAAGCCTTAAGGAGTCCCCAAGACTTCGGCATCAAATTATCTCCCGACCATAAGAAAGGAGAGCAGGGAACAAGTAAAAATCACCTATGTATCGTTCCTATTCCTAGCCATGAACGGCGATGGCCCTTGTAGCAACTAGATCCAATTAAGATAGGCTAAGCCCTCAAAAGATATTGGGATCTATTGTTATCGAAGGGATTGAAGATACCTCAACAATTGTTACAAAGAGAAGAATGGCCGTATCTAGTAGCATATGAAGGGTAGATATTGTTCTTGAGGTTAAAGCTTCTGACCTCTTTGAAAGCGTTGCGGGTGTTGCAAGTTTCCTTCGATTTCTGGTGAATCTCTTTGTAGCTTTCTGTTTGGCCAACTGATCAATATGTGTCATTTTACATTCTTTGCTGGTATACTATGGTTTTTGCTCATATATCCGTATGAACTAGGATAAATAGATGCCTTGGAGACACAAGCGCAGCTGCGATTTCAAAATCCTTGTTCTAACATTGTTGAGTGATCCAAATCAAAATGAAAGATGTCAGCTTTTTCATCTATGTCCCATATGCACCACTACTGCTTTCTAGCTATTCGGATGATGATATAGTTGTAGCTTACCATTGCAGAATGAGAGTCGTTGAATCATATAGTCTTCATTTTACCTCTGAGAGGTGACAATTAGAAATTTGCTGTGGCAAACGCATCAACTTGCAATCTAAGACTATGTTGTCTCACTGGCTGATTGGTTTTTGGCTGGGAGCTTGAATTGTTGCTTCAGTTGGACATTCAAGTTGCCAGGCCAACGTGAAAAAAGAATGCTGAATGTAGATTTTTTTTTTTTTTTCAAGAGGCTTTAGTTCAAGATAACTGAATTTTGGCAGATTGTAGATGTTAGAACAGAACTTTTCGCATCGTCATGTGCTGGAAAAGGATTTCCAGTTCATGAATGCAAAGCTAGATAGATAGTATGCAGAAGCTCAAGACTTGTCTGTACAAACTACAGACATCCAATGTTCATATTTGTGGAAAGAATTAGACCAGCAACCTTCCTGATAAATTGATTCATAATCAAATTATGCATCCCAATGTTAATACTTCGATATATGGCACAAAGCACAAAAGTCTTCCAGTTCAAAAATATGATTTTAAATCTGTTTTCACTGCAGAGAACAACAATCTTGGATGTCAACTGAAGTAGTGAATCCAATTGACTTGCATGAGAACGTAAGTTGAAACATCAACCAGAAAGGTAGGTTCCCCTGACTACTGTATTCTTTTCATTTTGGTAAGTCCCTCCTCAACTCTGCAACTACATGCACTTTGCTTCCGGCTTTTGGAGACCAGCATTGTGCGTCTTTTCTTGAGTACCTCCAATTATGAGCCCACTTTTTCCTGCAGAATTTAAATTTTTTTCATCTAGTTCAGCAATAGCAGGGTCTTCAGGCACTTGCACTATTCCAGCAACTTGTATTAAACACTATTTGGTATTAGCACATTTTCTGTTGATTATTACTTATCATGGAGATGAGTCTGTATATATGATGTTAAAAAGGAACATGGCTATTCACCTCACATGGCAGCATCCTGTATCCAATTTTGGCTAAAGTCTGTTTAGCAAGAGAGAACTACTGTGATTCAAGCGCACCATGGTAAAATGATTCGATATGAGTAGTCAATGAGTGAGGGCACTGCTCAGAGTCATGAGCACCTAGATTCATGCTCCTTGTCTTATTGCAAAAGGCACAATAGTACTACTCACCGGTATTATCTTCGATGAACAAAGCGTAAAGTGTGAGTTGATGGAAGTTAATTGCAATATTTTACTGTAGTTGAAGGCAATCTGTGATGATTAAGATTGCACTGCACACAACTGCAAAAACCAAACCCGCAAAATTTACCAGACACTTCATAGCGGCACTGTTAGGTAGATTTAAAATAAGAAAGAGTAAATGCTTGTGGAGGTGATGTTTCAAAGTGGGCCTTTCAAAAGTGCATGGAGTGTTGAAGTCCTTGTCACTTCTGTGCAGTGAAAGACAGAGTGTCGATGCTCTTCACGACATACGTCAACAGTGCTCCTGACACGAGAAGAAAAAGGATGTGCAGGGTGAGCAGGTCGTTGCATCTGAGGCAATTTAGCACATAATCTATAGAGCAGAGAAGAGCAGCTCTGCTCCGCCTGGCGATAGGCTAAACATTTGACACATTCAACACAAGCCTTGCACACACCATCCTTCATATGACAGTTCCAGCGGCAGAGAATGATGGTGTAGTGGAGAAAGAAGAGGCAATCAAGACAATTATAGACAGACCTCACCTATATGTTCCCTTCACAAGCTTTGCACTTGATTTTGCAGTCGAGCTGCATGTGGAAGACCAGTGGATGCTGATGGTCGAAATGGTAAAAAACCGAGTCCTTAGTGCCTCCAGAAGCACAACTAGCTATTCTTAGCTATTCTGATGATAATAATGTTTGAGTTTGTCAATGCAGAAAGACAGATTGGTTACATCATCTAGTCAGCATTTTACCTCTGAGAGGTGACAACTAGATCTTTGTCCCAGCGAATGCATCAACAAGCAAATAAGATTTATAAAGACGATGACTTCTTTTGTGATGTATCCTGTATGTATCCAGAAGCTCTTGGATCTAAATAATGCATTCTAAGACTATTTTGTCTCACTGGTTGATTGGTTTTCGTCCAGGAGCTAGAATTGTTGCTTCAGTCAGAGATTCAAGTTACCAGGGCCAAGGTGAGAAAAGAATGCTGAAATATAGATTCTTTTTTGGGAGGCTTTAGTCCAATGTAACCGAATTTTGGTAGGCTGCAGATGTTAGAACTGAACTTTTCCCATTTTCATGTGCTGGAAAAGAATTTGCAGCTCATGAATGCCAAGCCTTGAGACTAATCTGTACAAACTACACACATCTGATATTCATTTTTCGAGGAAATAATGACCTGCAAGCTTCCTGCCAAGTTGATTCATAATCAATTTATGCATCACAATGTTAGTACATTAATTCATAACATGAAGCAAACAAGTCTGACACTCAAAAATATGATATTTATCTGCTTTTGCTGCAGAGAATAACAATCTCGGATGTCGAGCGTTAGCAGTGATTCTGATTGACTTGCTTAGGAACGTAAGCTGAAACATCAAACAGAAAGGTTGTCTCCTGCCACCCCAATTCTTTTCCTCTGGATAAGTGCCTCCCCACCTCTGCAACTACATTCGCTTCGCTTGCATCTTTTTGAGACCAGCATTGCCCGTTATTTTTTTAGTACCTTCAGTTGTGTGCTCACTCATTCCACTTTTTCCCGCAGAATTGCAATTTTTTCATCTTGTTCGGCAATAGCAGGGTCTTCAGGTACTTCCATTATTTTAAAAAAAATTAGTATTACCGTATTTTCTTTTGATTATAACTTATTGTGGAGAATAAGTCTATACATCATGTTAAAGAAAGAAAAAAGAACCGGGCTTTTCACCACATCACAAGGCAGCATCTTGTATCTCTTCATTGGCTAATGTCAGTTTAGTGAGAGAGCACTTCTGTGATGAAAGCATACCATGGGTAAAACGCATTCAATATGAGTAATCAATGCACAAGGGCATACATCGCAGCTGGAAGTACCTATCTCAAAGGTCACGATAATGCTCACCGGCCTAATCTTCGATGGACTAAGTGTAAAGTGCGAGTTGATGGAGGTGATGGTGATCTTTTATCGTTGGTGGTAATTGTGGAAGGCAATCATGATTGACATTAAGACTGCACTGCACAAGAACATGAAGGTTGAAAGTGCAAAATTTACCACACTGCATAGGAAGCGTGGGTCAGTAGATCTAATATAAGAAAGAGTAGATGCTCGAGGTGGTGATTTTTCAAAGTGGGCCTTCCAAAAGTGCATGGAATGTTGAAGTCGAAGTCACATTCTGCGCAGTGAAAGACAGCGTCAATGCTCTTCACTACATGCGTCAGTGATCGTTCCTTCCTGATACGGGAAAAGTGGATGTGCCTGGGTGAACGGGGTGTTGCATGCCTGAGGGCAATTCAGCACATGATTTCTGGAGCAGAAAAGAGCAGCTCAGCTTCAGGCAGTGACGGGCTAAACCTTTTGACATATTCATTACAAGCCTTGCCCGCACCATCTTTCATATGACCTGGCTCCAGCGGCAGTGGATGAGCGTGAATTGCAGAAAGAAGAGGCAATCCAGACAAGCATAGAACTCACCAAGTATGTTCTATTCGTAAGCTTTGCACTAGATTCTGGTTTCGAGCTTCACTTGGGGGGACACCAGTAGATGCTGATGGGCGAAATGGAAAGACGGGCGTTGCTTCTCTGGGGTAGATCCGGCGCAGCTCTTGTGAATTAAGAATAAGCACCGTGTAGCAACCATAGACCTCCTCGCAGGCTTTGCATTTGATTCGACTTTTGGTGCCGACATGATGGGCTGTGAGCAGATGCTAATGAGCAAAATGTTGGATGGTCACGTACTTAGAATCGTCGTCAGGCTTAGAGTTGTGACAAGGCAAACAAAGCTATATTGGGCCATGCAGTAACGCTCAACCATCCAAATAGCAAGAAGGAAGCCCGCTCACACGCATGGCAACTGCAACGATCCTCCTCATCGTCCGCCTACTAGGTGGTGAAACGGGTTTTCTTAGGCGGACAGCATGCTAAATTCAGGGCATGACTCGTGAAAGAAGAATCGACACAATTTACAGCTGTGGGGCTGAGCTGCAGATCGGAGACCAGCACGCGAGACATTCCAAGCAAGTACAACCTTCAGCTCAGGGTGAGGAGATTCAATGCCTGATCACCAAGGCAAATTAGGAAATAAAAAGGCTCTTTGAATGGAGTTATATAGTTGCTGAGTGAATATCAACACGAAGCAAATGAGCTGACATGAATTGTACTGTACTCCCATTTAATTTGATGCTGTATTTTAATGTTAATTTGTACAGTTTTATTTTATTTTACTTACAGTTTAATGCAATAGTTGATAAAACTGAATTAGCTCATGAAAAGTTTCATATCTTATTCCTTTTCCATAAATTAACTAATAAATAAAACCCAAACATTGTAGAAGGCCATAAAGGTGCATTCACATTCGGCTTGTATATACGTTAACTAGAAAGTTGTTATCCAACTTACTATAAAAGTAACTTACTTAAGACACTATCGCGATAACAGTCCTATAAATTGCTAAAATAAATGTCACTTGACATAACTTAATAGTCTATAAAACTATATTCACCTTTTATGTAAAAGTAATGTTTACATTTGCTATTAAATACCATTCGTACAAATGGCATGAACTGAATCTACTTTTTTGTAGTTATCAATTTATCCATAAATGTATATGTTCAGTAACAATCTTTTTTTTTTTTTTTTTGGTAAGATGTTCAGTAACAATCTTGAATCCCACATTATCAAAAAAGAGTTACTTACAATACAATGGTCTGTAGGCTATGCTGATATGGTTGAGCAAAGTAGAAATTTTAATTAAACTTGTAATTTCCTTCGAAATCTTTGAATACAACTCAATTTAATTTTCAAAAACTAATAATTATCTGCTTTGGTTATCCTCGAAAACAAAATATATATCGAAGTTGTTACAAGCCCGGTTCATATATATCCAATCCACAACTTCAGCTAAGTTAAATTGAATTTAGATACACAGGTGAAAAGTCGGTGTCTGTATAAACTATGAAGACCAACTTAGGAGAACATATCTAGAAAGAACAAAATAAAACAAAGAGATGCTCTTCCGAGTAATTATAAATAAACCTGTCCAAATGATAGAATGAACTACATTCGGATGAAATAAAGATTATGATGCATGCGCATTTTTCATCCATGGTGATCCTTTTCATTCCACTCATTTGTACATTCCTTTTGCTAAAATTTTGAGTTTATTAGACTAATCAAAGTTACAATTTGTATGACCTTAATTTTGCACTGGGTCACATCCTTTTTCAGAGGCAAAAGAAGAAGAAGATAGAATCCTCTCTTTTTATCATATTTATTCTCTCCTACTAGGGTGTGTGCCTGTATATATCTCCCCACCCCCCGGGAACTTTTCTATCTCCTTGATCTCTCTCTCTCTCTCTCTCTGAGTTTTCCAAAGGATGTTAGGGGAAGCTTCGGTGTTCACACAGTATTGGTTGGACCATGTGGCGTTACATGATGATCCTATGTCCAATTGTAGGCAAAAATGGGGAAGTTGAATTTTTTTTTTATTTTTTTAAAGTTAGGGGTAGAATTGAAACTAAAATTAAAATTTGGGATTTTTTCAAAAAATTAGCCCATAAAAATTCATGCCTCCATCAACAATCCAAGATGTCTCAACCCAAATAAAGTGCAATCTTCTGTTAAGATAGGAATCTATTTTTGCAATATTTTAGCAAGAAAAAAATGTTCACTACTTCAAAAGTATTTTAGTAGAATTTAGTATATCCAACAATTATAGAAATAGGTGACTTCATGCATAAAACATGGCAAGACATACCGAAATAATAGGAGCAACCTAAATTGGACCCATTCGATGGATCTAGGTAGCGACTTGACGAGAGAATGCTCATGTCGCGATATATAATTTGCTCTATAAATGGGTAATTAGAAAAAGGGATAAGCGGCTATTATTGCATAATTTAATTGGTAAGATTATAATGAATTAGAGAAATAATAATGATATATTGATGTATGTTTTCATTTTGTTGATATTGTGAATAAGATCTATCCTTATATTTTTGTCACACCTCAACTTTATAGAATAGGAAAATCAACACCACTGTGCTCTTACTCAGAGGGCGTAGCCTCAATTACAAACTAATGTAAGCATGTTGTCAAAACATACATTCATCTATGTACTTGATAAAACGGTGAGTTGGTGACATAATCAAGAATTCTGAAATTCATAAAAAAAAAGTGTGTCTCCAAATTCAATTAAACTCCACAAATATCATCTCAAACATATACAAATATCTAAACTCATGTTTAAAATGCAACTGTAAAAAATTTCCCGTCGATAATGCTCACATCCTACTTTAGCTGAAGATATTTAAAAAGATTTGGAGTAAATAGTGTGAGCAACCACAATTATGTAAATAACCTAAATTTTTTCTAAGCAGATCAAGCATCAATTGTGCATATATATATATATAAAGTAATACTAGAGACTCCTTTATCCAAATCTAGTATCTAATTTACAACAAAACCAAATATGAGTAATATCATTTCAAGCTTTATACTTATTGAATATATTCATTCAAATTTCAAATATCAAAAGAGTAGTAAACAGTTCGTCTAGTTTTATGCAGCAAATATGTTTGAAACATTGCTTTTTTGTTTTTACAAGATTATATCGTGCAATGCCTTTTAGAACTTATAATATGTCAAATCCATATCACTTTCAAGATATGAGTTCACAAATTCGTGAAAGATCACAGCTCACCCCTAACCAAAATCCAAATCGGAGGTTACGCTACTCAGAAAGTTTCAAAGTCCTACCAAAAATCAACTAAATGTCAAACTTATGTATCAACTAAAATTGACTAAAATTTTAGTAGGTGATACCATATTCTTGAGTCAAATCGTCCATTTGATGAAACCTATGAACAGCTACTTGCCAACAGAGTCGACCTCATCTTAGAACTCTAATTTAAGTGAGCTTACTTTCAACATAAAACTCTTTTGAAGTATTAAGGCCTTGTTTGGTAATCGGCCAAACAGTAAATATTTCTTTTTTTTGTTCATCCAAACAAAAACAAAAAAAGGACATAATTTTGTTTGGTAAGATTTTTGTTCCTAACAATAGAATCAAGAAGTAAAAAAAAAGTTGCATGTTTGTTCCTGAAAACAACTCTAAAATCAACCTCATTTGTTTCTCTTTTCTTTTCTTCTTCTTCCTCCTCTTATCAATCGCCAGTCTTGACCATGGCCGACGATCGGCCAGCCGAGGGTCGACAACCTCGCCGAACTGTCACCGGCCCCGGTGAAGTCGAGCCTTGTCGGTGGCTGAGCGAGCTCAATCTCATCAGATTTGGATAAGGCTTGGGCCAGCAATGCTTTGACGAGGTCGCTGACCCTTCTCTGGTTGATTGCTAGCCATGACCAAGGCCATCGACAAGCTAAAGGAAGAAGAAGAAGAAGAAGAAAAGGAAAAGGAAAAAAAATGTAATAAAATTATTTAAAAATTAACAAAAATTCTAAATTACACCAGATTTCAAAAGTCATATTAGATGCATTTCTATTTCGAAAATAGAAATTTTAAACAATTACCAAACATCTTCTAATATTTAGAAACTCGCCTAGGGAATAGAATTAGAAAACGAGAGTAGAATAATTACCAAACACATATTAAGAAATCATAAAACCAAAAGATGGTCAGAGAGAGGCGAAATCCGTTGCCAAACACAGTAATTCAAAAATTATATCTTAGTAGTGCGCAAAACTTTAAAAATTTATCCCGATCAAACCATAAACTTTAGAATGGGGAGGGGAACGTGGCACGTGGTAGTCGAGCCCAGTGCGTTACGTGTTGGATCCAGTCTCCAAAAATAGTAGTAATGCAGCCCACGGTGGCTCCCCTTGCTTTGCCCTTCTTGGCCAGGTTTGCTCTAGGAATTCCCTTACCACGGGATTTGCAGTCTGCTCCTGCATTTCTTTTTGGGGCATGTCACTAAGCGGGCACCACCTTCTCGCGGCCGTGCTCCTTGTGATGGAGCAGTGCGCCTCCTTTTCCACTTCAATGGTTTGACATTGGTGTTTTCACTCGCGTGGTTGCTGCTCCAAGATTCCTTCCACTCCGTCCTCTGGTTCGTGTTGTTCCCAGTGCTTTCCTTGAATCTGTTGTGTGGCCCCATTCAAAAACTTTGTCTGTGGTTTTACCGCAAACTTGTCCTCATGATTATCCGTGTGGCAAGGTCTCATGCATGGCGTGATGGAAGAGCGCTGCCATTTTCGCCATGCCCGGTCGTGGATCAGCGTTTCATGCTGGAAGTCTGAGTGCTGTAGAGTTGTGACTAGGCAGACGAAGCAATATCGGGCCATGTAGTAACGCTTGACCATCCGAATGGCAAGAAGGACGCCTGCTCACATGCATGGCAACTACGACGATCCTCCCCATTGTCCGCCTACTAGGCGTTCAAGCGGGGGCTGTGGGTGAAACGGGTTTTCTCGGGCGGACAGCATGCTAAATTCGGGGCTGACTCGTGAAAGAAGAATCGACACGATTTACAGCAGTAGGGCTGAGCTGCGGATCGGAGACCAGCACACGAGACATTCCAAGCTAGCTTAACCTTTCGCTCAGGTTCGGAGATTCAAAGCATGATCACCAAGGCAAATTAGGAAATAAAAAGGCGCTTTGAATGGAGTTATAGTTGCTGAGTGATATCAACACAAAGCAAATGGGATGAAATGAATTGTACGTCACTCCCGTATTATTTGATGTTGTATTTCAGCGCTAATTTGTACAATTTTTTTTTATATTATTTATGCTTTAATGCAATAGTTAATAAAACTAAAGTGGCCCATGAAAAGTTTCATTTCATTTTTTCATTTAACAGTCAGCTGCAATTATAATATAATTTTCCATATAACAACTAATAGAAAAAACTCCAAACATTGTATAATGTCATAAAGGTGCAGTCACCTTGAGCTTGTCTATACATTTATTAGAAAGTTCTTGTCCAACTTACTATAAAAGTAACTTACTTAAGACGATATTAAGACGACAGTTTTATAAATTGTTAAAATGGATGTAACTTGACGTAACTTAATAGTCTAGAAATCTAAGTTCACCTTATATCTAAAAGTAATGTTTACATCTGCTATTCAATACAATTCGTACGATGAGCCAAATCTATTTTTTCTAGTTATCAATTTATCCATAAATGTGCATGTTCTGCAGCAATCTTGAATTCCACATTATTGAAAAACAATTGTATATAATATGATGCTTCGTAAGTTATGTCGATAAGGTTCACCAAAGTAGTTACAATTAAACTTGCAATTTTATTATCTTTGAATAAAACTCAATTTCATTCTCAAAAATTTAATAATGGTCCACATTGTTTACTCTTGAAAATAAAATATAGATCTAAGTTGTTACAAACCCAATTCACATATATAACCTACGACTTCAGCCAGTTAAACTGAATTTAGATCCACAAGTTAAAAGTTGGCATTTGTATAAAACAATGAAGACTAAGATCCAGGAGAACATTTCATGAAAGAACAAACAAAACAGGGAAGTACTCTTCCAAATGATAGAAAGAACTACATTTGGAAAGAGAAAAACCAAAGCTGTGTAGAGCTCATATCAAAAGGTTGGTTCTTGGAAGCTGTTCTATGCTAGCCTAACTTTATTTGGAGCTATAATAGTGGGATTGTAAACCAAATTCTAGTAGTACAATTGCTTTAGTTGCTACTGTCACCGGTAGCAAAAAAGCCATGGAAAAGTCATGAGGTACATTACATACTTCAATACACCAACTTACCCGAAACAAGTAAATTGCTACGAATATCAGAACTCTTGGATCAAAGGCAAGAGGAGAATCAGAAAACGGTATGTGGCCATAGCAAAACTAATTGCAAGATAACTAGTTAACAAGGAACATGCAAGAGCAATTTAGCAAAAATGTTGCAGTACTTTCAGCTAGTTTCGGGAAACAAAACACATTCAGAGAACGTGAAGCATCCTGGAATGTCTCCTTCTCTCTTGTTGTTTGCACAGCATAATTTGAAGAATCATAATTTATAGCTTAATTCGAAAATTCGTCCAATTAGATAAAATTAAATTGTTGCTACCAAATATAATTAATCAGTCTTGTCAAGCTCTCCCAAGCGTGCATGAAGCGAAAGCCCCCCTTTGTTTCCACTCTCTTTTTCTCGGTTTCTCCGAACTCTGCTTTCCTTCTTTCTTTTATTTTTTTTTTCGTTCTTCTTGGCCAGGCTTTGTTTTCTTTCTTTCTGCTCTTGTAATTTATCTTGCAACGAAGCAAGACTAGAGAAAGGGCTAAAACGAGACACTCGAGCTTGGGGTTAATGTTTTGCTCTTATTTATTATTTTTTGCAAGCCCGTTTCTTGCAACTTTATTCATGAAGATAAATCTTTTAGGTTATTATGTACTGATGGATCCTATGTGGAGTGAGGATAGGTTACTCGAAATTAAAGTTGGGCACATCAATTTTTTTAATAGGAAAAATGTCAGAAAAATTCTAAATTTATTGTATTGGTGTCAATTTGACCTAGTATCAAGTTAATCATCTCAACTAATTTTGATTAGAAATTATCGACATGGACATTGGCTACCCTGCATGACATGCCTCTCCTAATATGGATAATTTGTTTTTATAGTAATTCAATATTTTTTTTATTTATTGTTATTATTATTTTCTTTTTTTTTCCTTCATTCTTCTTGGCCATTGTTGGGCGGGCTGGCCTCACCTAGGCGAGGGTCGTCGTCGCCCACCACAAGTGAGGCCTAGCCAAACGAGATTGATCCCAATCAAGCTTGCCACTCCATATCATTCCTGGAAAAGGTCAAGCCCTCACCTGTGCCTAGGCGAGGCCTTGTAAGAGTTAGCCTCGCCCAAGCCAGACATGGTGAAGCCAGCTTGCTTGGTCATTGCCTATAACCAGTAAAATGAAGAAGAAAGGAAAAAAATTTAAAAATTTAAAAATATAAAATATATATTATATTATTATTAGAAATTTTCCACGGCCTCAAATCACTTTTTGGTGTCCGAGAAGGGAATCATGGTCTGCAGACATCAAAATTGACTTTTGGTGCCTTGTATCAAATTTTGGAGTCCGGTGTTTCGGTAAAACACTGCACCAAAAGTGAATTTGGATGTCTGTGGACCACTGCCAAAATCAAATTTTGGAGTTCGGTGTTATATCAAATTTTGGAGTCCGATGTTTCGGCAAAACACCGCACCAAAAATGAATTTGGATGTCTGCGGACCATTGCCAAATCACCGCATCAAAAGTGAATTTGGATGTCTGTGGACCATGATTTCCTTCCATATAAATAGAAGTATAAACGATGCTCCCGTCGTAGCCCCTCACAACTCCATGGATCCTACCTCCATTGTATCTGTCCTGGTCAACTTCATCCAAGTGAAACACCAGGGGAACTCGCCTTCACCCTTTGAAACCCACCCCGTCGCCACCCACATCACTATTTGCAACCTGCTCCTGCATTTTTTCTTTTTTTTCGGGCGTGTCGCTAATCGGGCACCACTGTCAAGCAGCCCTCCTCCTTCTCGTGATGGAGCAGCGCGCCTCCTCTTCCACTTCACCGGTTTGATATCGGTGTTTTCGCTCGCGTGGTTACTGCTTCACGACTCCTTCCACTCCGTCCTCTGGTTCGTGCTGTTCCTGTTGCTTTCCATGAGTCTATTGCAGGGCCTCTTTCAAAAACTCTGGCTGTGGTTTTACAGCAAACTTCTTCTCATGACTATCCATGTGGCATGCTCCTGCATATGGCATGGTGGAAGAGCGCAGCCACATTTGTCGTTATCTAACATAAAAACTAATCAAACCTAGGATTTACGATTTTTCATTTTTTTAATCAAAAATTAAATATAATATATATTATCGGTTTAGTCCGGTTGGGCAGTTCCACACCTAAAACAAGAACCAAACCAATTTCCTTAGAAATCATTGGTTCTTGGGCAATCTAGACGGTTTTCGATTCATTTGCACAACCTTGCTCCTCGTCCCCTGTTGTGCTTTCACATGGCCTCCACCCGTTTCTTTCTCCTCTTTAAGAGTTTCCACAAATATTCCTCCTCAATACCTTGTTTTTATTTTTTATTTTTCTCGAAAAGATGACATTTATGATTCAATTTGGATGAAATAAAGATTATAATGCATGCACATTTTTCACCTACGGTGTATCATCTTCATTCCATTAATTTGTATGTTCCTTTTGCTTAAATTTTGAATTTATTAGACTAATCAAGGTCCTATCTTGTTTGGCCTTTTTCCGAGGCAAAAAAAGAAAAAAATTGAAGAAGAAGACAAAGTTCTCTCTTTTTATACTATTTATTCT
The DNA here is from genome assembly GCA_007663325.1 of Eucalyptus pauciflora. Lineage (NCBI taxonomy): Eukaryota > Viridiplantae > Streptophyta > Magnoliopsida > Myrtales > Myrtaceae > Eucalyptus > Eucalyptus pauciflora. The sequence goes on along the minus strand of VMYD01000257.1, from coordinate 126,089 downwards.
CTCCTGCTGGGGTGTGCGCATGTATGTATACATAAACCTCTCTTCAAAAACTTCTGAGTCTCCCTTATTGACTATCCCAATGTAGTTTCTAAATGAACAAGACTTAGTCATCAGATTTTCACTCATGCCCTTCCCCGTTCCTTCCCCCTTTTACTCACCCCTCATCCCCCGCTGTGCTTTCGCGTGGCCTTCCCCCATTTCTCTCCCTTCTTTAAAAGTTTCCACAAATATTCCTCCCCTATACCTTGTTTTTCTATTTTCTCAAAAAGATGATATTTATTATTCAATTTGGATGAATAAAAATTATGATGCACACGTATTTTTCATCTGCGATGTATCATTTTCATTCCACTAATTTGTATGTTTCTTTTGGTAAAATTTTGAATTTATTATACTAATCAAGGTCCTACCCTAATTTGAACTGATTCAAGTCCTTTTTTTCGAGGCAAAAGAAGAAGAATTCTCTCAATTTTTTATATTCTCTTCTACTAAGCTGTGCTTATGCATGGACACATATAACCACTCTTCAAAAACTTCCTGAGTCCCCATTATTGACTACCTCTCTCTCTCTCTCTCTCTCTCATGTGGCATCAAATGATGATCCTATGTCCAGGTGCGCGTGTATGAGATCTTAATTAAAGTTGCAAATTTTTTTAAAATAAAATCAAGGCAGAATGAGATTAAAATTAAAGTTGGGCATCTTTTCCGGAAATTAGCCCATAAAAAAAGTCATGCTTCCACCAACAATCCAAGGCGTCTTAAACCTATTTTCGCAATATTTCATCGAAAAGATATCCAGCCCTATTTGAGGAGGATTTAATATATGCAACAATCATAGAAATAGATGAGTTCGTGTTTAAAACATGGCAACAAACAAATGTTCATGTTGCAATATATATTGCGAACCATGCTAGGGGTGAGGATAGGTCATGGGAGGAAAATGTTGGCCAGATTAAGGCCTCTTTAATGGGGGAAATGTCAGAAAAGTTTTAAATCTATTGCATTTGTGTCAATCTAATCATAAACCTCTAAATTATAATAATTTAATCATAAATTTATGCTAAATCATTCAAATTTATTTTAACTGAAAATTACTGATATAGATGCCGATTATTCAACGTGACTCGACCAGGCAAGTTGGCCTCACTTGGGTGAGGATCACCGGCTCGACCAGGCGAGAGCGATCCTCGATGAGATCGCCTTGGCCTGGGCGAGGGGAGCCCTCGCCCTTGCCTAGGCTAGATTTGGTGAGGCCAGCTTGCTCGACCATTGCTTATGAATGGCAAAAGGAAGAAGAAAGGAAAAAATTGAAAAAATAATTAAATTATTATTTATTTTTTGTACAACTGTCCACATAAGCAATATTTAGCCAAAATTAATCAGAATTACTAAATTGACATAATTATAAGGTTTAGGGTTAAATATGGATAAATGCAATAGGCTTATGATTTTCTTTGGTACTTTTCTTCCTTTTGAATATAACCGAATAAAAAATAAATCGGACAGCTCAAGGCCTTCGTTCACTTCACTCCATGGCGTCGTAAAGGGTGAGGGTAGGGACATCATTTGATATTTGTTTTTTCATGGAAAGTGGGCACTGGACACCGTTTTTATTTTGGGTGTTGCGGGGCGTCGTGAGGGATGAAAATACGGGGACGTCATTTTATACTCTTTTCTTTTCGTGCATCCTCCATCATTGTCCCAAAGAACTAGAGTCAAACGAACTCAAGAAAGAAATACTCCACCTAAACTTATGTAGAGTCAAACGAACTCAAGAAAGAAATCCTCCACCTGATAGAGTCAAACGAACTCAAGAAAGAAATCCTCCACCTAAAATCAGGTGGAGGATTTCTTTCTTGAGTTCGTTTGACTCTTGTTCTTTGGGACAATGATGGAGGATGCACGAAAAGAAAAGAGTATAAAATGACGTCCCCTGTCTTCGCCCCTCCTCACGGCGCCATGGATCTGTCGTCCATCGTCTCAATCCTGGTTAACATAATCCAAGTGGATTACCAGGGGAAGTCGATTTCACCCTTTGAAACCCACCCCCTCGCCACCCGCGTCGCCATCTGCAGCCTCCTCCTGCATTTCTCTTTGGGGCGTGTCGCTAATCGGGCACCACCGCCTCCCGGCCCTGCTCTTTCTTGGGATGGAGCAGCGCGCCTCCTCTTCCACTTCGCCGGGTTGACATCGGTGTTTTCGCTCACGTGGTTGCTGCTCCACGACTCCTTCCACTCCCTCCTCTGGTTCGTGCTGTTCCTGTTGCTTTCCATGCGTCTGCTGCGGGGCCTCATTCGAAAACTTTGTCTGTGGTTTTACCGCAAACTCGTTCTCATGATTATCCGTGCGGCGTGGTCTCGTGTATGGCGTGGTGGAAGAGCGCGGCCACATTTTCTGCGCCCGGCCGTGGGTCTGCGCCTCACGCCGGAAGTCTGAGCGACGTAGTTGTTCGACTGTTCCCTGCTTGGATTCAGTAAATTTAATTGTATCACCACTTTAAAACAAATTATTAGTACTCTAGGAAGCTAAGCTAGTTTTGTATAAAAGGCAACTCAAGGCTTTGTTCTCTTTATGGGAAGCCTTAAGGAGTCCCCAAGACTTCGGCATCAAATTGTCTCCCGACCATAAGAAAGGAGAGCAGGGGACAAGTGAAAATCACCTATGTATCGTTCCTATTCCTAGCCATGAACGGGGATGGACCTTGTAACAGCTAGATCCAATTAAGATAGGCTAAGCCCTTAAAAGATATTGGGATCTATTGTTATCGAAGGGATTGAAGATACCTCAACAATTGTTACGAAGAGAAGAATGGCCGTATCTAGTAGCATATAAAGGGTAGATATTGTCCTTGAGGTTAAAGCTTCTAACCTCTTTGAAAGCATTGCGGGTGTTGCAAGTTTCCTTCCCTTTCTGGTGAATCTCTTTGTAGCTTTCTGTTTGGCCCTCTGATCAATATGTGTCGTTTTACATTCTTTGCTGGTATACTATGGTTTTGCTCATATATCCGTTTGAACTAGGATAAATAGATGCCTTGGAGACACAAGCGCAGCTGCGATTTCAAAAGCCTTGTTCTAACATCATTGAGTGATCCAAATCAAAATGAAAGATATCAGCTTTTTCATCTCTGTCCCATATGCACCACTACTGCTTTCTAGCTATTCTGATGATGATATAGTTGTAGCTTACCATTGCAGAATGAGAGTCGTTGCATCATATAGTCTTCATTTTACTCTGAGAGGTGACAATTAGAAATTTGCTGTGGCAAACGCGTCAACTTGCAATCTAAGACTACGTTGTCTCACTGGCTGATTGGTTTTTGGCTGGGAGCTTGAATTGTTGCTTCAGTTGGGCATTCAAGTTGCCAGGGCCAACGTGAAAAAAGAATGCTGAATGTAGATTTTTTTTCAAGAGGCTTTAGTTCAAGATAACTGAATTTTGGCAGACTGTAGATGTTAGAACAGAACTTTTCACATCGTCATGTGCTGGAAAAGAATTTCCAGTTCATGAATGCAAAGCTAGATAGATAGTATGCAGAAGCTCAAGACTTGTCTGTACAAACTACAGACATCCAATGTTCATATTTGTGGAAAGAATTAGACCAGCAAGCTTCCTGATAAATTGATTCATAATCAAATTATGCATCACAATGTTACTACTTCGATATATGACACAAAGCACAAAAGTCTTCCAATTCAAAAATATGATTTTAAATCTGTTTTCACTGCAGAGAACAACAATCTTGGATGTCCAATGAAGTAGTGAATCCAATTGACTTGCATAAGAACGTAAGTTGAAACATCAACCAGAAAGGTAGGTTCCCCTGACTACTGTATTCTTTTCAGTTTGGTAAATCCCTCCTCAACTCTGCAACTACATGCACTTTGCTTCCAGCTTTTGGAGACCAGCATTGTGCATCTTTTCTTGAGTACCTCCAATTATATGCCCACTTTTTCCTGCAGAATTTTAATTTTTTTCATCTAGTTCAGCAATAGCAGGGTCTTTAGGCACTTGCACTATTCCAGCAACTTGTATTAAACACTATTTGGTATTAGCGCATTTTCTGTTGATTATTACTTATCATGGAGATGAGTCTATATATATGATGTTAAAAAGGAACATGGCTATTCACCTCACATGGCAGCAGCCTGTATCCAATTTTGGCTAAAGTCTGTCTAGCAAGAGAGCACTACTGTGATTCAAGCGCACCATGGTAAAACGCATTTGATATGAGTAGTAAATGAGTGAGGCATTGATCAGAGTCGTGAGCACCCAGATTCATGCTTCTTATCTTATTGCAAAAGGCACAATAGTACTACTCACTGGTATTATCTTTGATGAACAAAGCGTAAAGTGTGAGTTGTTGGAAGTTAATGGCACTATTGTGCTGTAGTGGAAGGCAATCTGTGATGATAAAGATTGCACTGCACACAACTGCAAAAGCCGAACTTGCAAAATTTACGATACACACTTCATAGTGGCACAGTTAGGCAAATTTAAAATAAGAAAGAGTAATAAATGCTTGTGGAGGTGATGTTTCAAAGTGGGCCTTTCAAAAGTGCATGGAGTGTTGAAGTCATTGTCACTTCTGTGCAGTGAAAGACAGAGCGTCGACGCTCTTCACGACATACGTCAACAGTGCTCCTCCTGATACAAGAAGAAAAAGGATGTGCAGGGTGAGCAGGTCGTTGCATCTGAGGCAATTGAGCACATAATTTATAGAGCAGAGAAGATCAGCCCTGCTCTGCCTGGCGATAGGCTAAACATTTGACACATTCAACACAAACCTTGCACACACCATCATTCATATGACAGTTCCAGCGGCAGAGAATGATGGTGCAGTGGAGAAAGAAGAGGCAATCAAGACAATTATAGACAGACCTCACCTATATGTTCCCTTCACAAGCTTTGCACTTGATTTTGCCGTCGAGCTGCATGTGGAAGACCAGTGGATGCTGATGGTCGAAATGGTAAAAAACCGAGTCCTTAGTGCCTCCAGAAGCACAACTAGCTATTCTTAGCTATTCTGATGATGATAATGTTTGAGTTTGTCATTGCAGAAAGACAGATTGGTTACATCATATAGTCAGCATTTTACCTCTGAGAGGTGACAACTAGATCTTTGTCCCAGCAAATGCATTAACTTGCTTAAGCAAATAAGATTTATAAAGACAGCGACTTCTTTTGTGACGTATCCTGTATGTATCTAGAAGCTCTTGGATCTGAACAATACAATCTAAGACTATTTAGTCTCATTGGTTGATTGGTTTTCGTCCAGGAGCTAGAATTGTTGCTTCAGTCAGAGATTCAAGTTACCAGGGCCAAGGTGAGAAAAGAACGCTGATAAATAGATTCTTTTTTGGGAGGCTTTAGTCCAATGTAACCAAATTTTGGTAGACTGCAGATGTTAGAACTGAACTTTTCCCATCTTCATGTGCTGGAAAAGCATTTGCAGCTCATGAATGCCAAGCCATATAGATAGTACGCAAAAGCTTGAGACTAATCTGTACAAACTATACACATCTGATTTTCATTTTTTGAGGAAATAATGACCTGCAAGCTACCTGCCAAAATCAATTTATGCATCACAATGTTAGTACATTAATTCATAACATGAAGCAAACAAGTCTCACACTCAAAAATATGATATTTATCTGCTTTTGCTGGAGAGAATAACAATCTCGGATGTCAAGTGTTAGCAGTGATTCTGATTGACTTGCTTAGGAATGTAAGCTGAAACATCAACAGAAAGGTTGTCTCCTGCCACCCCAATTCTTTTCTTCTGGATAAGTGCCTCCCCACCTCTGCAACTACATGTGCTTCGCTTGCATCTTTTTGAGACCAGCATTGTCCGTTATTTTTTTAGTACCTTCAGTTGTGTGCTCACTCAGTCCGCTTTTTCCTGCAGAATTGCAATTTTTTCATCTAGTTCAGCGATAGCAGGGTCTTCAGGTACTTCCATTATTTGAAAAAAATTTGGTATTACCATATTTTCTGTTGATTATAACTTATTGTGGAGAATAAGTCTATATATCATGTTTAAGAAAGAAAAAAGAACCGGGCTTTTGACCACTTCACAAGGCAGCATCTTGTATTTCTTCGTTGGCTAATGTCAGTTTATTGAGAGAGCACTTCTGTGATGAAAGCATACCGTGGGTAAAACGCATTCAATATGAGTAATCAATGCGCAAGGGCATTCATTGCAGCTGGAAGTACCTAGATTCAGGTCTTTTATCTCTCAAGGGTCACAATAATGCTCACCGGCCTGATCTTCGATGGACGAAGTGTAAAGTGCGAGTTGATGGAGGTGATGGTGATCATTTATCATTGGTGGTAATTGTGGAAGGCAATCATGGTTGACATTAAGACTGCACTGCACAAGAACATGAAGGTCGAAAGTGCAAAATTTACCAGACACTGCATAGGATGCGTGGGTCAGTAGATCTAATATAAGAAAGAGTATATGCTCGTGGAGGTGATGTTTCAAAATGGGCCTTCCAAAAGTGCATGGAATGTTGAAGTCAAAGTCGTGTTCTGTGCAGTGAAAGACGGCGTCAATGCTCTTCACCACATGCGTCAGTGATCGTTCCTTCCTGATACGGGAAAAGTGGATGTGCCTGGGTGAACGGGGTGTTCCATGCCTGAGGGCAATTCAGCACATGATTTCTGGAGCAGAAAGCAGCTCTGCTTCAGGCAGTGATGGGCTAAACCTTTTGACATATTCATTACAAGCCTTGCCCGCACCATCTTTCTTCTGACCTAGCTCCAGCGGCAGTGGATGAGCGTGAATTGCAGAAAGAAGAGGCAATGCAGACAAGCATAGAACTCACCTAGTATGTTCTATTCATAAGCTTTGTACTAGATTCTGGTTTCGAGCTTCACGTGGGGGGACACCAGTGGATGCTGATGGGCGAAATGGAAAGACGGGCGTCACTTCTCTGGGGTAGATTTAGTACAGCTCTTGTGATGTAAGAATATGCACCGTGTAGCAACCATAGACCTCCTCGCAGGCTTTGCATTTGATTCGACTTTTGGTGCCGACATGATGGGCTGTGAGCAGATGCTAATGAGCAAAATGTTGGATGGTCACGTTCTTAGAATCATCGTCAGGCTTAGAGTTGTGACTAGGCAAACAAAGCTATATCGGGCCATGCAGTAACGCTCAACCATCCAAATAGCAAGAAGGAAGCCTGCACACGCATGGCAACTACAACGATCCTCCCCATCGTCCGCCTACTAGGTGTTCAAGCAGGGGCTGTTGGTGAAACGGGTTTTCTTGGGCGGACAGCATGCTAAATTCGGGGCATGACTCGTGAAAGAAGAATCGACACAATTTACAGCTGTGGGGCTGAGCTGCAGATCAGAGACCAGCACGCCAGACATTCCAATTCCGCTCAGGGTGAGGAGATTCATTGCCTTATCACCAAGGCAAATTAGGAAATAAAAAGATGCTTTGAATGGAGTTATAGTTGCTGAGTGATATCAACACGAAGCAAACGGGGTGAAATGAATTGTGCCTCACTCCCGTATTATTTGATGTTGTATTTCAGTGCTAATTTGTACAATTTTTTTTTATATTATTTATGCTTTAATGCAGTAGTTAATAAAACAACAGTGGTCCATGGAAAGTTTCATTTCATTTTTCATTCAGTGTTCCGGAGATTCAATGCATGATCACCAAGGCAAATTAGGAAATAAAAAGGCATTTTGAATGAAGGTATAGTTGCTGAGTGATATCAACACGAAGCAAATGAGGTGACATGAATTGTACTGCACTCCCATATAAATTGATACTGTATTTAGTGTTAATTTGTACAGTTTTATTTTATTTTATTAATGGTTTAATGCAAAAGTTAATAAAACTGAATTGGCCCATGAAAAGTTTCATATCTTGTTCTTTTTCCATAACTTAACTAATAAATAAAACCCAAACATTGTATAAGGCCCATAAAGGTGCATTCACATTCGGCTTGTCTATACATTAATTAATTAGAAAGTTGTTATCCAACTTAATATAAAAGTAACTTACTTAAGACACTATTGCGATAACAGTCTTATAAATTGCTAAAATGAATGTCACTTGACATAATAGTCTATAAAACTACGTTCACCTTTTATGTAAAAGTAATGTTTATGTTTGCAATTAAATACCATTCGTACAAAAGGCATGAGCTAAATCTACTTTTTTTTAGTTATCAATTTATCCATAAATGTACATGTTTTGCAACAATCTTGAATCCCACATTATCGAAAAAGAGTTACTTTCGATACAATGGTCCGTAAGCTATGTCGATATGGTTGAGCAAAGTAGAAATTTTAATTAAACTTGTGATTTCCTTTGAAATCTTTGAATACAACTCAATTTCTTTTTCAAAATTTAAAAAATTATCTCCTTTGGTTATCCTCAAAAACAAAACATATATCGAAGTTGTTACAGGCCTGGTTCATATATATCCAATCCACAACTTCAGCTAAGTTAAATTGAATCTAGATACACAGGTGAAAAGTTGGTGTCTGTATAAACTATGAAAACCAACCCAGGAGAACATATCTAGAAAAACAAAATAAAACAAAGAGGTCTCTTCCGAGTAATTATAAATAAACCTGTCCAAATGATAGAATGAACTACGTTCGGATGAAAATAAAGATTATGATGCATGCGCATTTTTCATCTATGGTGATCATTTTCATTCCACTAATTTGTACATTCCTTTTGCTGAAATTTTGAGTTTATTATAGTCAAAGTTACAATTTGTATGACCTTGATTTTGAACTAGGTCACATCCTTTTTCAGAGGCAAAAAAGGAAGAGAGATAAGGTGCATTTGGGAAGACTTTTGGGGAAAGTCCTTGAGAAAATATAAAAGACCTTTGAGCTAAATGAGTTTTTCAAAATGCAAATTGTGTTTGGTAAATTGTATATGTGAAAGTCAATTGTGAAGTATCTTTGAACAAAAGAGTGTTTGGACAAATTAACTGTGCAAAAGACTTTTGTCATTAAAAAAAGGAAAAAAAAAAGAGTTGGCCAGTTACCACCGGCGAGGGGTAGGCAGTCCGACGAGGGGTAGGCAGTTTGGTGAGTGCATATCTGGTTGTGGCGGCCCCGATCGCGACCAAATCACGCGATCCCGGTCGCAACGACGCTCGCCGAACGGTGCGCGACCCACCGCGCCGTGACCTCCGTTCGAAAGGTGGCCGGGGCTCGCGATCTACTCACTGCGAACCAGATCGCACGACTAGATATGCACACGATTTGGGTCGCCAAAGGTTGCGCGGTCCAGATCTGGGACGCCGCGACCTCTAGTGACCCAGATCTGCCGAGGTCGCAGCGTCGTCGGGAGTTGCAGTGGTCGCGCGACCTTGCTGCGACCCAGATCTGGGTGGTCACCGGGGGTTGCAGCAGTCGCGGCAACGCGACTCAAGAGGGGTCGCCGAGGTCACACGACTGGCCGCCGATGGTCGCCATGACCACATCGGCCTCATGCCGACCTCCATCCAGCTCGTCGCCGGCCCCTCGTAGCTCCGCGCAACTTCGCCGGCCAACCTCAACAAAGAAGAAGGTGAATAGTCACAAGGACAAAATCGGAAAAACGAAATGTTAATGAGGGCATTTGTGGAAGAAAATTTTTTGTCTTCTCTTCCCTCAGCATTGCGAGAAAGCCGAATGCCCAAGGCAGCCCCATGGCAGCCTTGGGCTTTGAACCTTCCAAAGGTTCACTTTTCCCCAAGTATGTTTACAAAATAAGTTCCCAAACACCATTTTTTAGCCCAAAGTGGCTTGGCAAAGCCACTCCCAAACGCACCCATAGAATCCTCTCTTTTTTATCATATTTATTCTCTCCTACTAGGGTGTGTGCATGTAAATATAACCCCCCCCCCTCAGCAACTTTTCCATCTCCTTTGTTGACTTCTCTCTCTCACAGAGTTTCCAAAGGGTCTTAGGGGATGCTTCAGTGTTCACATAATATTGGTTGGACCATGTGGTGTTACATGATTATCCTATGTCAGAAATGGGGAAGCTGGAAATTTAAAAAAAGAAAAAGAAAAAGTTAGAGGTAGAATTGAAATTAAAATTAAAATTTGGGATTTTTTTGAAGAAATTAGCCCATAAAAATTCATGCTTCCATCAACAGTGCAAGATGTCTCAAACCGAATAAAATGCAATCTTCTATTAAGATAGGAACCTATTTTTGCAATATTTTAGCAAGAAAATGGTTTACTGCTTCAAAAGTATTTTAGTAGAATTTAGTATATCCAATAATTATAGAAATAGGTGACTTTGTGCATAAAACATGGCAAGACATACCGAAAAAATAGGAGCAATCTAAATTGGACCCATTTGGTGGGTCTAGGTAAGGACTTGACAAGAGAATGCTCATGTTGCAATATGTAATTTGCACTATAAATGGGTAATTAGAAAAAAGGATAAGCGGCTATTATTGCATAATGAAATTGGTAAGATTATAATGAACTAGAGAAACAATAATGATATATTGATATATGTTTTCATTTTGTTGATATTGTAAATAAGATCTATCCTTATCTTTTTGTCACACCTCAACTCTATAGAATAAGAAAATCGACACCATTGTGCTCTTATTCAAAGGACATAGCCTCAATTACAAACTAATGTAAACATGTTGTCAAAACATATATTCATCTATGTACTTGATAAAACGGTGAGTTGGTGACAGAATCAAGAGTTCCAAATATCATTAAAAAGTGTGTCTCCAAACTCAATTAAACTCCACAAATATCATCTCAAACATATACAAATATCTAAACTCATGTCCAAAATGCAAATGTAAAAAAATTCATGTCAATAATGCTTACATCCTACTTTAGCTGAAGAAATTTAAAAAGATTTGGAATAAATAGTATGAGCAACCATAGCTTAGTAAATAAGCTAAATTTTTCCTAAGCAGATCCAGCATCAATTGTGCATAAATATAAACTAATACTAGAGACTCCTTTATCCAAATCCAGTATCTAATGTACAACAAAAATCAAATATGAGTAATATCACTTCAACACAACCTTATACTTATTGAAAATATTCATTCAAATTTCAAATACCAAAAGAGTAGTAAATTGTCCGTCTAGTTTTATGCAGCAAATGTGTTTGAAACATTACTTTTTTGTTTTTACAAAATTATATCGCACAATGCCTTTTACAACTTATAATATATCAAATTAATATCACTTTCAAGATATGAGTTCACAAATTCGTGAAAGATCACAGCTCATCCTTAACCAAAATCCAAATTGGTGGTTACATTGCTCATAAAGTTTCAAAGTCCAATTGAAGATCAACTAAATGTCTAACTTATGTATCAACTAAAATTGACTAAAATTTTAGTAGGCGATACCATATTTTAAGTCAAATTGTCCATTTGATGAAAGACCTATGAACAGCTATTTTGCCAACAGAGTCAACCTCACCTCAGAATTCTAATTCAAGTGAGCTTACTTTCAACATAAAAACTCTTTCGAAGTATTAAGCCTTGTTTGGTAATCGGCCAGACAGTAAATATTTCTTTCTATTTTATATTTTTTTTTGTTCCTCCAAACAAAAAAGGAACAAAATTTTGTTTTGTAAGATTTTTGTACTTGGGAACAGAATTAAGAAGTAAAAAAAAAAGTTGCTTGTTTGTTCCTGATAACAACTCTAGAATCAAGCTCATTTTTTTTCTCTTTTATTTTCTTCTTCTTCCTCCTCCTCTTATTGGTCACCGGTCTCGACCATGGCAACCTTGTCGAAGTGTCACCGGCCCTCGGCGAGGTTGAGCCTTGTTAGTGGTTGAGTGAGTTCAATCTTGCCAGATCTAGATGAGGCTTGGGTGGGTGATGCTTTGACAAGGTTGTTGATCCTCATCTGGCCGATTGTTGGCCATGACCGAGGTCAATGATAGGCTAAAGGAAAAAAAAAAAGGAAAAAAGAAAAAGAAAAGAAAATTATTTAAAATAAAAAAAAAATCTAAATTACTCAAGAATTTGAGGGTCGTACTAGATGCATTTTTATTCTGAGAATATAAATTTTAAACAATTATCAAACATCTTCAAATGTTTAGAAACTCCCACAGGTGACAAAATTAGAAAACGGGAGTAGAATAGTTATCAAACGCACCCTAAGAAATCATAAAGCCAAAAGATGGTCAGAGAAAGGTGAAATCCGTTGCCAAACGTAGTAATTCAAAAATTATTTCTTAGTAATGCGCAAAACCTCAAAAATTTATCCCAATCAAACCATAAACTTTAAAAAGGGGAGGGGAACGTGGCACGTGGTACTTGAGCCCAGTGCTTTACGTGTTGGATCCAGTCTCCAAAAATAGTAGTAATGCAGCCCACGTGGTTCCCCTTGCTTTGCCATCACTTTCGCATGCGTTCGAGCCCAAGTTGCTACTGGCCGTCTCCCATCTTGAAGGGGTATTTTTGTTCACAAGGTTGCTGAGTACAAGGACAAAAAGGAAATGGCCGTCGTATTCGATGCGGTATCTATCTTCTTCCCTTTTTTTCTTCTTTTTTTTGGGTTATTCTCGGCCGGGTTTGCTCTAGTAATTCCCCTACCACGGCATCGACTGAAGCAAAAATAAAGAAAAGGCTTTAATGAGACACCTGGGCTTGGGCTTACTGTTTTGCTCTTGTTCATTATTTTTTGCCAGCCCAATTAGGGCGCGTTTGGTAACGATTCTGTTCCCGGGAACAAATTCTGATCAGAAATGATTATTTTTGATTCTGTTCCCGGGAACTGATTCTGAGTAAAACAACATGTTTGGTAACTGTACAAAATTTCTGATTCTGGAATAGAATTGCGTTTGGTACCGTATTCATTGATTCTGTTCCAAATCAATTTATTTTAATTTTTAAATAATTTTTAAATAATTTTTATAATTTTTTTCTTTTTATCTTTTTCCTTTTCTTTTATTTTTTTCCTTTTATTTTTATTTATTTTATTTTTTTCCTTTTTTATTTTTATTTTTAAATTTTCTTTAATTTACTTTTCCTTTTCTTTTTTCCTTTTCTTTTTATTTATTTTTTTCCTTTTTTTTAATTTTTTTTATTTACTTTTTTTATTTTTATTTTTAAATTTTCTTTAATTTTCCTTTTCTTTTCTTTTTTCCTTTTCTTTTTATTTATTTTTTATCCTTTTTTTAATTTTCTTTAATTTTCCTTTTCTTTTATTTTTTCCTTTTATTTTTATTTACTTTTTTTTTATTTTTTATTTTTCTTTAATTTTCCTTTTCTTTTCTTTTTTTCCTTTTTTTTTATTTTATTTTATTTTTTCCTTTTTTATTTTTCTTTTATTTATTTATTTATTTTTTATTTTTTCTCCTATTCTTCTTTTTTATTTTTTTTCTTTTTTCTCCTATTCTTTTTTTCTTTTTCATTTTTTTTTTTATTTTTTTTATTTTTTTTTTCAGGCCAGACGAGAGCCTCCGGTGAGCCCGTCGGACCAATTGGCGGTGATCGGCGACGGCGGACGGTGGCGGGCGAGGGTTGCGGGATGGCGGCCAATGAAGAAAAAGAAAAGAGAAGAAGAAGACTTTTGATTCTCAAATTGATTCTCGGAACAAGAATCAATTTTTTTTTGATTTTTGATTCTCTTCCCAATCTGTTCCTGGGAACAAATTTGGTCCCGGGAACAAAAAGTTTACCAAACGCGATTCTCGTCCGAAACTGATTCTGGGAACAAAAAATCAGAATCAGGCACTGTTTGGATGGTTACCAAACAGGCCCTTACTGAAACTTTATTCATGCGCATGAATCTTCCAGGTTATTTACCTATTGATGCGAACTATGCCAGACAAGGGCACATTCTGCTGAGAAAAGAGAAAAGAGAAAAGGAGAGTTCAAGTGGGACAGAAGAAAGTCTTTTTTTATTTTCTAATCCAAGGAAAAATAAATAGGAAAGTTCAAAGGCTTTCCTCTACTCCAGTGGTGGCGGTGAAGGCAGGGACTGCAAAATGGAATAAAAGACGACAGTTTGAAGCTGTTAAAAAGTGGAGAAGTCTCCACTTTTTCACAGCTTTCGAAGTCACAGCTTCAAACTGTGGTATTTAAGAACCACCAGTGATGTCCCCGCCTTCACCCCTCGCGGCGCCATGGATCTTACGTCCATTGTCTCTATCCTGGTCGACTTCATCATAGTGAAATACCAGGGGAAGTTGATTTCGCCCTTTGAAACCCACCGCGTCGCCACTAGCGTCGCCATCTGCAGCCTGCTCCTGCATTTCTTTTTGGGGCGTGTCACTAAGCAGGCACCGCCTTCTAGCGGCCCTGCTCCTTGTGATGGTGCAGCGCGCCTCCTTTTCCACTTCAACGGTTTGACATTGGTGTTTTCACTCACGTTGTTGCTGCTCCAAGACTCCTTCCACTCCGTCCTCTGATTCGTGCTGTTCCTAGTGCTTTCCGTGAATCTGTTGCCGGCCCCATTCAAAAACTTTGTATGTGGTTTTACCGCAAACTTGTCCTCATAATAAATTTTGAATTTATTTAGACCAATCAAGGTCCTACCTTGTTTGGCCTTTTTCCGAGGCATAAAAGGAAAAAAAAAATGAAGAATAAGAAGAAGACGACAAAGTTCTCTTTTTTATTATATTTATTCTCTCTTGCTAGGGTGTGCGCATGTATGGATGTGCGCATGTATGGATACATAAACCTCTCTTCAAAAACTTCTGAGTCTCCCTTATTGATTATCCCAATGTAGTTTCTTTGTGAACAAGACTTTTTTTTTTTATTGATCCTACGCTAATCCTACTCTAACACTTACTCTCAGACTTTTGTCCTGCCTCTTTGCAGGGCGTGAGAGTCGAAACTCACTCCTGAAATGAAATTGTTTCCACCCCAATCCCCTCTGAGAATGTGGGGATTTGAACCCTCAACTTCCCCATTCTAAGATGGAAGGGTGGTCACCGGAGCGAAGTCATCAGATTTTTCACTCATGCCCTTCCCCGTTCCTTCCCCCTTGTACTCACCCCTCATCCCCCGCTGTGCTTTCACGTGGCCTTCCCCCATTTCTCTTTCTTCTTTAAAAGTTTCCACAAGTATTCCTCCCGTATACCTTGTTTTTCTATTTTCTCAAAAAGATGATATTTATTATTCAATTTGGATGAAATAAAGATTATGGTGCACACGTAATTTTCATCTGTGATGTATCATTTTCATTCCACTAATTTGTATGTTTCCTTTGCTAAAATTTTGAATTATTATACTAATCAAGGACCTACCCTGATTTGAACTGGTTCAAGTCCTTTTTTTGAGGCAAAAGAAGAAGAATTCTCTCTTTTTATCATATTTATTCTCTTCTACTAGCTGTGCGTATGCATGGATACATAAACCACTCTTAAAAAACTTCCTGAGTCCCCATTATTGACTACACCTCTCTCTCTCTCTCTCTCTCTCTCTCTCTCTCAGAGTTTCCCAAGGGTCTTAGGGGAGGCTTCGATGTGACCGCAACAATGGTTGGACCATGTGGCATCAAATGATGATCCTATGTCCAGGTGTGCGTATGAGATCTTAATTAAAGTTGCGAATTTTTTTAAAAGAAAATCAAGGCAGAATGAGATTAAAATTAAAGTTGGGCATCTTTTCAGGAAATTAGCCCATAAAAAAGTCATGCTTCCATCAACAATCCAAGGCGTCTTAAATCTATTTTCACAATATTTCATCGAAAAGATATCCCGCTTCAAAAGTATTTTATGAGGATTTAATATATGCAAAATCATAGAAATAGATGAGTTCGTGCTTAAAACATGGCAACAAACAAATGTTCATGTCGCAATATATATTGAGAACTATGCTAGAGGTGAGGATAGGTCATGGGGGGAAATGTTGGCCTAATCAAGGCCTCTTTAATGAGGAAAAATGCCAGAAAAGTTTAAATCTATTACATTTGTGTCAATCTAATCTTAAACCTCTAAGTTATAACAATTTAATCATAAATTTTTGCTAATTCAATCCTTCAAACTAATTTTAACTGAAAATTGCTGATATAGACTTCAGTTATTCAACATGACTCAGTTGGGCAAGTTGGCCTCACTTGGGTGAGGATCACCGGCTCGACCAAGTGACAGCGATCCTCGATGAGGCCGCCTTGGCCTGGGTGAGGGGAGCCCTCGCCCTCGCCCTCGCCCTCACCTAGGCTAGATTTGGTGAGGCCAGCCCGCTCAACTATTGCCTATGAATGAAAAAAGGAAGAAGAAAGGAAAAAAATTGTAAAAATATTAAATTATTATTCTAATTATTTTTTTCACAACCGTTCACATAAGCAATATCCAGTTAAAATTAATCGGAATTACTAAATTGGCACAGTTATAAAGTTTAGGACTAAATTTAGATAAATACAATAGGCTTATGATTTCCTTTGGTACTTTTCTCCCTTTTGAACATAACCAAATAAAAAATAAATCGGACAGTTCAAGGCCTTCGTTCACTCCATAGCGTCGTAAGGGGTGAGGGTAGGGACATCATTTGATATTTGTTTTTTCATGGAAAGTGGCATAGGACATAATTTTTTTTTGGTCTGGGCATAGGACATTGTTTTTATTTTGGGTGCTGCGGGGCCTCGTGAGGGATGAAAAGACGGGACGTCATTTTATACTCTTTCTTTTGGGTGAATTTGAACACTATATTTTGGATAAAACATTTTATACTCTTTCTTTCAGGTCCAGAAAATAAAATGAGACACTCTCTTTCCTGGATGTTGCGAAAACACTTTTCACTCTTTTGCTTTTGGTGGAAACATTTGCTAAACACTTGTTTCCACTAAACACTTCTCACTCTTTTGCTTTTGGTGGAAACATTTGCTAATCACTTTTCACTCTTTTGCTTTTGGTGGAAACATTAGAGTATTCTATAAAATGACATCCCCATCTTTTCATCCCTTACGACGCCATGGATCTTACCTCCATCATCTCTATCCTGGTCAACATTATCCAAGTGGCTTACCAGGGGAAGTCGATTTTTGAAACCCACCCCATTGCCACCCGCATCGTCATCTGTAGCCTGCTCTTGCATTTCTCTTTGGGGCGTGTCGCTAATCGGGCACTGCCGCCTCGCGGCCCTGCTCTTTCTTGGGATGGAGCAGCGCGCCTCCTCTTCCACTTCACTGGTTTGACATCGGTGTTTTCGCTCGCGTGGTTGCTGCTCCACGACTCCTTCCACTCCCTCCTCTGGTTCGTGCTGTTCTTGTTGCTTTCCGTGCGTCTGTTGCAGGGCCTCATTCAAAAACTTTGGCTGTGGTTTTACTGCAAACTTGTTCTCATGATTATTCGTGCGGTGTGCTCCCATGTATGGCATGGTGGAAGAGCGCAGCCACATTTGCCACACCCAGTTGTGGATCTGCATTCCATGCCAGAAGTCTGAGCACTGTAGTTGTTCGACTATTCCCTGCTTGGAAGAAGTAATTTTAATTGTCTTTAAATCAAATGATTAGTACGTTAGGAACCTAAGCTAGTTTTGTATAAGATAAACTTGGGGTTTTCTTCTCTTTATCTGGAGCCAAACCCGTAAGGAATCCCCAAGCCTTCGGCATCAAATTATCTCCCGATCATAAGAAAGGAGAGCAGGGAAAAAGCAAAAACTACGTATGTATCTTTCCTATTCCTAGCCATGAACGGTGATGGACCTTGTAGTGACTACATATGTTTAAGATAGGCTAAGCCCTCAAAAGAAATTAGGATCGATTGTTATCGAAGAGATTGAAGATGACCTCAACAACTGTTACGATGAGTAGAATGGTCATTTCTAGTGGCCATATAAGGGGTAGTAATGGTTCTTGAGGTTAAAGCTTCTGACCTCTTTGAAAACGTTGTTGAGTGTTGTAGATTTCCCTCTTTTTTCAGTGAATCTCTTTGTAGCTTTCTGTTTAGCTAGCGGATGGATGTGTCATTTTACGTTCTTTGCTGGTGTACTATGGTTTTGCTTATTTATTCATATGAACTGGGATAAATTGATGCCTTGGATACATGAGTACAGCTGCAATTTCAAAAGTTCTGTTCTATTAGCACTCCAGGTATTCATCACTCACCCTTTAATCGTTTCGTTTAATTAGAGCAGATTCTAAAATGCGAGGATACAATGATAAACATGAGATGAGACATCAAAATTTGAGATTTTATTCATACAGAATATTGATAGATAAAATGAAAAGACAAATAATCCGCATAATTAATTTTTTAACTTTTGAGAATGCTTTTATCTGATGAAAAAAAATGGAAATTCTCAATATGAATAGAAATTTCAAAATCAAGCTTTATTGTATGCCGATTTGAACATTTTGCCAATAACCGGTGCTGTTTTTCCTTTTGACCGAACCATTTTTCACACGACCTTTCTCGGTCTAAAAGATGCATTTGCAAAACTGAAATTGATTCCCAAAAGAGCATGGAAAAAAGCGTTTTCCGAAGGATTTCATTAATATACGAAAATCAACGGTCGCGATTGTTTTGGTGTTGGAACCAAAACTGGAGACAGCATATACGGTGGTATGGAATGGGAAGTCGCCACGTGGCGCGCCGGACGCTGGTGGCTGGCGACGGCGGAAGAGAGGATGGCCGCGGCGGCGAGCCTCTGCAACCGCATCCCCTCTCCGTTCCTCGGCCGCTTCCCTCCTCCTCCTCCTCATCCCCTCGCCGTCACTCTCTCTCTCTCTCTCTTCGTTTCTAGAGTTTCGAGCTGACTCCGCGTCTTCCACGGAGTTCGCTTTTTACTGTCTTCAAGTTGCGGATTCTTCTTGAACGAATCCGAATGTTTTGCTCGAAAAGATGCTTCCTTTCTTGTGTTTCGCGCGCCTGCTTCTTTAATCTCACGACGATTTCTCATTTTCTCCTTCTTCTTCTTCTGCACCCGCGGTTTTTGAATTGAGGAGTTGTTGGTTGATGATCGGAAAATGTGATGCTGTCACCCAAATCCAAACCCCTCTCTCGCTCGCGCAGTCGCCCAAATCTCCCCCAAACCTCAGCTCAAACCGCGAATGGAAGCCTTGCTAGCTATGTAAATGTGTTTGGACGACTTGTTCATTGGTTAGGAACGAATGGTTGTTTCACTCTCAAATCTATATCCCTTGGTTGAAGTGTCTGCTAGCTGTTTGTGAAAATGCCCAAGCGAACTTTTGCGAAAATTTCCCTCTGGATCTACATATCTGAACGTCCATTGCGTATCCAAATCGTAATGAGCGCCTTTGATTCATTCATTTACTCTCGGTTTTTCATCTTTGAATACGAAAGTAAGAACGACGTAAGGATGTTTGTTTCTCTGTTTTCTCGCCGGTAGCACCCCAACTTCTTTTATGTTCATGTACCATGTGTCTCGGTGATCTATGACCTGTATACGTTGAATGGTTGGAAATCGTCATGGTGGATGGTGGTGGTGACTGGTGACTCCGGCGGTGGCTTGATCATGATCATAAGTGAACGATAGTGATGCTCGGTTGAAAAATATGGGCCGTGATGCCACTTCATTGAACTCATCAGCGACAAAAAAACAAAAAAAAAACACGGCCACAACACTACTTCTTATCACTGTTTCTTGTACGTTGGAGTTGCTTCCTCTCCATATTTTTCTTCTTTCTCGATGGGCTTCTTGCTTTAACTAGAAATTCAACTGCAGCTGATTATGATGTTGATTCAATCTGTATTTCTATATCAACTCTTTGTCTATTGCCGTGTCTGGCACCTGTACTGTTAACCTGATATTATAAGATTTCAGTAGTTTAAAAAAATTGACGTTCTTTGTAGCTTTCTGTTTGGCCAGCGGATGGATATGTGTCATTTTACATTCTTTGCTGGCGTACTATGGTTTTGCTCATTTATCCATACGAACTGGGATAAATATATGCCTTGGATACATGAGCACAGCTGCAATTTCAAAAGCTCTGTTCTATTGTTGAGTGATCCAAATCAAAATGAAAGATGTCAGCCTTCTCATCTCTGTCCCCTATGCACCATTACTGCTTACTAGCTGTTCCGATGATAATATAGTTTTAGATTTTCCTTGCGGAATAGAGTCGTTACATCGTATAGTCTTCATTTTACCTCTGAGAGGTGACAGCTAGAGCTTTGCCGTGGCAAATGCGTCAACTTGCAATGTAACACTAAGTTGTCTCACTGGCTGATTGGCTTTTGGCCAGGAGCTTGAATTGTTGCTTCAGTCAGACATTCAAGTTGCTGGGGCCAAGGTGAGAAAAAAATGCTGAAAAGTAGATTTTTAGTCAGGAGGCTTCAGTTCAATATAACTGAATTTTGGTTCACCGTAGACTTTAGAACCAAAATTTTCCCATCTTCATGTGCTAAAGGATTTACAGTTCATGTATGCAAAGCAAGATAGATAGGATGCCGATGCTCGAGACAAGTC
This sequence comes from Eucalyptus pauciflora, assembly GCA_007663325.1. Taxonomy (NCBI): domain Eukaryota; kingdom Viridiplantae; phylum Streptophyta; class Magnoliopsida; order Myrtales; family Myrtaceae; genus Eucalyptus; species Eucalyptus pauciflora. The sequence continues at coordinate 105,741 of VMYD01000257.1, read as the reverse complement.
TGTACAAAGCACATCTGTCGTGCGTGTATGTGGAAGTAATTAGACCAGCAAACTTCCTGACAAGTTGATTGATCATCAAATTATGCATCCCCAATTTAATACTCCGATTCATAACATAGAGCACACAAGTATTGCACTTCAGAAATATGTTTTTCATCTGCTTTTACTGCAGAGAACAACAATCTTGGATGTCAACTGTAGTAGTGAGTCCAATTGGCTTGCAAAAGAAGGCAAGTTGAAACATCAAACAGAAACGTGTTCTCCTGACTCCCAAATTCTTTTCATCTTGGTAAGTGCCTCCCCAACTCTGCAACTACATGCACTTTACTTGTGGCTCTTCAAGACGAGCATTGCATGTCTTTTCTTGAGTACCTGCAACTATGTGCTCATTATTTCCACTTTTTTTCTGCAGAATTGCAATTTTTTTTATCTAGTTCAGCAATAGCAGGGTCTTCAGGTACTTCCACTATTCTAGTAACCTGTAGTAGAAATGTTTGGTATTAGCGCATTTTGTTTTAATTATTACTTATTGCAGACGACGAGTCTATATATATGCTGCTAAAATGAATATGGCTATCCACCACATCACATGGCAGCATCTTGTATCAATTTATTGGCTATAAGTCTGTTAAGTAAGAGAGCACTTCTGTGATGAAAGCGCACTGTGGGTAAAACTCATTTGTTATGAGTTAACAGTGGGGAAGGGTAAGCACCCAGATTTGGGTCCCTTATCTTCTCACAAAGGTCACAAAAGAACTCACTGGTATCATCTTCGATGAACGAAGCATAAAGCGTGAGTTGATGGAAGTTAATGGCAATCTTTAGTGTAGTTGAAGGCAATCTGTGATGATTAAGGTTGCAATGCACACAACCGTAAAAGTCAAACCTGCAAAATTTACTACAGACACTGCATAGGAAGCACAGTTCGGAAGATCTAAATTAAGAAAGAGTACATGCTCGTGGAGGTGATGTTTCAAAGTGGGCCTTTCAAAAGTGCATGGAATGTTGAAGTCGTAGTCACTTTCCATGCAGCGAAGGACAGAGCGTCAACACTCTTCACGGCATATGTCAACAGCGCTCCTTCCTGATGCAAGAAGAACAAGGATGTGCGGGGTGAACAGGTTGTTGCATGAGTGAGGGCGATTCAGCACATGATTTATGGGGCAAAAAAGAGCAGCCCAGGTTCAGCCAGCGATAGATGCACACAATATGAGCCTGGCACGCACCATCCTTCGTCTGACGGTTCCAGCAGCCGAGGATGATCAGGCAGAGGAGAAAGAAGAGGCAATCAAGCCAACCATGGACCTCGCCTGGTATGTTCTTTTCACAAGCTTTGCACCTGATTCTGCTTTTGAGCTTCGTGAGGAAGACCAGTGGATGCTGATGGTCGAAGTGGTAGAAAGCCGAGTCCTTCTTGCCCTCCAAATCTCGCGAACATAGAGTTAAAGCCGTGTCCATGTCGAGGCTGAATTTGCAATCGCTGCAGTGGGAGACCATGGTAAGCATTAGAGGGTGTCAAAGAATGGGTCAGTCTAAAGGGGTCCATGACCCATTTTTTGACTCATATTCTGAGAAGTGGGTCATACAAGTTATTCAAACTTTTAAGGGCCAGGCTTAAATAGATTTAAAAAGACTTAAAGTTCGGCACGACGACAAAATTTGGGGGCTCGACGGTGGCGTTGTGGGGCTGGGACAGAGGTGAGACTGTATCGACTGAGTTGGACATGCAACGAGGTAGAGTACTCATCTTCCTTCTCTCAACGCAGCAACTGGTTGATGGTCAGGCCTCCAATCAATGTGAACAACACCACCTTGTTTCTCTCCTGTCCTTGTGCTTCTAGATCTACTCCGCTTCTCTGCACGCTTTGCACTTCTAGATCTTCCTTCACTTCTCAGTCTCTCTGTATTGTGTTAAGAGAGAGCCTTGAAGTCGAACTATTATTGAGAATTAAAGGGGTAGCACGTTCATTTGAAGAACCAATTTGTCTCAAGCCCCAATTATAAGCCCAATAAAAAAGCACCCATGGGCTGTTCTTTTTTGTCGATATGGCCAAAATTACCCCGAAAAGAAAAATATATATGTGGGCAAAGCGAGTTGGGCTGGGTTGGGTTGGATTAGGTTAGGTTGGGTCCAGTGGAGATTGAATGTGGATTTGGAAGCGCACCGGTTCATGAGAGCAAGGGTATTTGCTTGTCATCGAGTAAGATTCAGCATCCTTCACCTGGCAAAAATATCAGTAATACCAAGGTCTTCAGGTACTTCCACTATTTTAGCCAAAGATTGTTTAAGTTCGGGGAAATTTTTGATCAATTCTAATTGAGTAACGTACGAGATGGACCGGGAAGACAATGCGTCACGAGGGAACTTTCCACCCAGAGAAAGAGACGGCCATGTCGAACCAGATTGGACTCAATATCCTATCGTTGAACTTTGACTTAGCATGCATAACATAATTCATGAAATTTTGAATTATTCAATGTGACTCCTGAATTTTACCCAAATATGGAATTTGATTTATGAACTTTTGGTATTTGTTCAATTTAATCATTGAACTATATGAAAATATCCAACATGGGGGCAATATTGAATATTTTAATATAATTTAAAGATTAATTATATATAAAAATCAAGGGATCACGTTAAATAAATTAAATTTTTGGAAATCACATTGCATGTTAGCACAAATTTCTAAGATCACAATGGACAAATCAAAAGTTCATGTACATATATAATGAAAATATATTTTATTAGCTAATTATATCAAGTGATATAATAGAACCAAAATTTCTGTATTTTCCTTGTTGCATGACAATTAACATGATCTATGTAGCACTAGCAATCTCATGTATGATCGATCCAGGTATGCCATCGGACTATAAAATATTGAGGTTGCAAATATTAGGATCACTTGAAATAATACCAAATGGGTAGTAAACGCTCCATTCGGCTTCGTGCAACAAATATGTTTTAAACTGTACTTTTTTGTTTTAACAAAATCATATCATGCAATGCCTTTCTTAACATATAATATATTACTTTTAAGACATCAGTTTACAAATTTATAGAATATCACGACTTACCTTGAACCAAAATCCAAATCGAAAGTTACACCACTCAAAAATTTTCAAAATGCTATTGAATGCGACGCCATATTCAAACTTATGTGTCAACTAACCTCAACTAAAACTTTAGTAGGCAATGCCATATTCTTGAGTCAAATCGTTCACTCGACAAAAGAGCTATTAATAACTACTTTGCAAACAGAGTCAACCTCAATTCAGAACTCCAATTCAAGAGAGCTTACTTTCAACAGAAAACTCTTTCGAATTATTAAGGATATATTTGGTAACGTTTTTGTTCAAAAATTATTCCAAGAAACAGAAATAGAAAAAACTATTTCTGTTCCGGGGAATAATTTTTGAACAGAAGAACGCGTTTGGTAAACTTATTCCTAGAATAGAAAAAGAACATGAACACGTTTGGTCTTGTATAATTTTTTTGTTTCTTTTAATTTTTTAATATTTTTATTTTATTTTTTCTTCCTTTTGGCCGGTCACGCTCCGGAGAGGTTGCTAGCCTCGGCCATGGCCGGCGACCGGCCAAAGAAAAAAGAAGAAGAAAAAAATATGAGAGAGAAAATGGGTTCTCGAAAGTGTTTCAGGAACAAGAAACAAGTTTTTTTTTGTTTCCTGTTTCTGTTCCAAATTTGTTCCCAAGAACAAAAAAATAGATTTGGAATAAAAACGCAAACAAACACATCTATGTTCTTTTTTTGTTCCCCAGAACAAAAAAACAGGAATTGTGTTCATTAACAAAAAAAATGAATACAAACAAACACCCCCTAAGAGACCATAAAGCCAAAAGATGACTGGAGAAGGGCAAAATTCATTGTTAAACATAGCAATTGGGAAATTGTTTCTAACAGCATACACAACTTTAAAAATTAATCACGACCAAACCATAAACCTAAATCAACATTCATGAAGTCTTTTTTTTGGTAAAAGGTAAGTAGAGCATTCATGAAGTCCTGCTATGCAACACCCTAAAATTTCTTTAGAACATAATTTAACAACTTGAAAACATCTAAAACCAACCTGGCAACGTAGAATCCATACAAAACCTAATTTATAGATTAACTACAAAAATTTCTTCCATTAGATAAATAAAAGTTTCGAATCCTTACCAATTGCCGTGAAACAAAAATAATCAGGCTTGACCAAGCCTCTCAAATGTGCATGCACTGAGAGCCCCCTTTGTCTTGAGAAAATATTGAATATACTAGAGAGGCTAACTCAACAAATCACCAATCCATTCATTGGGTGATACATGTCGCGTTGGGCCTATCTTCCATTAATTTTTCTCTATCTTTTTCTTGATTTCTCCGGACTCTACTTTCCGTCTTTCTTTCTTTCTTTTTTATTTTCTTGGGTTCTTCTTGGTCAGACTCTGTTTTTTTTTTTTCTCTCTTTCTCTTCCTGCTCTAGAAATGCCCTTGTGATGGCATCAACTAAAGCAAGACTGAAGCAAGACCAAAGAAGGGCTTAAACGAAACACTTGGGCTTGGGCTTACTGTTTTGCTCTTATTTATTATGGTTCTCAAGCCCGGTTATTGAAACTTTAATCATGGACATAAATCTCTTAGGTTGTTATGTATTGATGCTCAACTATGTGGAATGAGAATAAGGTTACTTTGCCCGATTTTAAGAAAATTGAATGGGGTGAGACGATTGGGGTGAGGATGTTTAGTTTCAATTATGAGGTTCGACTTTCGCATTTTGGTAAGAAAGAAAGGAGAATTAGGCTCCGTTTGTTTCAATTGATGCGGTGGACTTCATCAAAGAATTCAAGTAGGAAAAAACAAAGCCTTTTTTTTTTAACCCAAGAAAAAATAACTAGGAAAGTTCAAGGGCTTTCCTCCACTGTCCACTCCAGTGGTGGGGATGAAGGTAGGGACATAAGTGCAGTTCGTTTTTTTTAATATTATAAAAAACGACAAAACTATTACAACTGCAACAAATGGAAAAATAAATTTCAAACCGGTACATTAGTTAACTATTACGCATCATTCAACTCAATAATTAGATAATAAAATTTAACGGAAATTAATATATGGTAAATTTATCATAAGTATAATAGTTTGGATAAAATTTATCAAAAATGTATTAATTTAGGATTTTTGATAGTTAAAAAATTAATTTATGATAAATATATTAATTTAGAGTTTCATTACATTAATCCTTTTTCTTTACACAAAATGCCCCGACCAGGGATATTTGCGAAATTTTGCCGTCGCAACTCATGCCTCGCGACGCAAAATTTCGCAAATATCCCTGGTCGGCAATAGTATTTGCGAAATTTTGCCGTCGCAAGGCATGCCGACCAGGGATATTTGCGAAATTTTGCGGCGCGAGGCATGAGTAGTCACGCCCCGGCCCTCTCTTTCCATGGGATAGGGACCCACCTCAAGTCCCCAGCCCCGCAACAGGTCCAAAATCTTCCCACGGGATTATATGCTATATAAACGATGTCCCTGCCTTCACCTCTCACGGCGCAATGGATTTTACCTCAATCGTCTCTATCCTCGTCAATTTCATCCAAGTTAAATTCCAGGGCAAGTTGATTTCGCCCTTCGAAACTCACCCCGTTGCCACTGGCATTGCCATCTGCAGCCTGCTCCTGCATTTCTTGTTGCTGCATCTCGCTGATCAGGCACCACCGTCTAGCGCCCGCGCTCCTCCTTGCGATGGAGCATCACCGCACCTCCTCATCCATTTCGCTAGTTCGATATCGGTGGCTTCGCTCGGGTGGTTGCTGCTCCACGACTCCTCCCACTCCGTCCTCTGGTTGTTCGTGCTACTCCTGTTGCTTTCCGTGAGTCTATTGCGCAGCCTCATTCAAAAACTTTATCTGTGGATTTACAACAAAATCGTTGCCATGATTTTCCGAGCAGTGCCGTCTCGTCTATGGCATGGTGGAAGAGCGCCGCCACATTTGCCGCGCCCGGTCGTGGATCCACGTTTTATGCTGGAAGTTTGAGCGCCGTAGTTGTTCAGAGCGCCGTAGTTCTTCGACTGTTCCTGCTTGGAAAAACTAATTTATATTGTGTGACCACTTTAAATCAAATGATTAGTACTTTAGGAAGCTAAGCTAGTTTTGTATAAGATGCACTTGGGCCTTTCTTCTGTTTATCTCAAAACATAAGGAGTCCCCAAGCCTTCGGCATCATCGAATTATCTCCCGACCATAAGAAAGGAGAGCAGGGAACAAGTAAAAACCACCTATGTATCTTTCCTATTCCTAGCCATGAACAGTGATGGACCTTGTAGAGACTAGATCTGTTTAAGCTAAGCTAGCCCTCCAAAGAAATTGGGATCTATTGTTATTGAAGAGATTAAAGATGACCTCAACAATTGTTACGGCAAGTAGAATGGTCTTTTGTAGTAGCCATATAAGGGGTAGTAATTGTTCTTGAGGTTATAGCTTCTGACCTCTTTGAAAGCATTGCTGAGTGTTGCAGATTTCCTTCTTTTTTTCTGGTGAATCTCTTTGTAGCTTTCTGTTTGGCCAGTGGATGGATTTATGTCATTTTACATTCTTTGCTGGTGTGCTATGGTTGTTTCGTTGACTTTGACCCCCCTCAACGAAAAAGAACTCCCTTTTGAGAAAATGCACCTCTCTCTCCGCCCTTCCGTACGCGCAATGAGTCCCATTTTATAGAGAAAAGACTCGAGCTTAGCAAACATATATTTTTTTTCTTTTCCTTTTCGGCTCGCGCACGAAATCCTTTTGATTATGAAGAGATTTTTGCCAGAAAAAAGAAAAGCAAAACTGTGACACTCGCGATATTTTCAAAGAATTCAGAAGCTTTAACCTCAAGAACAATTTCGACTTTATTTTGGCAACTAGTAACGACCATATGATAAGGTTTGACATGTGGCAATGTGATAATAAGGTGCTGCTATCTGAAAATGCTAGTAAAAGTGTCATTTTTCATGAACATCCCTCTTTCTCTCTCTTCAGTAAAGAAAAAACTTCAAAATCTTTTGGTCTAGTAGGATCTTAGGTAACCTTGAAACAACCAATGAAACATCTCCCCATTCTACTCCTCGCAATAATTGTCGAAGTATTTTTGGTCTTTTCAATAGCATTTGCCCTTCCATTGATGGTAACAATTTTAAGTATCTGCCACCGAATTAGCAGAAGCATTTGACAGTGCTGCCATCTTAAGTTATAGAGTCAATCACCTACTTAGCTTCATTCATTGTTTGACTTATTATCATGATTCTCTCCTGGGAATCATTTTTTACAATAAGCATTTAGGCTTGTAAATAAATAAGAAGATAACCAACTTCCAAGGTCAAATCAAATGATGAACGAACCACATGAAAATTAAAATAGATATAATTCGGACCACCTATAGGAATCTGTAGGGATTTGTGTGTGAGACCGCTATCCATGAGCTGACACTTGGGACTCACCCTTGACTATGGAATGCAGAGGGGAAAGATAGCATGTCACCAAACCGAGGCAAGGTTGACCACCCTACTGCCAGTGGGATGCCTTGCCAGCCAGGCTTCTAGAGAAGAGGAGTTTTGGCGAAGCCAAGCCGATTTTGGGCAACCAAACCCTGCAACTGATGAGAAGTTCCTATGGATTAAAGGATAGGATACGTAATTGATGAAGTAGATAGAAACAATTGCCCGACAAGGAAGAATAGTCAACCAAGAAGAGAAAGATACTGTCGTCTGTGACACATGCTTTCACTGGAGATGAATCATCTATTGCTCTTTCCAGTTTCCATGGCCAACAACATTTATCACACATGCTTTCACTGGAGATGAATCATCTAAAATTGACACGATTCACGGCAGTGGGTTGGCCGCGGAGCAAAGACCAGCACGGGAGACATTCCAAGCAACTACAACTTCCGCTTAGGTTCCGGAGACTCAATGCATGATCGCCAAGGCAATTTAGGAGATAAAAAAGCATTTTGAATGGAGTTAATAGTTGCTGAGTGTTATCAACGCGAAGCAAATGAGGTAACATGAATTGTACCCCACTCCCATATTTTTTTATGTTGTATTTCAGTGTTCATTTGTACATTTTTTATTTTATTTAGTTATGCTTTAATGCAATTGTTAATAAAACAAAAGTGGCCCATGAAAAGTTTCATATCTTGTTCATTTGAAGTCAGCTGCAATTATGTGAGGTCTTAAAAGTGCATTCACCTTGGGCTAGTCTATACATTCATCGGAAAGTTCTTATCCAACTTACAGTAAAAGTAACCTGCGTAAGACAATGTTGCGATAAAAGTTTTGTCATAATTGTTTAAAAAACCACGTTCACCTATTTTTAATTTTATGAGTTATTTTTTTTATTAGTCTGATTGCATTCACATGTAAAAGTAATGTTTACATTTGCCATTAAATACAATTCGTACAAGTAGTATGAGCCGAATATACTTTTTTCTAGTTATCAATTTCTCTATAAATGCACATGTTTTGCAGCAACCTTGATTCGTAAGCTATGTCGGTATGGCTCATTGAAGCATCAATTGTAATTAAACTTGTAATTTTCTTTTAAATCTTTGAATAGAACTTGATTTCATTTTCAAAAACTAAATAATTATCCACATTGGTTAATTTTGAAAAAAAATAAATACAAATTGAAGTTGTTATTGACCCAATTCACATATACAACCTACAACTTCAACTAATTAAAATGAATTTAGATCCAATGGATAAAAAGTTGGCATTTGTACAAACTATGAAGACTAAGACCAAGGAGAACATTTCTAAGAAGAGCAAAACAAAATATAGAAGTGCTCTTCCAAGTAATTACAAGTAAACCTATCCAAATGATAGAATGAACTACATTTGGATGAAATAAAGATTATGATGCATATACATTTTTCATCTATGGTGATCATCTGCTCCTTTTGCTAAAACTTTGAATTTAGTATACTAATCAAAGTAACGGTTGGTCCAACCTTGATTTTAAACCGGGTCACACCCTTTTCTGGGGCAAAAAAGAAAGAAGACAAAATGCTCTTTTTTTTGTCATATTTATTCTCTCCTACTTGTGTGTTTACATGTATGTATATATAAACCTCTTTTCAATCTCCTTTATTGACTCTCTCTCTCTCTATGTTTGGACTTTGCGGCGTTACATGATAATCGTATGGCCACTCATGGGTAGAAATGGGGCCTTCATGAAAGTTGGGAACTTCTTTAAACAAAAAACCAATTCGAGTAGAATCGACATTAAAATTAAAATTTGAGATTTTTTTAGGAAATTAGCAAAATTCATACTTCCATCAACAATCCAAGGTGTCTTAAACCAAAGAAAATGCAATCTTTTGTAAGATAAAAACATATTTATGCAATATTTCACCAAGAAAAAAATGCCCGTTGCTTCAAAAGTATTTTGGTAGGATTTTGTATATTCAACAATTATAGAAATAGGTGAGTTCATGCATAAAACATGACGACACAAGGATGCTCATGTCACGATATATTATTTGCACAATAAATGGATAATTATAGAAAGGGAGGGGTGTCCATTATTGGAGTATGGAATTGGTAAGATTGCAATGATATAGAGAAACAATAATGATGTCATTTATCTATTGCTACACCCCAATTCAATAAAATAAGGAAACAACACTACCATGGTGTAGCGACCTAATCTCAGGTGAAGTGGCTAATGGATTATTAAATTTAAACTTAGCTTGGGCTCTCCCAAGCCCATAGCAATTTACAACTTAGATTCAAATTCTTGACATATAATTGATTTTTAATTAAGAGTTGCCACTAATCCATTTTTGGAGGGTCATTAGAAATCCAAGTAAAGTAACGGGAAATTTACTTTACTCTTGCAAACTAAAGATTGTGAGTTTGGGGACTTGATTACGTTAGATTTCTCTGACGCCCTTTTGGTATCTTTCTTTTTTATTTTGAAAAAAAAAATATTTACAGGCAATTTGAATTGATTTACGCAAATCACCAATTTAATACCCAAGAACGCAATAAATTACAAGACTTACCTTGTAGCAATGAAAGCATCTGTAATGTTAACTCAAAATTCATATCAAAAGCCCTAGATGTGATTATTAATTAACACACAGTCACTCAAATTTTTAAGAATTTTTTCTTGTTTAATAAAATCTAATATATGTGTAATGCAATCTAACCGAATGATCTAATTCTAACGATGGGCAATTTCTAATTAAATGGACCTAACAACAATCACTAAATGACAAGCTTTTCATGAACCTAATTCTATATGACATGTGCATGATATTTTTTTATGTATTTTTTTTATAAAAAATCGTAATTAAAAATCGCTAAAAATAAAAATCTAACTAAAGTGAGATATTATATATTTTAAGTTAGGAAATAAACTAATCTAAATCCTATCTTAACTTAGAAATTTTCTCAACATGCAATTTAATTCCAAGATACCATCTAATCTTGATATCATCTAAACATGCATTCTAAAGATACCTAACTATTCTATCATGCAATTCTATTTAGGAAATTAATTGTAATCTACATGATATGCAAATGCAATTTTTTTTTGTATTTTCGGGATAAATAAAGTAATTAAAAGATAAGCACCAAATCATTCACGGTCATCAAAGACATTATCCATTTTTTGAATTAGGAAACAATATCTAATCAATTTGATTATTTCGCTAATAAAATCGATAAATTGATTTTAAGCCCTAAATATCAAAATATCAATTTTATTCATGCGTGATTAATTATTCCATCTAAAGCCTTATAGATGGAATAAAAAATCGACATGTAATTGCGCCTTAGGCAATAATCTTAATTGGAAATACACCTATCATTTAAATATGCATATTGAAAAGCATATTTTAGGCAATAAAATATCCAAATCAAATTTAGATAAGATAATCACCTAATTCCGCAAATAATATTACCAAATTTGAACCGAACGGAATCCGCTCAACGGGTGACCGACGTGTGTGGTGGTGCTCAGTTAGCTACGAGGACGGGCAGCTGTGGGCGGAGGGCGGCGATGGCAGACGGAGGCGCCGGTGTTCGGAGCTCCGGCGAGGGGCAGGAGGGCGGCAGCTAGCAGCCGGAGTCGCGGGTGCTGCAGCAGGGGCGCGGAGGCGGTGACCGGCAGAAGGATCGGGCTGCTGGCGCGGCGGTGCTCACGGGTTGCTGCAGCGGTGGCGGACGCGGGGGGCGCGGCGACCGGCTCAGGTTGCTGCAACGGTGGCGGGCGCGGGGGCGCGGCGACCGGCTCTTACAGAGGCGCGGCAGAGCAGGGGCGCGGAGGTGCAGGTTGCAGCAGCGGCAAGCGGACTTCGGGGGACGCGGCAACTGCTGGTTGCAGGAGCGGCGGTGGCACGGTGAGCAGGGGCGGAGGCACGGGAACCGGCGAGGAGCTGCACGAAGAAGAAGACCCTGTTCTTTTTTTTTTCTCTTGTTTTTCTCTCTCATCCGTCCACTCTCACGTCCCTCCTCTGAGAAAATGCACCTCTCTCTGCATCCCTTCAGAAAAAGACAAACCCCCTTCTTCGTTGACTTTGACCCCCCTCAACGAAAAAGAACTCCCTTTTGAAAAACTCCTCCGCCCTTCCGTACGCGCAATGAGTCCCATTTTATAGAGAAAAGACTCGAGCTTAGCAAACATATATTTTTTTCTTTTCCTTTTCGGCTCACGCACGAAATCCTTTTGATTATGAAGAGATTTGCCAGAAAAAGAAAAGCAAAACTGTGACACTCACGATATTTTCAAAGAATTCAGAAGCTTTAACCTCAAGAACAATTTCGACTTTATTTTGGCAACTAGTAACGACCATATGACAAGGTTTGACATGTGGCAATGTGATAATAAGGTGCTGCTATCTGAAAATGCTAGTAAAAGTGCCATTTTTCATGAACATCCCTCTTTCTCTCTTCAGTAAAGAAAAAACTTCAAAATCTTTTGGTCTAGTAGGATCTTAGGTAACCTTGAAACAACCAATGAAACATCTCCCCATTCTACTCCTCGCAATAATTGTCGAAGTATTTTTGGTCTTTTCAATAGCATTTGCCCTTCCATTGATGGTAACAATTTTAATTATCTGCCACCGAATTAGCAGAAGCATTTGACAGTGCTGCCATCTCAAGTTATCGAGTCGATCACCTACTTAGCTTCATTGTTTGACTTATTATCATGATACTCTCCTGGGAATCATTTTTTACAATAAGCATTTAGGCTTGTAAATAAATAAGAAGAAAACCAACTTCCAAGGTCAAATCAAATGATGAACGAACCACATGAAAATTAAAATAGATATAATTTGGACCACCTATAGGAATCTGTAGGGATTTGTGTGTGAGACCGCTATCCACAAGCTGACACTTGGGACTCACCCTTGACTATGGAATGCAGAGGGGAAAGATAGCATGTCGCGAAACCGAGGCAAGGTTGACCACCCTACTGCCAGTGGGATGCCTTGCCAGCCAGGTTTCTAGAGAAGAGGAGTTTTGGCGAAGCCAAGCCGATTTTGGGCAACCAAACCCTGCAACAGATGAGAAGTTCCTATGGATTAAAGGATAGCATACGTAATTGATGAAGTAGATAGAAACAATTGCCCGACAAGGAAGAATCGTCAACCAAGAAGAGAAAGATACTGTTGTCTATGACACATGCTTTCACTGAAGATGAATCATCTATTGCTCTTTTCAGTTTCCATGGCCAACAACATTTATCACACATTTAGCTTTCATTGGAGATGACGGTACCAAATTTTTTGCTAACATAATTTGATTTACTTTATGATACCTGCAATCCTGCATATCTCATACAAAATGACTAACCTTCAGAGTCCAGAGAAGAATTTATTACCATTTGTATCTAAATCATAGGTTCAGTCCTCAAATCACATCGCATATTTCTCTTTAGCTCTTCAGATAATGACATATGTGATTATGCTCCAAGGTTATATGCTTGATCTGATCTGTTCTTGAGAAATTGCTCATTTTGAGCGCTGTAAAATCACTAAGACGTATCTATAAATACTCATCTTGAAGCTGCGCTATCATTTTATTTCCTGACAAACTTAGTCACTCATTGTCTGGAGCACTAAGTCTAACATGGTAGAAGTAAGACATGATCGATGAATGGACCCAAGAGGGAATGGCTTATCAAGGCTTGTCCATATTCCTAACAAACTTGGTCACAAGGAAATACGTGACCTCACTAGTCTTGTGATATAAATATTTCAATCAATATTTTGCATTTATATATGACAACCTTCTCTTACCAGTTGGATCCGTCAATTCTTAGTGCACGGCCCAAGATTGCTTGCCCTCCCAATGAGGACTCTCAGAATGTGGCCATCCAAATAATGCTCATGAGCATCCGCTCACATCCCATCATCTCGGGATGAAAAATAGAATCAAATGCAAAGCCTGCGAGCAAGCAATATTGGGGGAGGTCTATGGGTGCTATGCATGCATATTCTTTCCCCACAAAAGCTGCATCAAATCTCCCCCAGAGATGCAACACCTGTCTCTCCATGATCACCCTCTCTCTCTCTTTTGCTTTCAATCAATTGGAGGAGCTAAATGTAACGCCTGCCATGGTTTCCTACTGCAGTGAATGCAAATTCAGCCTCAACATGGACTGCGCGGCTTCAACTCTATGTTCACAAGACCTAGAGGGCAAGAAGGACTTGGTTTTTTACAATTTTGACCATCAGCACTCACTGGTCTTCTACATGAAACTCGAAAGCAGAATCAGGTGCAAAGCTTGTGAAGAGAATGTACCAGGTGAGGTCTATGGTTGTCTTGATTGCCTCTTCTTTCTTCCCTGCACGATCATCCTCTGCTGCTGGAACTGTCATATGAAGGATGGTCCATGCAAGGCTTGTGATGAATCCGTCAGATGTTTAACCTATCGCTGGCTGGAGCAGAGCTGCTCTTTTCTGCTCCATAAATCATGTGCTGAATTGCCCTCAGTTATGCAACAACCTGTTCACGCCACACATCCTTTTTCTTCTCATATTAGGAAGGAGCGTTGTTGACATACGTCGTGAAGAGTGTTGACGCTCTGTCTTTCACTGCATGGAATGTGACTACGACTTCAACATTTCATGCACTTTTGAAAGGCCCACTTTGAAAAATCACCTCCACGAGCGTATACTCTTTCTTATTTTAGTCTACAAAACTGTGCTTCCTATGCAGTGTCTCTGGTAAATTTTGCAGGTTCGACTTTTATGGTTTTGTGCAGTGCAATCTTAGACATCACAGATTGCCTTCCACTACAGTAAAAGATTGCCATTAACTTTCATCAACTCACACTTTACGCTTCGTTCATCAAAGATGATACCAGTGAGTGCTATTGTGACCTTTGTGAGAAGATAAGGAACCTGAGTCTGGGTGCTTATGTCTGCAATGAATGGCCCTGTCAATTGATTACTCATTTCAAATGTGTATTGCCCACCGTGCACTTTCGTCACAAGTGCTATCTTACTAAACAGACTTTAGGCAACAAATGGATACAATACCATGTGATGTGGTGAATAGCCATGTTCTTTTTTAACATCATATATATAGACTCGTCCTCCGCAGTAAGTAATAATCAAGAGAAAATGCTCCAATACCAAACATTTTTTTTATACAGGTTGCTGGAGTAGTGTAAGTACCTGAAGACCCTGCTACTCTAAACTCCATGAAAATATTGTTTCTGTAGGAAAAATTTGAAGAATGAACACACAATTGGAGGTACTCAAGAAAAGATGGGTAATGCTGGTCTCCAAAAGCCGCAAATGTAAGTGCATTTAGTTGCACAGTTTGGGAGGCACTTACCAAGACAAAAAGAATTTCCTTTCTGTTTGATGTTTCAACTTATGCTCTCTGCAGTAAAAGCAGATGAATATCATATTTTTTAAGTGCGAGACTTGAGTGCTCTACGTAGTGAAATAAAGTGTCGACACTGGGATGCATAATTTGATTGTGAATCAACTTGGCAGGAAGCTTGTCAGTCTAATTATTTCCTCAGATACCAAAATCAGATGGGTGTAGCTTATACAGACTTGTCTCGTGCATCTGCACACTATCTATCTAGCTTTGCATGCATGAACTATAAATTCTTTAGCACATGAAGAGTGGGAAAAGTTCAATTCTAACATCTACAGTCAACCAGAATTCAGTAATCTTGAGCTAAAGCCCGCCAGGAAAAAAAAAATCTACATTTCAGCATTATTTTCTCACCTTGGCCCCAGAAACTTGAATGTCATGCTACCACATGCATATACGCACACCGCTCCCTTCGTTTTTGTCCGTCTTCCATACTTCAGTTTCTCTTTGAAAAATTGTAAAATCAACGTGACTGAATTGCCAAAAAGATTATTATTCCCTCTCTCCCCCGAGTATTCTTTTTCCCGTATATATTTCGAAACCTTTGGTTGCATGTGCCGCTCTCCGGGGATCTTTTCGCTCGTCGGCACATTAATACAGTTTCATCAGAAGCTATCGGCGGAAATCAAGAACCCGCGGTAGGTTGGAGTCTACTCAGTCTAGCGATGTCTTGGAAAAACTAAAATTTATATGTAAAGATGCGAGAAGAAGTCTCGACTTTCCCACGCGCATTAAACGTCGGCATCAAGATATAAAAATTTCATCTCAGATCTTATATTAATCTGTATGGTATCTTAAACAAACATGCACGACCCAAACGATGAAAACAGGATGAATTTTTCTCGGCTTGCTTAGCTTTTGATCTAATATAAACCTGATTTTGTATCGATGTTTCCAAATTTTATTTTCAAAAAAAGATAAAAACTTTTTTAGATTCTATTTTTTATAATTACATCAACATAACCAACACTTTTTTAGATTCTATTTTTTATAATTGTATCAACATAACCAACACTTGTCTTTTTCCGAAGGGAGTTCTTTTTCGTTGAGTTCCACGACCTCTCTTTGCACCCCTTCAGAAAAAGAACTCAACGGAAAAATGTCACGTCAGCAGTTTGTTCAGAATTTCTCGCTGTTGACACTTGACTCTTCCATTTTTCTCCAATTTTAGCATTTAATTGTATCTCTTAAGTGTCCACCCGAACCAAATTTTGATAGTTGCAATGTTTGGCACTCTTTTATTTTGAGTTGGTATCATGAAAAATCTCAAATTGGTATACCCGTGATAAATTTACCTTAAATAACAAAAAAAAAAAAAAAAACTAAATTGGCCAAATTTATCTCAAACTAATTTTTGGACCACCGAAAATCTCAAACTGTTACATTTATGACAAATATATCTTCCGTTAAATTAGATTAATAGTATAAAAAACAACAAAACTATTACAACTACAACAAATGGAAAAGTACAATTCCAAATCAGTACACTAGACAATTGTTACGTGTCATTCAACTCAATAATTTGATAGTAAAATTTAACGAAAATTAATAGATGGTAAATTTATCACAAGTGTAATAGTTTAAATAAAATTATCAAAGATATATTAACTTGGGGTTTTTGATAGTTGAAAAATTAATTTAAGAAAAATTTATCATAAATATATTAGTTTAGATTTTTTCGTGACATTAATCTTTTTTCTTTATACAGAAAAAGTTAATCGGAAAGTTCAAAGACCTTCCTCCACTCTATGACGTGATGAGATTGAGGGCTGAAGACAGGAACAACATTGGAATATTTTTACAAAAAGATGATATATTAACGATGTCCCTGCCTTCACCCCTCACAGCGCCATGGATTTTACCTCCATCATCTCTATCCTCATCAATTTCATCCAAGTTAAATTCCAGGGGAAGTTGATTTCGCCCTTCGAAACCCACCCCGTCGCCACTAGCATCGCCATCTGCAGCCTGCTCCTGCATTTCTTATTGCTGCATCTCGTTGATCGGGCACCACTGTCTAGCGGCCGCGCTCCTCCTTGCGATGGAGCATCGCACCTCCTCATCCACTTTGCCGGTTCGATATCGGTGGCTTCGCTCGCATGGTTGCTGCTCCACGACTCCTCTCACTCCGTCCTCTGGTTGTTCATGCTGCTCCTGTTGCTTTCCGTGAGTCTGTTGTGCAGCCTCATTCAAAAACTTTGTCTGTGGCTTTACCGCACACTCATTCTCGTGATTATCCGTGTGGCACACTCCCGTGTTTGGCATGGTGGAAGAGCACAGCCACATCCGCCGCGCCTGGGCGTGGATCTGCGTTTATTACTGGAAGTCTGAGCACCCTAGTTGTTTGACTGACTGTTCCCTGCTTGGAAACTCTAATTTTAGTCGTATGACTACTTTAAATCAAATGATTAGTGCTTAAGGAACCTGAGCTAGTTTTGTATAAGATGCACTTGGGGCTTTCTTCTCTTTATCTGAAGCCAAAGCCATAAGGAATCCCCAAGCCTTCGACATCGAATTATCTCCCGATCATAAGAAATGAGAGTAGGGAACAAGTAAAAACCACCTATGTATCTTTCCTATTCCTAGCCATGAATGGTGATGCACCTTGTAGTGACTAGATCTGTTTAAGATAAGCTAAGTCCTCAAAAGAAATTGGGATCTATTGTTATCGAAGAGATTGAAGATGACCTCAACAACTGTTATGATGAGTAGAATGGTCTTTTCTAGTAGGCATATAGGGGTAGTAATTGTTCTTGAGCTTGAAGCTTCTGAACTCTTTGAAAACATTGTTAGAGTGTTGCAGATTTCCTTTCTTTTCTGGTGAATCTCTTTGTAGCTTTCTGTTTGGCCAGTGGATGGATATGTGCCATTTTACATTCTTTGCTGGTGTACTATGTTTTTGCTCGTTTATCCATATCACCTGGAATAAATTGATGCCTTGGAGACGCAAGCACAGCTACAATTTCAAAAGCTTTGATTTAACACTAACATCATTGAGTGATCCAAATCAAAATGAAGATGTGAGCTTTTTCATCTTGGTCCTGTATACACCGTTACTGCTTACTAGCTATTCCGATGATAATATAGTTATAGTTTGTCATTGAGAATGTGGGAGTCGTTACATCATTTAGTCTTCATTTGACCTCTGAGAGGAGACAACTCGATCTTTGCTGTGGCAAATGTCTTAATTTGCAATCTAGGATTATGTTGTCTCATTGGTTGATTGGTTTGTGGCCAGGAGCTTGAATTGTTGCTTCAGTTGGACATTCAAGTTGCTGGGCCCAAGGTGAGAAAAGAATGCTGAAATGTAATTTTTTTTTTTTTTCCGGGAGGCTTTAGTTCAAGATAACTGAATTGTGGTTGACTGCAGATGTTAGAACCAAAATTTTCCCACCCTGCTTATGCTAAGAATTTACAGTTCATGTGTGCAAAGCTAGATAGATAGTATGCAGATGCTCGAGACAAGTCTGTACAAACTACACACATTTGATGTCCGTATCTGAGGAAATAATTAGACCAGCAAACTTCTTGACAAGTTGAATCAAAATCAAATTATGCATCCCAATGTTAATACTTTGATTTATGACAGCACACAAGTCTTGCACTTCAAAATTATGATATTTATCTGCTTTTTCTGCAGAGAACAACAATCTTGGATGTCCACTGTAGCAATGAGTCCAATTGACTTGCATAAGAACGTGAGTTGAAGCATCATACAGAAAGGTAGGTTTTCCTGACTCCCGAAATCTTTTCTTCTTGGTAAGGGCCTCACCAACACTGCAACTACATGCACTTCACTTGTGGCTTTTAGAGACCAGCATTGCATATTTTTTCTTGATTACCTATTACGTGCTCATTCTTTTCAGGTCTATCCACAAGCCTAAATCTTTATTGCGGAAAAAAATTCCTTGGAGAGTTATTGTTAAATTATGTCTCGATTTTGAGTCTATATACGATACCCGATCCGTACAAATATTTACATGCTGAAATAAGAAACAACGTGCGCGGAGCATTTGATGAAAAGTGGCGTAGGACAGGAGCCGAAGGGATCTCGCTCATGATCTGCTCTTCACGTTGGAAATTGAAGGCATCCACAATCTTCAAGTTCAAGAAGAGGCGGAGAAAGAGACGTGCATGAAGGGTTCACTATTATTTAATTAGAGAATGGGGTTCTATTATTTTATTGAAGAAAGATGGAAAGCTGAAGGGGTGATCGTCCAATTCTTCTACGTCATTAATGCATGCACATGGCCATGTGCATGCATGCTTGTAGAAGAATTGGTTGGTCAGCACTTGTAGGCGCCGAACTCTCTTTCACGTTTCTCTTTTGTGGGCTTCTCTTGTATTTTATTGATAAAGAAAGAGGGATGGCAGAATAAAGAAATAGAGATGGCAGAGGCTATTCTCCTTCGCACGGTCACGCGCACACATCTCATTAATTGCATGGAGGCGCATGCTTGCAGATCGGCGCCGTTCTGACAACTCTGGAGTACAACTTTGATTTGTTTTCTTCCAGGCACCGATAAAAGGAGCGAGAGCTTCGGAGGACGATGCAAGCTAAAAAAGAAAAGAGCTTCGCAGAGAGCGAGAGAAAAGAGCTCGAGAAGAGAGTGAGAGGCTTGAGCTCCGAGAGATTTGTGCGGATTTGAGTCCAGTGAGTTGAGTTGTTAAACACTGTGGGTATCGGGTATATAGTAGGACTGGGAAACACTTGAGTATATGTGAGATTGTAATCCTGTAATTCTCCGATTTGATAGTGGATTATTTTGCTGGCTCTCCCTGTGGATGTAGGTTCCGACTTTCGGACCGAACCACGTAAATTTCTGGTGTCCTTGTTGTATTGTTCCTCGTTTTATTTCGATCGATTTCTATAGCTCCCGACATAATTGCAAAATACACGATCCGCTTCCGCTGCGACGCCGATTTACAACAATTGGTATCAGAGCTTTGCTTTTGCAATTATGTCTGGAGCAAGAGTAGAAATTGAGAAATTTAACGGCAGGAACAACTTCGGGTTGTGGAGCGTCAAGATGAAGGCGCTATTAACAACTCAAGGATTAGCCAAGGCATTGGAGGGCAAGGCTCAGTTGCCCGAAACAATGCGAGATGCCGAAAAGGACGAGCTAATGGAGAAGGCCATGAGTATCATCCTGTTGAACTTATCGGATGAAGTGCTAATAGAGGTGGCCGAGGAGGAGGATGCCGCAGCGTTATGGGCTAAACTTCAGGCCCTCTATGTCACGAAGGGTTTGAACAATCGCTTATATATGCTAAAGAGAATGTTCCAGTTCCGATACACTGAAGGTACGTCCATTAGATCCCACCTAGATGAGTTTAATAAACTCATGATGGACTTGAAGAATGTTGGCAAGATTTTAGATGATGAAGAACAAGGCATGATGTTGTTGGCGTCTCTACCGGAGTCATGGGAGCACTTTACCGACTCCTTGTTACAAGGGCGTACTACGATTACCTCAGAGGAGGTAAAATCTGCCCTGTTCTCAAAGGAGTGGCAGAGAAAGTTGCGTGATGACAGTCTAGCGCAAGATGTAGCGCGTGGACTGGTGATTCGAGGTAGAGACCAACATCGGAGGCCCATCAACAGAAGCCAAAGCAAAAGCAGGTCGAAGTCGCGACATAGAAAATCAAAAGGTCGCGTGAAGTGTTTCGAATGTCACGAGGAGGGGCACATAAGGAGAAATTGTCCAAAGCTAAGAAATAAAGGCGTTTGGCAAAATGCCACAAGTAGTGTGGCGAATGTTGCCGAGGAGAGTACCAGTGATGCCGAAGCTGTCCTATGTGTATCTACGAGTTCATCAGGAGATGAATGGGTGCTAGATTCTGGATGTTCCTATCATATGACTCCTCACAAGAACTGGTTCACTACCTACCAGACTGCAGATGGTGGTAGAGTTCTTTTGGGGAATAATGCAGCCTGCAAGGTTGTTGGGATAGGAACAGTTCGGATCCGAATGCATGATGGCGTAGAACGGACGTTGACAGACGTAAGGCACGTACCAAAGCTCAAGAAGAGCCTTATTTCTCTGGGTACACTCGATGACCTCGGGTGCAAATACACAGCTGAAGGTGGAGTGTTGAAGATCTCTCGAGGTGCCCTGACAGTGATGAAAGGGAAGAAGGTGAATTCTCTCTATCATTTACTGGGAGAAACCGTGACCGGAGTTGCTGCAGTTTCATCAGGTGAGTCAGACTCAAATTTGACTCAGTTATGGCATATGCGATTGGGACACATGAGTGAGGCAGGTATGACGATGCTGAGTGAGAAGGGGTTGCTGAAAGGTCAGAAGACAGGAAAGCTGGACCTGTGTGAGCACTGCATCTTCGGGAAGCAGCGTCGTGTTAAATTTGGTACAGCTCTACATTCGACCAAGCAACCAGTCGAATACATTCATTCAGATGTTTGGGGACCGTCTCCAGTTCCATCGAAAGGAGGTGCCAGATATATGCTAACATTCATCGATGATTACTCAAGGAAGGTATGGGTGTACTTCCTGAAGCACAAATCTGAGGTATTTGATCGGTTCAAGAATTTTAAGGCATTGATTGAGAAGCAGTCAAGTAAACAAATCAAGTGCCTGAGAACTGATAATGGCATGGAGTTCTGTGGTAAAGACTTTACTGAGTTCTGCCAAAAGGAAGGAATTGTGAGACACC
This sequence comes from Eucalyptus pauciflora, assembly GCA_007663325.1. NCBI lineage: Eukaryota > Viridiplantae > Streptophyta > Magnoliopsida > Myrtales > Myrtaceae > Eucalyptus > Eucalyptus pauciflora. The sequence goes on along the minus strand of VMYD01000257.1, from coordinate 84,180 downwards.
GCACAGTTCCTGGGACACCACAGCAGAATGGCGTTGCAGAACGGAAGAACAGAACTCTACTTGAGCGAGCTCGGTGCATGCTTTCGCATGCAAGATTGGGCAAGGAATTTTGGGCCGAAGCAATAAATATGGCATGTTACCTGATTAATCGATCTCCATCTTCTGCTATTGAGTGGAAGACTCCTGAGGAAGTATGGTCGGGGAAACCTGTTGATTACTCCGGATTACGAATATTCGGATGTCCTGCGTATGCTCATGCAAGAGATGGTAAGCTTGAGCCGAGGGCGAAGAAGTGCATATTTCTGGGTTATGCACAAGGGGTGAAAGGCTACCGGCTGTGGTGCACTGATCCCAGATCACCCGGTTTTCTAATCAGCAGAGACGTGATCTTCGACGAGACTGCAATGCTTCAAAAGAGCAGTCTTGAGACTCAACCAGCAGAGCGAACGGATCATGGTGTCAGAAGTGAGGTGGAGATTCAGGCGGAGTCTCCAAAGACCTCAGAGGTAACAGAGGAAGAGATTGCAGATGAGGCCATAATTTCTGAAGACGGTGATATTGAACAATCAGCAGAGCCACAACACAACATAGCCACGGGCAGACAAAGAAGGCAAATTAAACCACCGGTACGTTATGGTTATTCTGATATTGCCTATGCATTAACTGTAGGTGATGAGGTGGAGATGGATGAGCCTTCATCCTATTCTGAGGCGATGGCTAGTGCTGAGTCATCACAGTGGCTAGAGGCTATGAGTGAAGAAATAGAATCACTCTATCGGAATCAGACATGGGAGTTGGTCAAAGTACCCAAAAGTCAGAAGATTGTCGGTTGCAAATGGGTCTACAAACGGAAAGAGGGCATTCCCGGTGTAGAGTCAGCTAGGTTCAAAGCAAGACTTGTTGCGAGGGGGTATACTCAACGAGAGGGCATCGACTACAATGAAGTGTTCTCTCCTGTGGTAAGGCATACCTCTATTCGTGTATTACTTGCCTTAGTTACTGCACAGGATCTTGAGCTAGAGCAACTAGATGTGAAAACGGCATTTCTTCATGGTGAATTGGAGGAACGAATTTACATGAAGCAGCCTGAGGGATTTGCTATTCCAGGTAAGGAAGACCACGTTTGCTTATTGAAGAAATCTTTGTATGGACTGAAACAATCTCCTAGACAATGGTATAAGCGTTTTGATGCTTTCATGACTAGTCAAGATTATTCGAAAAGTCAGTTTGATAGTTGTGTTTATTTTAGGAGATTGGAGGATGGGTCTTTGATTTATCTGCTATTATATGTTGATGATATGTTGATAGCAGCTAAACATATGTCTGATATTGATGTGTTGAAACGGCAGTTGAGTGCTGAGTTTGAAATGAAAGAATTAGGTGCTGCTAAGAAAATATTGGGTATGGAGATTTTGCGTGACAGGACTGCAGGAACGTTGCGTTTGTCTCAAAAGAAATATATTGAGAAGATCGTTGCACGTTTTAATATGCAGTCGGCAAAATCTGTAAGTACTCCTTTAGCCGCACATTTTAAACTTTCTGACAAGTTATCACCGCAAACTGAGGAGGAGGAGGAACATATGTCCCGTGTTCCTTATTCTAGTGCAGTTGGTAGTATTATGTATACCATGGTATGTACTAGACCTGACATTTCACAGGCTGTAAGTGTTGTCAGCCGTTACATGAAGCACCCAGGTGAGAGTCATTGGGAAGCCGTGAAATGGATCCTCAGATATCTAAAGGGGACAGCAGACGTTGGCATTATGTATCGGAGGAACATCAATGGCAATGAGACCACAGGGTACGTGGATTCGGATCACGCCGGTAACTTGGATGATCGCAGATCGTTAGCAGGGTACGTGTTTACGCTAGCAGGTGGTGCAATAAGTTGGAAAGCGTCTTTACAAGACGATGTTGCATTGTCTTCAACTGAGGCGGAGTACATGGCACTAACCTTTGTTGCAAAGGAGTCGATATGGTTAAGGGGTTTGCTCTCGGACCTTGGACTGGAGCAGAAAAGTGTCACCATACACTGTGACAATCAAGGTGCAATATATTTGGCTTATAATCCAATATATCACGAGCGAACGAAACATATCGACATCAGGTACCATTTCATCCGAGATGTCATAGCAAAGGGTAAGATTGTTGTGAAGAAAATAGCAACAGCAGAGAACCCATCAGATATGATGACGAAGCCTGTTCCTTCAGCAAAGCTCGAGCTCTGTATGAGCTCGATTGGCGTCTGTAGAATATGAGCGCCCATCGGGGCGTTGGGAGAGTCGAGCATGGAAAATAATCATTATAACTTGGCCTCAAACGTCGAGCCAAGGTGGAGAATTGTTAAATTATGTCTCGATTTTGAGTCTATATACGATACCCGATCCGTACAAATATTTACATGCTGAAATAAGAAACAACGTGCGCGGAGCATTTGATGAAAAGTGGCGTAGGACAGGAGCCGAAGGGATCTCGCTCATGATCTGCTCTTCACGTTGGAAATTGAAGGCATCCACAATCTTCAAGTTCAAGAAGAGGCGGAGAAAGAGACGTGCATGAAGGGTTCACTATTATTTAATTAGAGAATGGGGTTCTATTATTTTATTGAAGAAAGATGGAAAGCTGAAGGGGTGATCGTCCAATTCTTCTACGTCATTAATGCATGCACATGGCCATGTGCATGCATGCTTGTAGAAGAATTGGTTGGTCAGCACTTGTAGGCGCCGAACTCTCTTTCACGTTTCTCTTTTGTGGGCTTCTCTTGTATTTTATTGATAAAGAAAGAGGGATGGCAGAATAAAGAAATAGAGATGGGCAGAAGCTATTCTCCTTCGCATGGTCACGCGCACACATCTCATTAATTGCATGGAGGCGCATGCTTGCAGATCGGCGCCGTTCTGACAACTCTGGAGTACAACTTTGATTTGTTTTCTTCCAGGCACCGATAAAAGGAGCGAGAGCTTCGGAGGACGATGCAAGCTAAAAAAGAAAAGAGCTTCGCAGAGAGCGAGAGAAAAGAGCTCGAGAAGAGAGTGAGAGGCTTGAGCTCCGAGAGATTTGTGCGGATTTGAGTCCAGTGAGTTGAGTTGTTAAACACTGTGGGTATCGGGTATATAGTAGGACTGGGAAACACTTGAGTATATGTGAGATTGTAATCCTGTAATTCTCCGATTTGATAGTGGATTATTTTGCTGGCTCTCCCTGTGGATGTAGGTTCCGACTTTCGGACCGAACCACGTAAATTTCTGGTGTCCTTGTTGTATTGTTCCTCGTTTTATTTCGATCGATTTCTATAGCTCCCGACATAATTGCAAAATACACGATCCGCTTCCGCTGCGACGCCGATTTACAACAGTTATCATGATACTAAGTCAAATAATGAAGCTAAGTAGGTGAGGTACAGTATAACTTAAGAATGCAGGACTGTCAAAATCTTCTTCTAATTCAGTAGCAGATACTTCAAAATGTTAATGTTAAATCGAGGGCAAATGTTACTGAAGAGACTGAAAATAATTCGTCAATTATTAGAGAATAATGGGGAGATGTTTAGCCGTTTTTTTCAAGGTTACTTAAGATTCCACTAGACCAAAAGATTTGGAATTTTTTTCCCTACTGGAGAGAAATAGAGGGATGTTCATGAAAAATGGCACTTTTACTAGCATTTTCAGACACCAATTCTTCATTATCAAATTGCCGCCTGTCAAATGTTGTCATGCGGTCGTTTTAGTCTCCAAAATAAAGTCAAAATTGTTTTTGAGGTTAAAGCTTCTGAATTCTTTGAAAACATCGCGAGCATCACAGATTTGCTTTTCTTTTTCTGGCGAGTCTCTTCGTGACTTTCTGGTCGGCCAGTGGATCTATATGTGTTATTTTACACACTCTTTGCTGTTATACAATGGTTTTGCTCATTTATCCATATAAACTAGGATAAATAGATGCCTTGGAGACACGAGCACAGCTGCAAAGCAGAAGCTTTGTTCTATCATCATAGAGTTATCCATATCAAAATGAAAAATGTTAGTTTTTTCATCTCTGTCCCATATGCATGGGTACTGCTTACTAGCTATTCTGATGACAATTTTGTTTGAGTTTGTCATTGCAGAATGACAAGTGGTCACATCATATAGTCAGCACTTTACCTCTTAGAGATGACAACTTGATCTTTGTTGCTGCGAATACATCAACTTGCTTCAGCAAATAAATTTATGAGGGCAGCGAATTCTTTTGTGATGTATCTAGTATGTATCCGGAAGCTCTTGGATCTGAGTAATGCAATCTAAGACCATGTTGTCTCACTGGCTGATAGGTTTTCATCCAGCAGCTTGATTTGTTGCTTGAGTCGGAGATTCAAGTTGCCAAGGGCAAGGTGAGAAAAGAACACTGAAATATAGATTTCTTTTTGGGAGGCTTTAGTTCAATATAACCAAATTTTGGTGGACCGCAGATGTTAGAACCCAACTTTTACCATCTTCATGTGCTGGAAAAGAATTTTTACAGTTCATGAATGGAAAGCCATATAGATAGTATGCAAAGCTTGAGACTAGTCTGTACAAACTACACACACCTGATATTCATTTTTCGAGGAAATAATAAGACTGGCAAACTTCCTGACAAGCTGATTTATAATCAAATTATGCATCCCCATTTAGTACTCCAACTCATAACATAGAGCACGTAAGTCTCATACTCAAAAATATGATATTTATCTACTTTTGCTGCAGATAACAATATCGGATGTCGAATGTTAGCAGTGATTCCAATTGGCTTGCCTAAGAGCATAAGTTGAAACATCAAACAGAAAGGTGGTCTCCTGCCTCCCCAATTCTTTTCTTCTGGATAAGTGCCTCCCCAACTCTGCAATTCCGTGCACTTCGTTTAGTTCAGCCATAGTGGGGTCTTCAGGTACTTCCATTACTTAAAAAAAATGGCCTTACCACATTTTCTGTTGATAATAACTTGTTGTGGAGAATGAGTCTATATATGATGTTAAAAAAATAAAAAAAGAACAGGGCTATTCACCACATCATATGGCAGCATTGTGTATCCATTTGTTGGCTAAAGTCATTTTAGTGAGAGAGCACTCCTGTGATGAAAGCATACTGTGGGTAAAACGAATTCAATATGAGTAATAAATGCTCAAGGGCATTCATTGTAGACGGGAGCACCCAGATTGAGGTATTTTTCCCTAAAAAATTACAATAGTACTCACCGGCATCATCTTCAATGAATGTAACGTAGAGTGTGAGTTGACGGTGGTGATGGTAATCTTTCATTGTTGGTGGTAATTGTGCAAGGCAATCATGATTGACATTAAGATTACAATGCACCAAAACGTGAAAGTTGAATGTGCAAAATTTACCGAACACTATACGCAGGTCGGGTGATCTAATATAAGAATGAGCATATGCTCGTGGAGGTGAGGTTTCAAAGTGGGCCTTTTAAAATTGCATGGAATGTTGAAGTTGAAGTCGCATTTTGCGCAGAGAAAGACAGCATCAACGCTTTTCACAACATGCGTCAGTAAGTGTTCCTCCCTGATGCAGGAAGAAGAGGATGTGCCAGGGCGAATGGGGGGTGTTGCATAACCGAGGGCAATTCAGCACATGATTTATGGAGCAGATGAGAGCAGGTCAGTAGATCTTATATAAGAGTGAGCATATGGTCATGGAGGTGATGTTTGAAAGTGAGCCTTTTAAAAATGCATGGAATGTTGAAGTCGAAGTCGCATTTTTCGCAGAGAAAGACAGCATTAACGCTCTTCACAACATGCATCAGTGAGCGTTCCTTCCTGATACGGGAAGAAGTGGATGTGCCAGGGTGAGTGGGGGTCACATAACTGAGGGCAATTCAGCACATGATTTATGGAGCAGAAAAGAGCAGCTCTGCTCCAGGCAGTGATGGGCTGTACCTTTGGACATATTCATCACAAGCCTTGCACACAACATCCTGCATGTGACCCAGCTCCAGCGGCAGCGGACGATTGTGAATTGGAGAAAAGAAGCGGCAATCCAGACAAGCATAGACCTCACCTAGTATGCTCTACTCACAAGCTTTACACTCGATTCTGGCTTTAAGCTTCACGTGGAAGGACCCCAGTAGATGCTGATGGGCAAAATGTCAAAAAACTGAGCCTTTGTCGCCCTCAGATCTTGTGAACATAGAATTATAGCCACACAGTCCATGTCAAGAGTGAAATTGCATTCGCTGCAGCGGGAAACCATATGGCAGGCACTACATTGGAGGTCTACCGATTGATCGAAAGCAAGACAGAGGGTGATCATGGAGAGACAGGCATTGCATCTCTGGGGAGAGATTTGGCGCAGCTCTCATGGAGAAAGAATCTACACGTGTAGAATCATCGATAGACCTCCTCACAGGCTTCGCATTTGATTCTACATTTCGTCCCAAGATGATCGTGTGAGCGGATGCTAATGAGCAAAATGTTGGATGGTCGCATTCTCAGAATCCTCATCAGGCTCAGTTGTGACTAGGCAGGTGAAGCAATATCGGGCCGTACAGCAACGCTTAACCATCCGAATGGCAAGAAGGAAGCCTGCTCACATGCATGGCAACTCCGACGATCCTTGTCATCGTTGCCACCTAGGCGGTCAAGTCGGGGCAGCGGGTGAGACGGGGGTCCTTGGGCGGACAGCATGCTAAATTCAGCGTGACTCGTGAAAGAAGAATCGACACAATTCACAGCAGTGGGCTGAGCTGCGGATCGGAGACCAGCACGCGAGACATTCCAAGCAAGTGCAGCCTTCTTCGCTCAGGTTTCGGAGATTCAACACATGGTCACCAAGGCAAATTAGGAAATAAAAAAGCGTTTTGAATGGAGTTATAATTACCGCCCAAAAAAATAAAATAAAAAAAAGAATGGAGTTATAATTGCTGAGTTACATCAACACGAAGCGAATGGTGTGAAATGAATCGTGCCCTACTTCCATATATTATTTGACGTTTGTATTTCAGTGTTAATTTGTACAATTTTTTTTTCTACATATATGCTTTAATGTAATAGTTAAAAAAACTAAAATGGCCCATGAAAAGTTTCATTTCATTTTTCATTTAGTAGTCAGCTGCAATTATAATATTATTATCCATAAATAATCGTTAAATAAAACTCCAAACATTGGATAAGGTCATAAAGGTGCATTCACCTTCGGCTTGTCTATACAGTTATTAGAAAGTTCTTATCGAACTTAATATAAAAGTAACTTACTTAAGACAAACCAAAGCAGTAACTGTAATTAAATATGTGATTTTCTATTAAAATCTCTTAATAGAACCTGATTTCATTTGCAAAAATTAAATAATTCTACGCAATGGTTATTCTTGAAATCAAAATATAGATTGAAGTTATTATAGACCCAGTTCATATGTATCCATCCTACAACTTTGGCTAGCTGAACCGAATTTAGATTAGGGGTCAAAATTTGGCGTTTGGATAAACTATATGAAGACTAAGACCCTAGAGAAACTTTCTAGAAAGAACAAACAACACAAAGAGGTGCTCTTTCGAGTAATTATAAGTAAACCTATCTAAATGATAGGATGCACTGCATTTGGATGAAATCAAGATTATGATGCATGCACATTTTTCATCTATGGTGATCAACTTCATTCCACTAATTTGTACGTTCCTCTTGCTATTTTGAATTTATTATACTAATCAAAGTTACGATTGGTCCAAGCTTGATTTTGAATCAAGTCACATCCTTTTTCTGAGGAAACAAAAAAAAGAAAAAAAGGAGGAGAGAATGATCTCTTTTCTCCTATGAGGGTATTTGTGCGTGTTGTAATTATGGTTATAATTATGGTTAATGGATCAACGAAAGCCAATAAATTCAGATACGTTTTTTCTATTCACGTATCTCTTTTGGATTAATGTATTTCCTCATCTTTTCTGTTCACGTATCTATTGATTTCATGAATTTCCTATATTCATGTATATTTCAGTTCATGTATTTATTGAGTTCATGAATCTCTTGAATTCACGTATCTTTGGATACATGAATCTCTTGGATTCACGTATCTCTTTATTCATGAATCTCGTGGATACACGCGTCTATTTAATTCATGTATCTCTTTAGTACATGAACCAAAAAGCTCTATAAATAGATAGAAGCATAGAGCTTCATTACAGAAAAAACGGTTTTTGGTTTACTCGATTCCAAAAAGCTTTGAAATACTTTCTACTCTTCTGTTTTTTCTGAGTGTGCTGGTTCAATTGAACGGTTCGATTGAGTCCTGTTTGCATAGTGCTGATCCAAACAGGTTCGAGGTGTTGTATCTTGGAGGCATAGTTCGTGAATCTGCGGAGCACCTTTAGCAGGAACTAATCGCCTTAAGGAGATTCGGATATCCGTACCTCACCTCCAATTTTATATTCTGATTACAACAAACAGTGTGTATTTTCTGGATTATTTTCCAACAATCTTAAGGCGATTATATTACTCAATGTGTTTGTTGTTCTTGTCAGATTATTGAGATGGCTGAAAACAATCAAGTGCCCTTCAATGTCCCGAATGTTTCAAGAGACGTTCCTTTGGTCAATTCGACCGTTGCTATGGAAGATGTTCAACCCTCAGGGTCTGAATTTGTAGCAACTTATGCTACGGGCCCTTGGGCTAACACCAATTTTGGTGGTGCGGGTACAAGTCATTCGACTGGTATACCCGGGACTGTTTTTCAGAACAGTACAGGCCAAATGGCTTTTGGCTCCGTTTCTGGAGGGGTAGTTCAACGAACTTTGCCGACTGTGATGGCAACACCTTCAGTTACAGCTAATGAGAAACCGGAGAAATTCAGCGGAGTGGGCTTTAAACAGTGGCAGCAGAAGATGTTCTTCTATCTGACCATGCTCAATCTGACGAAATATTTATCGGAGGTGTGCCCGATAATTAGTCCAGATGAGCAAGATGTCACGACGCTCGGTGCGTTGAAGGCTTGGAAGCATGGGGACTTCTTATGCCGAAATTATATCCTTAACTGTTTAGTGAATTCTCTTTATAATGTTTATTGTAATATTGAATCTGCTAAACAGTTATGGGAGTCCTTAGAGAAGAAATACAAGACTGAGGACGCTGGCACCAAGAAATTTGTGGTTGCCAAATTCTTGGACTACAAGATGGTGAATTCTAAATCTGTCATGAGTCAGGTTCAAGAATTGCAATTAATTCTGAGTGACATCTCTGTCGAGGGAATGATTCTTAGTGAATCATTCCAAGTGGCGGCTATGATTGAGAAAATGCCTCCGGGCTGGTCAGACTTCAAAAATTATTTGAAGCACAAACGGAAGGAGATGAGCCTTGAAGATCTCATTTTGCGCCTCAGAATCGAGGAGGACAATAGAAGGAGTGCGAACCATTTGCTCGAGCCAAAGGCCAATGTTGTGGAATCTTCCAAATCCCAGCAAGATAGAAAAAGGAAGATGTCTTTTCAAGGAAAAGGCAAGCAGAAGGAACAGTTCCAGAAATTTCAAGGGACGTATTTTATATGCAACAAGCCTGGCCATCGTGCTAAGGATTGCAAGAAGCGCCCGAAAAAAGGCAAGAACGATGGTGCAGCCCAGCAACTGAATTTGACAGAACATGACAACTTTGGAAGACTGTCTGCTGTGGTAATGTCTGAAGCATCCCTGGTGTCCAACACTGATGGCTGGTGGCTAGACACAGGTGCCACAAATCACATTTGTGCAGACAAACACATGTTCTCATCTTATGAGAAGGCTGAAGAAGATGAGAAACTTTATATGGCGAACTCTGCATCTGCAAAGATTGCCAGAAGAGGAAAGGTGATCCTGAAGTTTACATCTGGCAAGGAGGTCGCCCTGTTGGACGTGCTGTATGTACCAGAGATTCAGAAAAACCTAATAGCTGGCCCCATACTTGTCAAGAAGGGTTTCAAAGTTGTATTTGAATCTGACAAGTTTGTACTTTCTAAAGGAGGGATGTATGTGGGGAAAGGGTACTTGTGTAATGACCTGTTTAAGGCCAATGTGGCTGTCATTGATGTAAACTCAAAGTATGTGTACCCAAAGACTATTAATAAAGAAAAGTCTTCAGTTTACACTGTTGTGTCTCCTTATCTATGGCATGGTAGATTAGGACATGTAAACTATGGTACAATGAAAAGAATAGCAAATTTGGGGTTAATTCCAAGATTTGAGTTGGATGCCTGTTACAAGTGTGAGACTTGTGTTGAGGCCAAGTTTGCTAAGAAACCTTTCAAATCCATTGAAAGAACAAGTGAACCTCTACAACTAATCCATAGTGATCTATGTGATTTAAAATTTGTAGAAAGTAGAGGTGGAAAGAAGTACTTCATCACATTTGTGGATGACTGTACTAGATTTTGCTATGTTTATTTACTAACTAGCAAAGATGAGACTATGAGCATGTTTGTCAAGTATAAAAATGAAGTTGAAAACCAACTTGATAAACGAATCAAAGTGCTTAGGTCTGATAGAGGAGGATAATACAGTTCAATCAAGTTCAAAGAGTTTTGTGCTAGTTTTGGAATAATTCTCCAAACGACTGCACCTTATACTCCACAACAAAATGGAGTTGCTGAACGATTGAACAGGACACTAAAGGAGATGGCTAATGCCATGCTTTTGAGTTCAGGTTTACCTCAGAACTTGTGGGGGGAGGCAGTTTTAACTGCAAATTATATTCTTAATAAAATACCCCACAAAAAGACAGGTAAAACTCCATACGAGTTATGGAATGGAAAGTTGCCATCCTACAATTTTCTAAAAGTGTGGGGGTGCTTGGCCAAGGTGGCAATTCCTCCTCCTAAACAAACTCGGTTGTGACCTAAAACAGTGGATTGCATATTCATCGGTTATGCTCAAAATAGTAGCGCATATAGATTTTTGGTTCACAAATCTGAAAATGCGGAAATCCATGTCAATACAATCCTAGAATCAAGGGATGCTGAATTTTTTGAGGATATATATCCTGCAAAAAGAAATCAAGGAGAACTTTCTCAGAAAAGGCTTAGAGAATCAGAATCTGAGAATGATGAAGCTCTGACCCAAGAAGCCGAACTTCGAAGGAGTAAAAGGTCTCGAATTGAAAAATCTTTCGGACCTGATTTTATAACATACATGTTAGAAGGTGAGCCTCAAACATATAAAGAGGCAATGTCATCTCCAGATGCTCCTTTCTGGAAAGAAGCTATTGACAATGAAATCCATTATATCCTAAGTAATCATACTTGGGAATTGGTTGATCTTCCACCTGGAAATAAACCAATTGGATGTAAATGGATATTCAAGAAAAAACTAAAAGCTGATGGTTCCATTGATAAGTACAAAGCTCGGCTTGTAGCCAAAGGGTTTAGACAAAAAGAGGGTCTTGAATACTTTGATACTTATTCACCCGTCACAAGAATAACATCAGTAAGGATGTTGATTGCTATAGCTCCGCTATACAATTTGCAGATACATCAAATGGATGTGAAGACTGCATTCTTAAATGGTGATCTCGACGAGGAGATTTATATGGAACAACCTGAAGGGTTCAAGGTCAAAGGACAAGAACACAAAGTGTGTAGACTTGTCAAATCATTGTAGGGACTTAAACAAGCTCCTAAGCAATGGCATGAGAAATTTGACTGGGTAATGATTCAAAATGGGTATAGAATCAATGAGTGTGACAAATGTGTGTACACTAAATCCACAACAGTTGGATATGTACTTATTTGTCTATATGTCGATGACTTACTAATTCTTGGAGATAACATTGAGGTCATCAAAATCACCAAGAACATTCTCAAGAAGAACTTTGAGATGAAAGATTTAGGTGTAGCGGATGTTATACTCGGCATCAAAATTCTAAGGAATTCTAATGGCTTAGGTTTAACACAATCTCATTACATTGAAAAGGTAATTGAGAGATTTAAAGGATTCGGCATTAAAGATGCAAACAATCCTTTTCTTTCACACCTAACTTTAAGAAAGAACACTGGAAATAGTGTCAGACAGCTGGAATACTCTCAAGTAATCGGCAGCATCATGTATATCATGAATTGCACTAGACCTGATATTGCGTACTCAGTAAGCAAACTGAGTAGATATACCAGTAACCCCGGTCACGAGCATTGGGATGCTTTGATGAGAGTCTTAGGATATTTGAAAAGGACAAAAGACTATGTTCTACAATATGGCAAATATCCAGCTGTTTTTGAAGGTTATTGTGATGCCAACTGGATTTCAGATTCTGATGAATCGAAATCAACTAGCGGATATGTGTTCACGCTAGGAGGTGCCGCAGTGTCATGGAAATCCTCTAAACAAACTCTAATAAAACGCTCTACAATGGAATCGGAGTTTGTTGCTTTGGATAAAGCTGCTGAAGAAGCAGAATGGCTTCGACAATTTTTAGAAGATGTTCCAGTGTGGCCAAAACCTATTCCTGCAATTTGCATACATTGTGATAATCAAGCGGCAATTGCAAGGGCACATAATGTGATTTATAACGGTAAGTCTAGACACATTCGTCGTAGACACAATACCGTAAGGCAGTTTCTCTCAAATGGGATAATTTCTTTAGACTTTGTAAAGTCAAAGGAAAATATTGCGGATCCGCTGACAAGAGGTTTGTCAAAAGAGCAAATAAACTGCGCATCGAGGGGAATGGGTTTAAGAGCCTTAACCCAATAAAGAGATTCCAGGGTGGAAACCTAACCTATGCGATTGGAGATCCCATGGACTAGGTTCAATAGGACAACGCAAATTTTGGAAACTCTAGTGTGAGCATTGTCTCCCATTCCTATGATGCAACAGTGCTTTCCTACAGCGTTATTAAGGGTACGCTATGCGTTTAATGATTCTTATAACTTGGGATGTAACATCCAAGTGAGATATGGTAGGCTATCTTTAAAAGGAATGCACCTATATGCGTGGAGCTGGCCGACTCTATGAAAATTTTTAAAGGCTTGATTTTCTAAAGCACGCATGAATCCCGAGAGGTTCAGGGCCGAAAGAATGAACACAACGAGAACCAATCTTGAATTGGAGGTACTCCGTGTGAGGTTTATTGTCTAGGCTTACACCAACAACTGTCGATTCAAGGCTTAGTCCATCGACTAGTTAAGTAAGTCCGATAGGCTTTCACTAAAGAAGGTTCAAAGCGAAAGCTACCTATCTTGATGCGGTGTATTTCAACAGGCATGCTCAGATTCCTTCGAGCCAAAAAAAATGTTTTGTTGATCCATTAATGTGGGGGATTGTTGTAATTATGGTTATAATTATGGTTAATGGATCAACGAAAGCCAATAAATTCAGATACGTTTTTTCTATTCACGTATCTTTTTGGATTAATGTATTTCTTCATCTTTTCTGTTCACGTATCTATTGATTTCATGAATTTCCTAGATTCATGTATTTATTGAGTTTATGAATCTCTTGAATTCACGTATCTTTGGATATATGAATCTCTTGGATTCACGTATCTCTTTATTCATGAATCTCGTGGATACACGCGTCTATTTAATTCATGTATCTCTTTAGTACATGAACCAAAAAGCTCTATAAATAGATAGAAGCATAGAGCTTCATTACAGAAAAAACGGTTTTTGGTTTACTCGATTCCAAAAAGCTTTGAAATACTTTCTACTCTTCAGTTTTTTCTGAGTGTGCTGGTTCAATTGAACGGTTCAATTGAGTCATGTTTGCATAGTGCTGATCCAAACAGGTTCGAGGTGTTGTATCTTGGGAGGCATAGTTCGTGAATCTGCGGAGCACCTTTAGCAGGAACTAATCGCCTTAAGGAGATACGGATATCCGTACCTCTCCTCCAATTTTATATTCTGATTACAACAAACAGTGTGTATTTTCTTGATTATTTTCCAACAGTGCGTACATATAATCCTCTTTTCAGTGACTTTTCGGGTGTTTGTGCGTACATATAATCCTCTTTTCAGAGACTTTTCAATTTCCTCTCTCCCCCACATGCCCCTCCCCCTTCCTTGTGACGGAGTTTCCAAAGGGTCTTAGGGGAGGCTTCAATGTTCACAAAGATATGGTTGGACCATGTGGCATTACATGATAATCCTATGTCTACTTGTGGGCAAAAATGAGACCATTGTGAAAGTTGCGGATTTTCTGTTAAACAAGAAAAAAAAATCGCAGTGAAATTGAGATTTTCCTAAAATCTTGCTCTGCGACACCCCAAAATTTCATTACACCACAATTTCACAACTTAAAAACATCTAGAATCAACCCAGCAACATAAAATCCATACAAAACTTAATTTATAGTTTAACTACGGAAACTCCTTCAATTAGATAAATAAAAGTTTCGAATCCTTATTGATTGCTATGAAATAGAAATAATCTGGCTTGACCAAGCCTCTCAAACATGCACGCAATGAGAGTCCCATCGTCTCCTCTCTGTCTTTTTCTCGGTTTCTCCGAACTCTACTTAGGGTGCACATGATAAAATTTCTACTTCTCTATTTCTCTATTTCTCTGTTCCCCAGGACAGGTTTGGAACAGAAATCCGTTTGGTAACGTAATTTGATTTTTCTATTTCTGGAACAGATTTCTATTCCAGAAATAGATTTGAAGAAGAAATCAGAAGCTAAAATTTTTAACTTCTCAATTTCTAAAATAGAAATTGATTTCTGGTCAGAAATCGATTTTTGTTCCAGAAATTTTGTCATGCGTACCCTTAGCTTCTTCTTTTTTGTTTTTTGGGTTCTCCTCGGCCAGACTCTGTTTTCTCTCTTTCTGCTCTTGCAATTCCCTTGCGACAGCCGCTTTAGTAGAAATCTTAGCAGCAGCGAAATCACCCGGTAGCTACCCGTTGGAAGACCGAATTGCCCGAGTTGTCTTCTCGCTTTCCAATTTTCCGATACACAAATATTCAGTATTGGGAAGTATACTCATTGAATTAAAAGAAAATTGATTTTTTTTGATAATTTTCCTCAAGAAAGTCAAATTAGAGTTTTCGCACCAACGGCGGAGCTTTTTTAATTCATAAGGTTATAACCATCCCCAACTCCTCTCTCTCTCTCTATCTTTTCACTAATAATTATTTTTATTTTTTTGTCTAAGTCAATAATAAATTGAGATTGAATCAATTTTTAGATTTCAACCACCCTGACCCCTCTCTCTCTCTCTCTCTCATCTCTCTTTCTATTGATTCTAAGTCAATGATAATCTAAGGCTCCATTCATTTCATAGAGAACAACTTTCAAGAAAATGTTTTTCCAATTTCCCGATGTTTATTTCATGGAAAATATTTTCCATGAAGAGAAAAAAAGTCTTCGAGGATAGAGATAAATATTTTCCTCACTCACTTCTCATCTCACACCCATGTTAACCTTTTCATCTTTCTTTTCCTTTTCTTTTTTTTTTTCTTTTTTTTTAAAAATTGAATTTTTAATTATTATTATTATTATTTTATAATTTCTATCTTGGCCGGTCGCCAACCAAGCCTCGAGCAAGCTTGAGGTTCGACACTCGCCCGGCTCGCTCGATCAAGAGCAAGCTAGGGCTCCAGGCTCGCTGATTTGGCAAGTGGTGAGCTCGAAAGAAAAAATTCTCCACACTGAATAGCGGAAAATATTTTTAACTTCTTTTCAGATTTCAATGGAATGCCATAAAATAATTATATTTTTTCTAATCATATTTTTCGTGAAACGTTAATGGGTGATTGAGTTGCCGGACGTGGGCATGAAAATACCTTATTTGGTCAAATGGTTTCCTTATAAAAGAAGCCCTATTCAGTGATAGGTTTTAGGTTCCCGCCATCTCCCCATCGCCCCGTCACGGCGCCATGGATTTTATCTCCATCGTCTCTATCCTCGTCAATTCCATCAAGTTGAATTTCAGGGGACGTTGATTTCACCCTTTGAAACTCACCCATCGTCACCATCGTCGCCATCTGCAGCTTGCTCCTGCATTTCTTGTTGCTGCGTCTCGCTAATCAGGCCCCACCGTCTGGCGGCCCTGGTCCTCCTTGTGATGGAGCACCGCACCTCCTCATCGACTTCACCGCGTCGGTATCGGTGGCTTCGCTCGCACCGCTGCTGCTCCATGACCTGCTGCTCCATGACCGCTTCCACTCCGTCCCCTGGTTGTTCATGCTGCTCCTGTCGCTTTTCGTGGATCTATTGCCCGACCTCATTCGAAAACTTCAGCTGTGGCTTCACGGTGAACTCCTCCTCATGATCATCCGTGCGGCGCAGTCTCCTGTACGGCGTGGTGAAGAGCGCAGCCAAATTCGCCACCCCGTTCATGAATCGGCGTTCCATGCTGGAAGTCTAAGTGCCCAAGTTGTAATTAAAGCTTCTGACCCCTTCTAATATATTCCTACTCTTACCATTTCTCTCTCTCTCTCTCTCTTCTTCTTCTTCTTCTTCTTCTGGTGAATCTTTCTGTTTGGCCAGCGGCTCAATATGTATCTTTTTGCATTCTTTGCTGGTATACAATGGTTTTGCTCATTTATCCATAAGAACTGGGAAAAGTAGATGCCTTGGTGACGTGAGCACAATTGCTATTTCAAAAGCTTTGTTCTAACATCGCTTAGTGATCCGAATCAAATTGGAAGATGAGAAAAGAATGCTGAAATGCAGATTTTTTTTTTCAGCGGCTTTAGCTCAAAATTACTGAATTTTGGTTGACTGTACATGTTAGAACCGAACTTTTCCCATCTTCATGTGCTAAAGAATTTACAGTTCATGTATGCAAAGCTAGATAGATAGTATGCGGATGCACAAGACAAGTCTGTATAAACTACACCCATCTTATGTTGGTATCTGAGGAAATAATTTGACCGGCAATCTTCCTGCCAAGTTGAGTCACAATCAAATTATGCATCCCAATGTCAACACTTCATTTCATAACATAGAGCACTCAAGTCTCGCACTTCAAAAATATGATATTTATCTGCTTCTACTGCAGAGAACAACAATCTTGGATATCCACTGTTGCAGTGAGTCCAATTGACTTGCATAAGAACGTAGGCTGAAAAATCAAACAGAAAGGAAATTCTTTTCATCTTGGTAAGTGCCTCCCCAACTCTGCAACTAAATGCACTTACACTTGCTGCTTTTGGAGACCAAAATTGCGTCTTTTCTTGAGCACCTCCAATTGCGTGCTCATTCTTTCACTTTTTCCTACGGAATTGCAATATTTTCATGTAGTTTAGAGTAGCAGGGTCTTCAGGTACTTTTACTACTTCAGCAACCTGTATTAAAAAATGTTTGGTATTGGAGCATTTTCTGTTGATTATTACTTAATGTGGAGGATGAGTCTGTATATATGATGTTAAAAAGGAACCTGGCTATTCATTACATCACATGGCATTTTATCCATTTGTTGGCTAAAGTCTGTTTAGTAAGAGAGCACTAACGTGATAAAAGCGTGGGCAAAACACATTTGATATGAGTAATCAATGGGCAAGGGAATTCATTGGAGTCCTAAGCACCCAGATTTGGGTCCCTTATCATCTTGCGAAGGTCACACTGGTACACACTGGTATCATCTTTGATGAATGAAATGTAAATTGTGAGTTGATGGTAGTTAATGGCAATCTTCTACTGTAGTGGAGGGCAGTCTCTGATGATTAAGATTGCACTGCACACAACCGTAAAAGTCGAACCTGCAAAATTTACCAGACACTGCATAGGAAGCACGGTTCTGTCCCCTCTGCATTCCATAGTCAAGAGTGAGTCCCATACGTCATTTTGCAGACTAATCCCTACAGATTCCTGTAGGAGGACCAAATCATATTGATTTTAATTTTCATGCAGGTTCCTTCATCATTTGATATGAACTTGGAAGTTGATTTTTTCTCAGGTTTATAAAAGCCTGAATGCTTATTTTGGAAAACGATTCCCAGGAGAGTTATCATGATACTAAGTCAAATAATGAAGCTAAGTTCATGATCTACAGAAGAACTTAAGACTGCAGGACTGTCAAATGCTTCTGCTAATTCAGTAGCAGATACTTCAAAATTGTTGCCTTTAACTGGAGTACAAATGTTACTGAAGAGACCGAAAATACTTTGACAGTCATTACCACAAGGAGGATGGGGAGATATTTCGTTATTTGTTTCAAGGTTACTGAAGATCCTACTATAGCAAAAGATTTGGAAGTTTTTTCTTTACTGAAAGGAGAAAAAGGGGCAAGTTAATGGAAAATGGTGCGTTTACTAGCATTTTCAGATATTAACTCTTTATTATCACATGCGTTTACAGGCTATCGTCATGGAGTTATTCATATCAAAATGAAAAATGTCAGTTTTTTCATCTCTGTCCCATATGCACAGGCACCACTTACTAGCTACTCTGATGATAATTTTGTTTTTGTCATTGCAGAATGATGAGTGGTTACATCATATGGTCAGCACTTTACCTCTTAGAGGTGACAACTAGATCTTTGTTGATGTGAATGCATCAACCTGCTTCAGCAAATAAGATTTATAAAGGCAGTGACTTCTTTTGTGATGTATCCTATATGTATCCAGAAGCGCTTGGATGTGAGTAACGCAATCTATGACTATGTTGTCACACTGGCTGATTGGTTTTCGTCCAGGAGCTAGAATTGTGGCTTCAGTCAGAAATCAAGGTGCCCAGGCCAAGTTGAGAAAAGAATGCTGAAATATAGATTTCTTTTTTGGGAGGCTTTAGTTCAATATAACCAACTTTTGGTAGACTGCAGATGTTAGAAATGAACTTTCCCCATCTTCATGTGCTGGTAAAGAATTTTCACAGTTCATGAATGCAAAGCCATATTGATAGTATGCAAAAGCTTGAGACTACTCCGTACAAACTACTCACATCTGATATCCATTTTTCAAGGAAATAATAAGACTGGCATGCTTCCTGACAAGTTGATTCATAATCAAATTATGCATCCCTATGTTAGTACTCCAACACGTAACATAGACCACGCATCTCTTACACAAAAAAAATATGATATTTATCTGCCTTTGCTGCAGAGAATAACAATCTCAGATGTCGAGTGTCAGCAGTGATTCTGTGTAAGTTGAAACATCAAACAGGAAGGTGGTCTGCTGCCTCACCAACTCTGCAACTACATGCGATTTGGTTGCAGCTTTTTCAGACCAGCATTGCACATCTTGTTTTTAGTACCCTCAGTTGTGTGCTCACTCTGTCCTCATTTTCCTGCAGAGTTGCAAATTTTTTCTTCTGCTTCAGCCATAGCAGGATCTTCAGATACTTCCACTATTCCAGCAACCTGTATTAAAAAATGTTTGGTATTGGAGCATTTTCTGTTGATTATTAATTATTGTGGAGGATGAGTTCCATATTTATGATGTTAAAAAGTAACATGGCTATTCACCACATCACATGGCATTGTATCCTTGCTGGCTAAAGTCTGTTTAGTAAGAGAGCACTTATGTGATAAAAGCACACCATGGGCAGAACACATTTGATATGAGTAATTAATGGCAGGGGCATTTATCGTGGACATAAGCACCCAGATTCAGGCTCCTCATCTTCTCACAAAGATCACAATAGTGCTCACTGGTATCATCTTTGATGAACGAAGCGTAAATGTGGGTTAATGGAAGTCAATGGCAATCTTTTACTGTAGTGGAAGGCAATTTGTGATGATTAAGATTGCACTGCACACATCCATAAAAGTCGAACCTGCAAACTTCACCACAGACACAGCATAGGAAGCATGGTTCAGTAGATCTAAAATAAGAAAGAATATATGCTCGTGTAGGTCAGGTGTCACAGTGGGCCTTTCGGACGTGCATGAAATGTTGAAGTGGTAGTCACATTCCGTGTAGTGAAAGACAGAGCGTCAACACTCTTCACGGCATATGTCAACAGCACTCCTTCCTAATATGAGAAGAAAAAGGATGTGTGGGGTGAACAGGTTGTTGCATAACTGAGGGCAAATCAGCACATGATTTGTGAAGCAGAAAAGAGCAGCTCTGCTTCCGCCAGCGATAGGCTAAACATTTGACGCATTCATCACAAGCCTTGCATGGACCATCCTTCATATGACTGTTCCAGCAGCAGAGGATGATCATGCAGTGGATAAAGAAGAGGCAATCAAGACAACCATAGACCTTATCTGGTATGTTCTCTTCACAAGCTTTGCACCTGATTCTGCTTTCGAGTTTCGTTAGGAAGACAAGTGGATGCTGATGGTCACAATTGTAAAAAACCAAGTCCTTCTTGCCCTTCATGTCTTGCAAACATAGAGTTAAAGCCATGCAGTCCATGTTGAGGCTGAATTTGCATTCACTGCAGTAGGAAACCATGGCAGGCGTTACATTTAGCTCCTCCAATTGATCGACAGCAGGAGAGAGAGAGAGAGAGAGGACGATTATGGAGAGACAGGTGTTGCATCTCTGGGGGAGATTCATTGCAGCTTTTGTGGAGAAAGAAAATGCACGCATGGCATCCATAGACCTCCCCCAAGATTGCCTTCTCACAGGCTTTGCATTTGATTTATTTTTCATCCCCAGATGATGGGATGTGAGCGGATGCTCATGAGCATTTTTTGGATGGCCACATTCTGAGAATCCTCATTAGGAGGACAAGCAATATTTGGCCGTGCAGTAACAATTGATGGATCCAACTGGCGAGAGAGGGTTTTCGTATATAAATGCAAAATAGTGATTGGAATATATATATCACTAGACTGGTGAGGTCAAGTATTTCCTTGTGACCAAGTCCGTTAGGAATATGAATGAGCCTTGATAAGCCCTTCCCTCTTGGGTCCATCCATTGGTCACATCTAACTTCTACCATAAGACTTAGTGTTCCAGACAATGAGTGACTAAGTTTGCTGGGAAATAAAATGATAGCAGCTCCAAGATGAGTATCTATAGATACCTTTCATCAATTTTATAGTGCTCAAAATGAGCAGTTTCTAAAGAGCAGATCAGAGAAAACATGTGACCTTGGAGCATAATCATACATGTCATTATTTGAAGGGCTAAACAGAAATATGGGATGTGATTTGAGGACTGAACCGATGATATAGATGCAGATGCCAATAAATTATTTTCTCTGGACTCTGAAGGTTAGCCATTTTGTATGAGATGTGCAGGATTCCAGGTATAATAAAGCAAATCAAATTATGTTAGCAAAAGATTTGGTACCGTCATCTCCACTGATAGCAAAATGTGTGATAAATGTTGTTGGCCATGGAAACTGGAAAGAGCAATAGATGATTCATCTTCACTGAAAGCATGTGTCACAGACAACAGCATCTTTCTCTTCTCGGTTGACCATTCTTCCTTCTCAGGCAATTGTTTCCATCCACTTCATCCATTATGTATGCTACCTTTAATCCATAGGAACTTCTCATCAGTTGCAGGGTTTCGTTGCCCAAAATCGACTTGGCTTCGCCAAAACTCCTCTTCTCTAGAAGCCTGGCCGGCAAAGTGTCCCGCTGGCAGTAGGGTGCTCGACCTCACCTTGCTTTTGTGACATGCTATCTGCCTCCTCTGCATTCCCTAGTCAAGGGTGAGTCCCATGCATCTGTTTGTGGATCGCGGTCTCAAACGCCAATCCCTACAAATTCCTGTTGGAGGTCCAAATTATATTCATTTTAATTTTCATGTGGGTTCATTCATCATTTGATTTGACCTTGAAGTTGATTTACTTCTCACGTATATCTACAAGCCTAAATGCTAATTGTGAAAAATAATTCCCCGGAGAGTTATCATGATACTAAGTCAAATAAAGAAGCTAAGAAGGTGATCGACAGTATAACTTAAGATGGCATGACTGTCAAATGCTTCTGCTAATTCAGTAGCAGATACTTCAAATTGTTACCATCAACGGAAGGGCAAATGTTATTGAAAAGACCAAAAATACTTCGACAATTATTGCGACTAGAAGAATGGGGAGATATTTCATTGTTTGTTTCCAGGTTACCTAAGATCCTACTCGACCAAAAGATTTGGAAGTTTTTTCTTTAGTGAAGAGAGAAAAAAAGGGACGTTCACGAAAAAAGGCACTTCTACTAGCATTTTCGGATACCAACTCCTTATCATTGCTTTGCCGTGTGTCAAACGTTGTCATATGGTTGTTACTAGTTGCCAAAATAAAGTCAAAATTGTTCTTGAGTTTAAAGCTTCTAAGTTCTTTGAAAATATCGCGAGCAAAGTATTTTTGCTTTTCTTTTCTGGCGAAACTCTTTGTAACTTTCTGTTTGGCCAGTGGATCTATTTGTGTTATTTTACGGACTCTTTGCTGTTGTACAAAGGTTTTGCTCATTTATCCATATGAACTAGGATAAATAGATGCCTTGGAGCGCAAGCACAGCTGCAATGTCAGAGCTTTGTTCTATCGTCATAGATTTAGCAGAATCAAAAGGAACAATGTCAGTTTTTTCATCTGTCTCCCGTATGCAAGGGTACTGCTTACTAGCTATTCTGATGATTGGTTGTCATTGCAGAATGACAGAGTGGTTACATCATATAGTCAGCATTTTACCTTTGAGAGGTGACAACTAGATCTTTGTTGCAGCAAATGCGTCAACTTGTTTCAGCAAACAACATTTATAAAGACAGAAACTTCTTCTTTGGTGTATCCTGTATGTATCCGGAAGGTCTTGGATCTTAATTATGCAATGACTATGTTGTCTCCCTGCCCGCCCGATTGGTTTTTGGCCAGGAGCTAGAATTGGTGCTTCAGTCAGAGATTCAAGTTGCAAGGGCCATGGTGAGAAAAGAACGCTTGATTTCTTTTTTGGGAGGCTTTAGTTCAATTTAACTGAATTTTGGTAGACTGCAGATGTTAGAACTGAACTTTTTCCATCTTCATGTGCTGGAAAAGAATTTACAGTTCATGAATGCAAAGCTAGATAGACAGTATGCAAAAGGTTGTCACTATTCTGCACAAACTACACACACCTGATATTCGTTTTTGAGGAAATAAGCTTCCTAACAAATTGATTCACAATCAAATTATGCATCCCGATGTTGGTACTCCTATTGATTACACAGAGCACACTAGTCTTACACTCAAAAATATGATATTTATCTGCTTCTGCTGCAGAAGATAACAATATCAGATGTCAAGTGTTAGCAGTGATTCCAATTGACTTGCGCAAGAGCATAAGTTGAAACATCAAACAAAAAGGTGGTCTCCTGCCTCCCCAATTCTTTCCTTCTGGATAAGAGCCTCCCCAACTCTTCAACTACATGCACTTCTTTTGCAGCTTTTTGAGACCAGCATTGCCAGTCTTTTTTTGAGTACCTCCAATTGCGTGCTCACTCTGTCCACTTTTTCCTGCAGCATTGCAATTTCTTCATCTAGTTCAGCTATAGCGGGGTTTCAGGTACTTCCATTACTTTAAAAAAAAATTTGGTATTACCATTTTTTCTTTTGATTATAACTTACTGTGGAGATTAAGTCTGTATATTATGTAACAAAAGAAAAAAGAACAGGGCTATTCACCACATCACATGGCAGCATCTTGTAGCCGTTTGTTGGCTGAAGTCAGTTTAGTGAGAGAGCACTTCTGTGATGAAAACATACCATGGGTAAAACGCATGTCGATGTGAACAATCAATGCACAAGGACATTCATCGCAGCCGGAAGCACCCAGATTCAGCTCTTTCTTCTCTCAAAGGTCACAGAGGTACTGACCAGTACTATCTTCGATGGAGGAAGCGTAAAGTGTGAGTTGATGGAGGTGATGGTGATCTTTTATTGTTGGTGGTAACCGTGGAAGCCAATCATGATTGACATTAAGATTGCACTGCACAAGAATATGAAAGTCGAAAGTGCAAAATTTACCAGACACTGCATAGGAAGCGCGGGTCAGTAGATCTAATATAAGAAAGAGTATATGCTCGTGGAGGTGACGTTTCAGAGTGGGCCTTTTAAAAGTGCATTGAATGTTGAAGTCAAAAGTCACATTCTGCACAGCTAAAGACAGCGTCAATGCTCTTCACGACATGCATCAGGGAGCTTTCCTTCCTGATATGGGAAGAAGTGGATGTGTGGGATGAACAGGGTGTCGCATAATTGAGGGGAATTCAGCACATCATTTATGTAGCAGAAAAGAGCAGCTCTGCTCCAGGCAAGGATGGGCTAAACCTTTTGACATATTCATCATGAGCCATGCTTACACAGACCGTCCTTCACATGACCCAGCTCCAGTGGAGGCGGATGATTGTGGATTGGAGAAAGAAGAGGCGATCCAGACATGCATAGACCTCACCTGGTATGCTCTATTCACAAGCTTTGCACTCTATTCTGGTTTCAAGCTTCACGTGGAAGGACCCCAGTAGATGCTGATGGGCGAAATGGTAAAGAAAAAACCTTGCCTTTCTTGCCCCCCAGATCTTGTGAGCATAAAGAGTTATAGCTGCGCGGTCCATGTCAAGACTGAAATTGCATTCGCTGCAGCGGGAAACCATATGGCAGGCATCACATTGGAGGTCTACCAATTGATCAAAAGCAAAGAGAGGGGGTGATCATGGAGAGACGAGCATTGCATCTCTGCGGGGAGATTCGGCGCAGCTCTCATGGAGAGAGAATACACAAGTGTAGCATCAATAACCTCCTCACAGGCTTGGCATTTGATTCTACTTTTCATCACGAGATGATGGGATCTGAGCGGATGCTAATGAGCAAAATGTCGGATGGTCACATACTCAGAATCCTCATCAGCCTTAGAGTTGTGACTAGGCAGGCAAAGCAATATCGGGCTGTGCAGTAACACTTGACCATCAAAATGGCAAGAAGGAAGCCTGCTCACACGCATGGCAACTATGACAATCCTCCTCATCGTCCGCCTACTAGGTGTTCAAGCAGGGGGCAGCACGTGAAACGGGTGCTCTGGGGGACAGCATGCTAAATTCGGCACATGACTCGTGAAAGAAGATTCAACACGATTCACAGCAGTAGGGATGAGCTGTGGATCGGGGACCAGCACGCGAGACATTCCAAGCAAGTACGACCTTCCACTCAGGTTCCGGAGATTCAATGCATGATCACCAAGGCAAATTAAGAAACAAAAAGGCGTTGTGAATGGAGTTATAGTTGCTGAGGGCGCGTTTGGTAACGATTCTGTTCCCGGGAACAAATTCTGATCAGAAATGATTATTTTTTATTCTGTTCCCGGGAACTGATTCTGAGTAAAACAACGTGTTTGGTAACTGTACAAAATTTCTGATTCTGGAATAGAATTGCGTTTGGTACCGTATTCATTGATTCTGTTCCAAATCAATTTATTTTAATTTTTAAATAATTTTTATAATTTTTTTCTTTTTTTCTTTTTTTTCTTTTTCCTTTTCTTTTATTTTTTTCCTTTTATTTTTATTTATTTTATTTTTTCCTTTTTTATTTTTATTTTTTTATTTTCTTTAATTTTCCTTTTCTTTTCTTTTTTCCTTTTCTTTTTATTGATTTTTTTTCTTTTTTTTCTTTTTATTTTTTAATTTTCTTTAATTTTCCTTTTCTTTTATTTTTTTTCCTTTTATTTTTATTTACTTTTTTTATTTTTATTTTTTTAATTTTCCTTTTCTTTTCTTTTTTCCTTTTCTTTTTATTGATTTTTTTTCTTTTTTTTCTTTTTATTTTTTAATTTTCTTTAATTTTCCTTTTCTTTTATTTTTTTCCTTTTATTTTTATTTACTTTTTTTATTTTTATTTTTTTAATTTTCCTTAATTTTCCTTTTCTTTTCTTTTTTCCTTTTCTTTTTATTTATTTTTTTTCCTTTTTTTAATTTTCTTTAATTTTCCTTTTCTTTTATTTTTTTCCTTTTATTTTTATTTATTTTTATTTACTTTTTTTTTATTTTTTATTTTCTTTAATTTTATTTTTCTTTTCTTTTTTCCCTTTTTTATTTTATTTATTTTATTTTTTCCTTTTTTCTTTTTCTTTTATTTATTTTTTCTCCTATTCTTCTTTTTTCTTTTTTTTTCTTTTTTCTCCTATTCTTTTTTTCTTTTTCATTTTTTTTTATTTTTTTTTTATTATTTTTTTTTTTCAGGCCAGACGAGAGCCTCCGGCGAGCCCGCCGGACCAATTGCCGGTGATCGGCGACGGCGGACGGTGGCGGGCGACGGTCGCGGGATGGCGGCCAATGAAGAAAAAGAAAAGAGAAGAAGAAGACTTTTGATTCTCAAATTGATTCTCGGAACAAGAATCAACTTTTTTTTTATTCTTGATTCTCTTCCCAATCTGTTCCTGGGAACAAATTTGGTCCCGGGAACAAAAATTTTACCAAACGCGATTCTCGTCCGAAACTGATTCTGGGAACAAAAAATCAGAATCAAGCACTGTTTGGATGGTTACCAAACAGGCCTTGAGTGATATCAATGCGAAGCAAATGGGGTGAAATGAGATGTACCTCACTCCCGTATTATCTGGTGTCGTATTTCAATTCTAATTTGTAATATATATATATATAAACTATCGTGGCCGGTGAAAAGTTTCATTTCATTTTCATTTATAGTCAACTGCAATGATAATATAATTTTCTATGAATTAACTAACAAATAAAACTCCAAACATTGTGTAATGTCATAAAGGTGCATTCACCTTCGGTTTGTCTATAAATTTACTGGAAAGTTATTATCCAACTTACTATGAAAGTAACTTACTTAAGACGATATTGCGATAACAGTTTTATAAATTGCTAAAATGGATGTAACTTGACATAACTTAATAGTCTATAAAACTAACTTCACTTTATATGTAGAGGTAATGTTTAAATTTGCTATTAAATACAATACGTACCAATGGTACTAATGGTATGAGCCAAATCGACTTTTTTCTAGTTATAAGTTTATCCATAAATGTGCAAGTTCTGCAGCAATCTTGAATTCTGCATTATCGAAAGAGAGTTACATACAATACAATAGTCCGTAAGCTATGTCGATAAGGTTCACCAAAGTAGCAGTTACCATTAAACTTGTAATGTTTATTATCTTTGAATAAAACTCGATTTAATTTTCAAAAATCAAATATTTATTTGCATTTTTACCCTTGAAAACAAAATATAGAATGAAGTTGTTGCAGACCTAGTTCGCATATACAAGCTACGACTTCAAACAGTCAAATGAATTCAGATCCACAGGTCAAAAGTTGGCGTTTATATAAACTATGAAGACTAAGACCCATGAGAACATTTCTGCAAAGAACGAACAAAAAAAGGGAGGTACTCTTTCAAGGAATTGTAAGAAAACCTGTTCAAATGATAGAATGAACTACGTTTGGAAAAAGGAAAACCAGAGTTTTGTAGAGCTCATATCAAAAGGTTCTTGGAAGCCATTCTATTCTAACCTCACTTTGCTAGGAGCGGTAATAGTCAGATTGTGAACCAAATTCTAGTAGTACAATTGCTTTTGCTGCTACAGTCATCGGTAGCAAAAAAGCCATGGCAAGATCAGGAGGCACGTTACATACTTCAAAACACCAACTTACTCGAAACGAGTAAATTGCAACGAATATTAGAACACCTGAATCAAATTATTCCCTCCATTCATCAGGAAATGGAAGGCAAGAGGAGAATCAGAAACGCTATGTGGCCATAGCAAAACTAATTGCAAGATAACAAGTTAACAAGGAACATGCAAGAGCAATTTAGCATAGATATTGCAGTACTTTGAGGTCGTTTCAAGAAACGAAACACATTACAGAGAACGCGAAGCATCTCGGAACATCTCTCTTTTGTTGTTTGCACTGCATAATCTGAATAATCATAATTTACACTTAATTACGAAAATTCCTCCATTTAGATAAATAAAAGTCGTCGCTACCAAATAGAATTAATCAGTCTTGTCGAATTTTCCCGAGCGTTCATGGAGCAAAAGCCCCCCTTTGTTTCCTCTCTTTTTCCTGGTTTCTCCGAACTTTGTTCTGTTTTTCTTTTCTTTTTCTTTTCTTTTTTGTTCTTCTTGGCCAGACTCTGTTTTCTCTCTTTCTTTCTGCTCTTGTAATTTCCCTTGCGATGAAGCAAGACTAAAGAAAGGGCTAAAACGAGACACTAGGGCTTAGGCTTGGGCTTGGGCCTAGGCTTAATTTTTTGCTCTTATTTATTAGTTTTTACAAGCCTATTTATTGCAACTTTAATAAGTGTCGGACACCGTAAGTGCCAAAACTTAGTACGGATAAATATTTAAATAACAAAGCTTCCAAAATGTACACTTAAATACTAAAATCAGAGAAGAAATGAACATTTAAGTGCTAACAACGAGAATTTCTTGCCAAACTGTTGACATGGCATTTTCAAACGATATTTTTTACTAACATGGCAATTATTTTAAAAACAATTATCCACGTGGCAATATAAGCCCCAAAATGACATCATTTTTCCCTCAAATTTGATTTGTAAATTAAACATTAATTAAATTAAATTAAGTGACGTGGCATTTCCTTAAAAAAAATTATCACATGACACTAATGCCACTAAATAGCCCAAAACAACGTTGTTTTCATCCAAATTTGATTTAATTAATATAATAAATTTATTTATTTATTATATTTTTTTTAAAAAAAAGAGGGAACATGGGAGGCCCTTGCCGCCGCTGCCCCACCATTGCCAGAAAGGGCCGACAACTGTGGGGCAAGGGTCATTTGGCCCTCGCCTGCTGTCAACCAAGGTTGCACGACCTTGGCCGAGGCCCAACAACCCTTTTTGACCATTGCCCCACCGTTGCTAACCCTTTTTGAAAATGGTGGGGCAATGGCGGCGAGAGCTGTGAAGACCCTCGCTAATTTGCTACCCTTGTTCTCTCTCTCAGGGTTTTAATATAATTTAATTAATATTTATATTAAAAATCATATTTGGGGTAGAATGACGTCATTTAGAGACAAGCATTGAGACATTCTGACGAGTCACGTAGACCAGTTTTATTATTGAAATAATGCCACATTGAAAATCTGACAAGTCTCATTAGAATTGTCACTTAAGCATACCTTTTGAAAGTTTTAGCACTTAAGTATGCACCCATGCTAAATTTTGATACTTGGATGTACTTTTGCCCAACATTAATCACGGAGATAAATCTTTTGGGTTATTACGCACTGATGCAAACTATGCTAGGGGCGATAATAGGGATAATAGGTCACTAAGGGAAAAAATGTTGGCCAGATCAAGGCCTCTTTAATAGGAAAAATATTAGAAAAGTTTTAAATATATTACATTTGTATCAATCTTAAACATTTTAATTGTAACAATTTAGTCATAAACTTTTGACCTATTGCTAATTCAATCTTTCGGACTAATTTTGACCGAAAATTATTGATATAAATATCGACTATCCAACGTGGCAAAACCAGTACTAACATAAAATATTTCGATAATATTTAAATATTTTTCAATTTTTTATTGTTTTTCATCTCTCTTTTTTTCCTTTCTTCTTCCTTTTGCCAATAATCAGCCGATGGCCTCACTTGGGTAAGGGTCGTCATTGCCCACCATAGGCGAGGCCCGACCAGGCAAGAGCAATCCCTGGCGAGGCCACCTTGGCCTAGGGGAGTGGAGACCTCGCCCTCGCCCTCGTCAAGGTTAGATTTGGTGAGGCCAGTCTGCTTGGCCATTGTCTATGTATGGCAAAGGGAAGAAGAAAGGAAAAAATCAAAATTAGAAAAAATCAAAAAGTATTAAATAATTATTAGAAAATTTTCCACAACTGTCCACATAAGCAAGATCCGGCCAAAATTAACTAGAATGACTAAATTGGCATAATAATAAGGTTTAGGATTAAATTTGCACAAATACAATAGGCTTATGACTTCTTCTTTTTTTTTGACACTTTTCTCCCCTTCTAATATAACCAAATAAAAATAAATCGGACCGTTCAAGGCGTTCGTCCACTCCATGGCGTGGTGAGGGGTGAGAATAGGGACATCATTTGATATTTGTTTTTTCATGGAAAGTGGCACGGACATCAATCTGATACTCTTCCTTTTGAACCTTTGGTTGACATCGATCTGATACACTTTCTTTTGAACCTTTGGTTGCTTCCGAACCATCGGTTCAAAGAGTATCAGACAGCAAGCTTCCGAACCATTGGTTCAAAAGGAGTATCAGACTGCGAAAGGGTTTCAAAAGGTTCAAAAGAAAGAGTATCAAATTGATGTCCGGGATGGATTACCAGGGGAATAGAAAGTATAAATGACGTCCCCGTCTTTTCATCCCTCACCACGCCATGGATCTTACCTCCATCGTCTCTATCCTGGTCAACATCATCCAAGTGGATTACCAGGGGAAGTCGATTTCACCCTTCGAAACCCACCCGCTTGCCACCCGCATCGCCATCTGCAGCCTCCTCCTGCATTTCTTTTTCGGGCATGTCGCTAATTGGGCACCACTGTCCAGCGGCCCTGCTCCTTCTTGTGATGGAGCAGTGCACCTCCTCTTCCACTTCACCGGTCTGACATCGGTGTTTTTGTTCGCGTGGTTGCTGCTCCACGACTTCTTCCACTCTGTCCTCTGGTTCGTGCTGTTCCTGTTGCTTTCCGTGAATCTGTTGCGCGGCCCCGTTCAAAAACTTTGTATGTGGTTTTACCGCAAACTCATTCTCATGATTATCCATGGGGCGTGGTCTCGTGTATGGCGTGGTGGAAGAGCATGGCCACTTTTGCCGCGCACCGTCGTGGATCTGCATTTCAGGCAGGAAATCTGAGTGCCCTAATCGTTCTAATGTTCCTTACTTGGAAAAACTAGTTGGACCACTTTAAAACAAGTGATTAGTACTTCAGGAAACTATGCTAGTTTTGTAGAAGAGGCGCTTGGGGCTTTCTTCTCTTTATCTGAAGCTAAAAGGAGTCCCCAAGACTTGGCATCAAATTATCTCCCGACGATACTAAGAAAGGAGAACAGGGAACAAGTATAAAACCACCTCTGTGTCTTTCCTAGTCCTAGCCTTGAATGGTCATGCACCTTGGAGCAACTAAATCTGATTAAGATAGGCTAAGCCCTCAAAAGAAATTGTAATATTTTGTTATCGAAGAGATCGAAGATAACCTCAACAGTTGTATTTGTTACTACGAGAAGAATGGTTGATTCCAGTAGCTATATTAAGCACCCACCGTTCTGCGTGGCCGGACCAGCGGGAAGCCCGTGTTGACGTGGTCTTCGAAGATCAGAACGACAGCATTTTTTACAATTGAAGAAAAAAAAAAATCGTCCCTGTGCTCTTTCCTTGCCCAAATCCTCGAACCAGTTACACGACGCCCCAGTCCAAAGAACTCTAACCCGTAATCAACGGAGATCTCGCTCAAATCTCTTCAAATCTCAACTCAAATCGAACGATTCTTGCTCAAGCCCGAGTCTTTTCTTCCTACATTTAAGAGAAACCGCAGATGTTTGTTTTTCTGAACAACCTCAACTCAAACCGCGAATTACAGTGGAAGCTGCTTTATAGCTTGGACTTGGAACTGCTCTAAACATGATTTGTATGAAAAAAATCATTCGCAATGGAAGCCTTGCTGCCGACGTAAATTGTGTTTTGACGACTTGTTCATTAGTTGGGGACAAATGGTTGTTTCACTCTCACTTGTATATCGCTTGGTTGAAGTGTCTGCTAGCCGTTTGTTAAAATGCCCAATCGAACTTTTGTAAAAAAATTCCCTCTGGATCTAGATATCTCATCACGTATCAAAATCATAATGAGCGCTTTTGATTCATTCATTTACTCTCGTTTTATGATATTTGAATCCGGAAGTGAGAACAACCTAAGGATGTTTGTTTCTCTGTTTAATGTGCTGTGTTTTGTGGCCTTATATGGTGGTTTCCGCTCGGAGAGATGGTCTGGAATCATTGATACGCGTGGTGATTTTCTGGTGAACCTCACGCTGGTAGCACCCCCAACTTCTTTTATGTTCATGTACCGTGTGTTGTGTTGACCTTTGACCTGTATATGTTGAATGGTCGGAAATCTGTCGTGGTGGAAGGGTGGTGACTACTGACTGGTGACTCTGGCGGTGGGTTGATAATGAGCGTAAGTGAACGATAGTGATGCTTGGTTTTAAAGGTTTAGAAGCGTCAATCATAGATGATACTCTAGTTATTTTACTTTGACAAGTGCCCAAGGTTTACCACAGAGGAGTGCTGGCCGGGTCCACCTTCATGTTACACAGCTAGCATTAAAAGGTAAAAAAATAAAGAGAGAGAAGTTGAAAAGAAAGTGGTGCCGTGTGTGCGTGTGCCCAAAGTGAGGAGAGAGAAAGAGAAAAGAAAAGGGGTGTTGCTTTGTGCAGACTAGAAGAGAGAAGAAAAAGTAGAAAAAGAGAGACCACCGAGAGAAAGCACGCGATGGAGAAGAGAGGATCGAATTTTTTGTGATCCAGATTCGAAAGCCAAATATTGATGGAATCGGTTCAAATTTGAGTATGCTGTTCATGAGACCGAGGGCTACGAGTTGATGGTTTTCGTTCATCGAGAACCGCTTTCGAATTTTCCATTTGCGGTTATGGTTTTCTTGCTATGAATTTGTTTATTCATTTATGTGGTGATAAAATGATATTGTAATGTTGATGTTGTGCCTTTAGTGTGTGACTAAAGAAGAATACTTTGTGTATCCTACTATTCTTAATACTTAGTGGATGTTTTGGGCGGTCCGTGGTTTTTTCCCGACGTTAAATCCTTGGTGTCATTATTTGTTTTGTCTATTTATCATTTCGGCATTATATTTGCATATTGTGAGGTTATATATTGCTGGTTGTTACTGGGGATTAAGAGAATTTTAGTTGATTTAGTTTCGGGGGAGAAATTGATTCTGGATTGCATTTGGCTCGCAGTGAATTATTGTACCAGAGTTCTCCCCAACAAGGAGTCACGTTTTTGGACAGGGTGTAGGAGTGGATGAACTCTTTTTTTTTTTGCCTTAACTGCTTTCTCTTTTTCTAGTAGTGGAACTTGCTTCACCGCGTTATGAGTGACTAGATGCTCCCAACAATCACTAAGGAAAATACTTGAAGTGTGCACTTTCTGATTGTGAATGCATTTGAATTCTCTTATGGCATATGTTCCCATTGGAAGCGCTCCTACTGGAAGCATTCATTTGATAGCATCCATTCGTCTATTCATCGTTTTTGCTTGTTATCTTGCCTTTTGGAAGTGTCCCTCTAGATTCTCTTTAATATTATGCTATCCTCACTTTTTCCCTTGCAGATGGTAAAATCACAAAAGGAGATTCCAGCATGTCCAATGGGCAAGGAGTTTGTCCAAAAGTTTTCACCAAAGCAATGTTGAACAAGAACCAATGTCGACCCATAATGACAATGATGGTTGTTTGATGGACACTGAAGTCAAATCTCTCAAGACACAACTGAAACATGTGAAACAAGATTCAGCAAACCTGAAAGTGTTGATATTTATAGTAATAATTCATTCTGAGTTTGCCATAGTATGTTATTTTGAACATGTTTTGTATTCATTGACATGTTTTTACAATTATGTACATTGTTTGTGGCATAAATGAAGTGAAGGCTTTTTACAATCTAAAAAGCACATATGTTTGTGGCAATGTTGTTTATGATGTTGGGGTTTCAATAGTTCAAAGGGTTATAGCCCTGTTTAAAAAAAGGTTTCTACAACCTCAATGGTAAGTATGGAATTGGGGATTTAATTAAGTCAATTCTTTTCTGCACCTCTCATAGCTTCGTTGTTGATGCTGAAGAGAAAAAATCTCATTCAAGATTGTTCTTCTTTTTCGCCCATGAAATCTGATATACAAATGTATTCTTAATAGATCGACTGTGGAAGATATACAAGGAAGAATTATGTAAAATCTAGAGCAATCTTTACTGACAGTAAATTGTATTTCTGTCCTCAGAGCAATCTGTCCTGAAAAACAACACTATATTTGTGCTAACAGTATATTGATCCCCCAACAAAAAGAAAGCAACTAAGTTTGTTGCTGATGACAATATATTAGTGCTGACAGTATATCGATCCTCCAATCCAATGAGCCATCATCGAGCCAAAAAACAGAAAAAGAAACCCACAACACTACTTCACTGAACCAACCTATCATCGACAAACAATATGGGCGATGATGCCACTTCATTGAACTCATCAGCAACAAACAAAAACACAGCCACAACACTACTTCCTATTATTTTTTCTTGTACGTTGGAGTTGCTTCCTCTCCATATTTTTCTTCTTTCCTGATGAGCCTATTGCTTTAACTCGAAGTTCAACGGCAGCTGGTTGTGATGTTGATTCAACCTGTATTTGTATATCAACTTTTTGTCTCTTGTCTTGTCCGGCACTTGTCCTCTTAACTAACATTATAAGATTTCATTAGTCAACAAAAAAAGGACATTCTTTGTAGCTTTCTGTTTGGCCAGCGGATGGATGTGTCATTTTACATTCTTTCCTGGTGTATTATGGTTTTGTTCATTTATCCATATGAACTGGGATAATAGATGCCTTGTATACACGAGCACAGCTGCAATTTCAAAAGCTCTGTTCTATTGTTGAGTGATCCAAATCAAAATGAAAGATGTCAGCCTTCTCATTTCTGTCCCCTCTGCACCATTACTGCTTACTAGCTATTCCGATGATAATATAGTTTTAGATTTTCATTGCGGAATAGAGTTGTTACATCATAGAGTCTTCATTTTACCTCTGAGAGGTGACAAGTAGAGCTTTGCTGGGGCCAATGCGTCAACTTGCAATGTAAGACTAAGTTGTCTCACTGGCTGATTGGCTTTTGGCCAGGAACTTGAATTGTTGCTTCAGTCAGACATTCAAGTTGCTGAGGCCAAGGTGAGAAAAAAATGCTGAAAAGTAGACTTTTAGTCAGGAGGCTTCAGTTCAATATAACTGAATTTTGGTTCGCCGTAGACTTTAGAACCAAACTTTTCCCATCTTCATGTGCTAAAGGATTTACAGTTCATGTATGCAAAGCAAGATAGATAGGATGCTGATGCTCGAGACAAGTCTGTACAAGCAACACACATCTGTCGCGCGTATATGTGGGAGTAATTAGACCAGCAGACTTCCTGGCAAGTTGATTGATCATCAAATTATGCATCCCCAATTTTAATACTCTGATTCATAACATAGAGCACACAAGTCTTGCACTCCAGAAATATGTTTTTTTATCTGCTTTTACGGCAGAGGACAACAATCTTGGATGTCAACTGTAGCAGTGAGTCCAATTGACTTGCATAAGAAGGCAAGTTGAAACATCAAACAGAAATGCGTTCTCCCGACTCCCGAATTCTTTTCATCTTGGTAAGTGCCTCCCCAACTCTGCAACTACATGCACTTTACTTGCGGTTCTTCGAGACCAGCATTGCACGTCTTTTTTTGAGTACCTGCAACCATGTGCTCATTATTTCCACTTTTTTTTCTGCAGAATTGCAATTTTTTGTTATCTAGTTCAGCGATGGCAGGGTCTTCAGGTACTTCCACTATTCCAGCAACCTGTAGTAATAATGTTTGGTATTAGCGCATTTTGTTTTAATTATTACTTATTGCGGACGATGAATCTATATATATGATGCTAAAAATGAATATGGCTATTCACCACATCACATGGCAGCATCTCGTATCAATTTATTGGCTATAAGTCTGTTTAGTAGGAGAGCACTTCTGTGATGAAAGTGCACCATGGGTAAAACTCATTTGATATGAGTTAACAATGGGGAAGGGTAAGCACTCAGATTTGGGTCCCTTATCTTCTCACAAAGGTCACAAAAGAACTCACTGGTATCATCTTCGATGAACGAAGCGTAAAGTGTGAGTTGATGGAAGTTAATGGCATTCTTTTACTGTAGTTGAAGGCAATCTGTGATGATTGAGGTTGCAATGCACACAACCGTAAAAGTCAAACCTGCAAAATTTACTACAGACACTGCATAGGAAGCACAGTTCGGAAGATCTAAATTAAGAAAGAGTACATGCTCGCGGAGGTGATGTTTCAAAGTGGACCTTTCAAAAGTGCATGGAATGTTGAAGTCGTAGTCACTTTCCATGCAGCGAAAGACAGAGCGTCAACACTCTTCACGGCATATGTCAACAGCGCTCCTTCCTGATGCAAGAAGAACAAGGATGTGCAGGGTGAACAGGTTGTTGCACGAGTGAGGGCGATTCAGCACATGATTTATGGGGCAAAAAAGAGTAGCCCAGGTTCAGCCAGCGATAGATGCACACATTATGAGCCTGGCACGCACCATCCTTCGTCTGACGGTTCCAGCAGCCGAGGATGATCAGGCAGAGGAGAAAGAAGAGGCAATCAAGCCAACCATGGACCTCACCTGGTATGTTATTTTCACAAGCTTTGCACCTGATTCTGCTTTCGAGCTTCGTGAGGAAGACCAGTGGATGCTGATGGTCGAAGTGGTAGAAAACCGAGTCCTTCTTGCCTCCAGATCTCGCGAACTTAGAGTTAAAGCCGTGTCCATGTCGAGGCTGAATTTGCAATCGCTGCAGTAGGAGACCATGGTAAGCATTAGAGGGTGTCAAAGAATGGGTCAGTCAAAAGGGGTCCATGACCCATTTTTTGACTCATATTCTGAGAAGTGGGTCATACAAGTTATTCAAACTTTTAAGGGCCAGGCCTAAATGGATTTAAAAAGACCTAAAGTTCGGCGCGACGACAAATTTGGGGCCTCGATGGTGGCATTGTGGGCTGGGACAGAGGTGAGACTGTATCGACTGAATTGGACATGCAACGAAGTAGAGTACTCATCTTCCTTCTCTAAGCACGGCAACTGGTTGATGGTCAGGCCTCCAATCAATGTGAATAACACCACCTTGTTTCTCTCCTGTCCCTGTGCTTCTAGATCTACTCTGCTTCTCTGCACGCTTTGCACTTCTAGATCTTCCTTCACTTCTCAGTCTCTCTGTATTGTGTTAAGAGAGAGCCTTGAAGTCGAACTATTATTGAGAATTAAAGAGGTAGCACATTCATTTGAGACCCAATTTGTCTCAAGCCCCAATTCTAAGCCCAATAAAAAACCACCCATGGGCTGTTCTTTTTTATCGATATGGCCAAAATTACCCCAAAAAGAAAAATATATATGTGGGCAAAGCGAGTTGGGTTGGGTTGGGTTGGATAAGGTTAGGTTGGGTTGGGTCCAGTGGAGATTGAATGTGGATTTGGAAGCGCACCGGTTCATGAGAGCAAGGGTATTTGCTTGTCATCGAGTAAGATTCAGCAGCCTTCACCTCGTAAAAATATCAGTAATAGCAAGGTCTTCAGGTACTTCCACTATTTTAGCCAAAGATTGTTTAAGTTCGGGGAAATTTTTGATCAATTCTAATTGAGTAACGTACGAGATGGACCAGGAAGACAATGCGTCACGAGGGAACTTTCCACCCAGAGAAAGAGACGGCCATGTCGAACCCAATTGGACTCAATATCCTATCGTTGAACTTTGACTTAGCATGTATAACATAATTCGTGAAATTTTGAATTATTCAATGTGATTCCTGAATTTTACCCAAATATGGAATTTGATTTACGGACTTTTGGTATTTGTTCAATTTAATCATTGAACTATATGAAAATATCCAACATTGGGGCAATATTGAATATTTTAATATAGTTTAAGGATTAATTATATATAAAAATCAAGGGATCACGTCAAATAAATTAATTTTTTGGAAATCACATTGCATGTTAGCACAAATTTCTAAGATCACAATGGACAAATCAAAAGTTCATGTACATATATAATGAAAATATATTTTATTAGCTAATTATTTCAAGTGATATAATAGAACCAAAATTTCTGTATTTTCCTTGTTGCATGACAATTAACATGATCTACGTAGCACTAGCAATCTCATGTATGATCGATCCAGGTATGCCATTGGACTATAAAATATTGAGGTTGCAAATATTAGGATCACTTGAAATAATACCAAAAGGGTAGTAAACGCTCCATTCGGCTTCGTGCAACAAATATGTTTTAAACTGTACTTTTTTGTTTTAACAAAATCATATCATGCAATGCCTTTCTTAACATATAATATATTACTTTTAAGATATCAGTTTACAAATTTATAGAATATCACGACTTACCTTGAACCAAAATCCAAATCGAAAGTTACACCACTCAAAAATTTTCAAAATGCTATTGAATGCAACGCCATATTCAAACTTATGTGTCAGCTAACCTCAATAAAACTTTAGTAGGCAATGCCATTTTCTTGAGTCAAATCATTCACTCAACAAAAGAGCTATTAATAACTACTTTGCAAATAGAGTCAACCTCAATTCAGAACTCCAATTCAAGAGAGCTTACTTTCAACAAAAAACTCTTTCGAATTATTAACGGTATATTTGGTAACGTTTTGTTCAAAAATTATTTCAAGAAACAGAAATAGAAAAATCTATTTCTGTTCCGGGGAACAATTTTTTAACAGAAGAACGCGTTTGGTAAACTTGTTCTTGGAATAGAAAAAGAACATGAACACGTTTGGTAAACTTGTATAATTTTTTAATATTTTTATTTTATTTTTTTCCTTTTTCCTTTTTTTCTTTTTCCTTCCTTTTGGCCGGTCACGCTCCGGAGAGGTTGCTAGCCTCGGCCATGGCCGGCGACCGGCCAAAGAAAAAAGAAGAAGAAAAAAATATGAGAGAGAAAATGGGTTCTCGAAAGTGTTTCAGGAACAAGAAACAAGTTTTTTTTTGTTTCCTGTTTCTGTTCCAAATTTGTTCCCAAGAACAAAAAAATAGATTTGGAATAAAAACGCAAACAAACACATCTATGTTCTTTTTTTGTTCCCCAGAACAAAAAAACAGGAATTGTGTTCATTAACAAAAAAAATGAATACAAACAAACACCCCCTAAGAGACCATAAAGCCAAAAGATGACTGGAGAAGGGCAAAATTCATTGTTAAACATAGCAATTGGGAAATTGTTTCTAACAGCATACACAACTTTAAAAATTAATCACGACCAAACCATAAACCTAAATCAACATTCATGAAGTCTTTTTTTTGGTAAAAGGTAAGTAGAGCATTCATGAAGTCCTGCTATGCAACACCCTAAAATTTCTTTAGAACATAATTTAACAACTTGAAAACATCTAAAACCAACCTGGCAACGTAGAATCCATACAAAACCTAATTTATAGATTAACTACAAAAATTTCTTCCATTAGATAAATAAAAGTTTCGAATCCTTACCAATTGCCGTGAAACAAAAATAATCAGGCTTGACCAAGCCTCTCAAATGTGCATGCACTGAGAGCCCCCTTTGTCTTGAGAAAATATTGAATATACTAGAGAGGCTAACTCAACAAATCACCAATCCATTCATTGGGTGATACATGTCGTGTTGGGCCTCTCTTCCATTAATTTTTCTCTATCTTTTTCTTGATTTCTCCGGACTCTACTTTCCTTCTTTCTTTCTTTTTTTTATTTTCTCGGGTTCTTCTTGGTTAGACTCTGTTTTTTTTTTTTTCTCTCTTTCTCTCTTCCTGCTCTAGAAATGCCCTTGTGATGGCATCAACTAAAGCAAGACTGAAGCAAGACCAAAGAAGGGCTTAAACGATACACTTGGGCTTGGGCTTACTGTTTTGCTCTTATTTATTATGGTTTGCAAGCCTGGTTATTGAAACTTTAATCATGGACATAAATCTCTTAGGTTGTTATGTATTGATGCTAAACTATGTGGAATGAGAATAAGGTTACTTTGCCCGATTTTAAGAAAATTGAATGGGGTGAGACGATTGGGGTGAGGATGTTTAGTTTCAATTATGAGGTTCGACTTTCGGATTTTGGTAAGAAAGAAAGGAGAATTAGGCTCCGTTTGTTTCAATTGATGCGGTGGACTTCATCAAAGAATTCAAGTAGGAAAAAACAAAGCCTATTTTTTTTAACCCAAGAAAAAATAACTAGGAAAGTTCAAGGGCTTTCCTCCATTGTCCACTCCAGTGGTGGGGGTGAAGGTAGGGAAATAAGTGCAGTTCTTTTTTTTAATATTATAAAAAACGACAAAACTATTACAACTGCAACAAATGGAAAAATAAAATTTCAAATCGGTACATTAGCTAACTATTACGTATCATTCAACTCAATAATTTGATAGTAAAATTTAACGGAAATTAATATATGGTAAATTTATCACAAGTGTAATAGTTTGGATAAAATTTATCAAAAATGTATTAATTTAGGATTTTTGATAGTTAAAAAATTAATTTATGATAAATATATTAATTTAGAGTTTCATTACATTAATCCTTTTTCTTTACACAAAATGCCCCGACCAGGGATATTTGCGAAATTTTGCCGTCGCAACTCATGCCTCGCGACGCAAAATTTCGCAAATATCCCTGGTCGGCAATAGTATTTGCGAAATTTTGCCGTCGCAAGGCATGCCGACCAGGGATATTTGCGAAATTTTGCGGCGCGAGGCATGAGTAGTCACGCCCCGGCCCTCTCTTTCCATGGGATAGGGACCCACCTCAAGTCCCCAGCCCCGCAACAGGTCCAAAATCTTCCCACGGGATTATATGCTATATAAACGATGTCCCTGCCTTCACCTCTCACGGCGCAATGGATTTTACCTCAATCGTCTCTATCCTCGTCAATTTCATCCAAGTTAAATTCCAGGGCAAGTTGATTTCGCCCTTCGAAACTCACCCCGTTGCCACTGGCATTGCCATCTGCAGCCTGCTCCTGCATTTCTTGTTGCTGCATCTCGCTGATCAGGCACCACCGTCTAGCGCCCGCGCTCCTCCTTGCGATGGAGCATCACCGCACCTCCTCATCCATTTCGCTAGTTCGATATCGGTGGCTTCGCTCGGGTGGTTGCTGCTCCACGACTCCTCCCACTCCGTCCTCTGGTTGTTCGTGCTGCTCTTATTGCTTTCCGTGAGTCTGTTGCGCAGCCTCATTCAAAAACTTTATCTGTGGATTTACAACAAAATCGTTGCCATGATTTTCCGAGCAGTGCCGTCTCGTCTATGGCATGGTGGAAGAGCGCCGCCACATTTGCCGCGCCCGGTCGTGGATCCACGTTTTATGCTGGAAGTTTGAGCGCCGTAGTTCTTCGACTGTTCCTGCTTGGAGAAAGTAATTTATATTGTGTGACCACTTTAAATAAAATGATTAGTACTTTAGGAAGCTAAGCTAGTTTTGTATAAGATGCACTTGGGCCTTTCTTCTGTTTATCTCAAAACATAAGGAGTCCCCAAGCCTTCGGCATCATCGAATTATCTCCCGACCATAAGAAAGGAGAGCAGGGAACAAGTAAAAACCACCTATGTATCTTTCCTATTCCTAGCCATGAACAGTGATGGACCTTGTAGAGACTAGATCTGTTTAAGCTAAGCTAGCCCTCAAAAGAAATTGGGATCTGTTGTTATTGAAGAGATTAAAGATGACCTCAACAATTGTTACGACAAGTAGAATGGTCTTTTGTAGTAGCCATATAAGGGGTAGTAATTGTTCTTGAGGTTATAGCTTCTGACCTCTTTGAAAGCATTGCTGAGTGTTGCAGATTTCCTTCTTTTTTTCTGGTGAATCTCTTTGTAGCTTTCTGTTTGGCCAGTGGATGGATTTATGTCATTTTACATTCTTTGCTGGTGGGCTATGGTTGTTTCGTTGACTTTGACCCCCCTCAACGAAAAAGAACTCCCTTTTGAGAAAATGCACCTCTCTCTCCGCCCTTCCGTACGCGCAATGAGTCCCATTTTATAGAGAAAAGACTCGAGCTTAGCAAACATATATTTTTTTTCTTTTCCTTTTCGGCTCACGCACGAAATCCTTTTGATTATGAAGAGATTTGCCAGAAAAAAGAAAAGCAAAATTGTGACACTCGCGATATTTTCAAAGAATTCAGAAGCTTTAACCTCAAGAACAATTTCGACTTTATTTTGGCAACTAGTAACGACCATATGACAAGGTTTGACATGTGGCAATGTGATACTAAGGTGCTGCTATCTGAAAATGCTAGTAAAAGTGCCATTTTTCATGAACATCCCTCTTTCTCTCTCTTCAGTAAAGGAAAAACTTCAAAATCTTTTGATCGTCTAGTAGGATCTTAGGTAACCTTGAAACAACCAATGAAACATCTCCCCATTCTACTCCTCGCAATAATTGTCGAAGTATTTTTGGTCTTTTCAATAGCATTTGCCTTTCCATTGATGGTAACAATTTTAAGTATCTGCCACCGAATTAGCAGAAGCATTTGACAGTGCTGCCATCTCAAGTTATCGAGTCGATCACCTACTTAGCTTCATTGTTTGACTTATTATCATGATACTCTCCTGGGAATCATTTTTTACAATAAGCATTTAGGCTTGTAAATAAATAAGAAGAAAACCAACTTCCAAGGTCAAATCAAATGATGAACGAACCACATGAAAAATTAAAATAGATATAATTTGGACCACCTATAGGAATCTTAGGGATTTGTGTGTGAGACCGCTATCCACAAGCTGACACTTGGGACTCACCCTTGACTATGGAATGCAGAGGGGAAAGATAGCATGTCACGAAACCGAGGCAAGGTTGACCACCCTACTGCCAGTGGGATGCCTTGCCAGCCAGGTTT
Source organism: Eucalyptus pauciflora (assembly GCA_007663325.1). Taxonomy (NCBI): domain Eukaryota; kingdom Viridiplantae; phylum Streptophyta; class Magnoliopsida; order Myrtales; family Myrtaceae; genus Eucalyptus; species Eucalyptus pauciflora. The sequence continues at coordinate 41,736 of VMYD01000257.1, read as the reverse complement.
CTAGAGAAGAGGAGTTTTGGCGAAGCCAAGCCGATTTTGGGCAACCAAATCCTGCAACTGATGAGAAGTTCCCATGGATTAAAGAATAGCATACGTAATTGATGAAGTAGATAGAAACAATTGCCCGACAAGGAGGAATGGTCAACCAAGAAGAGAAAGATACTGTTGTATGTGACACATGCTTTCACTGAAGATGAATCATCTATTGCTCTTTTCAGTTTCCATGGCCAACAACATTTATCACACATTTAGCTTTCATTGGAGATGACGGTACCAAATTTTTTGCTAACATAATTTGATTTACTTTATGATACCTGCAATCCTGCATATCTCATACAAAATGACTAACCTTCAGAGTCCAGAGAAGAATTTATTACCATTTGTATCTAAATCATAGGTTCAGTCCTCAAATCACATCGCATATTTCTCTTTAGCTCTTCAGATAATGACATATGTGATTATGCTCCAAGGTTATATGCTTGATCTGATCTGTTCTTGAGAAATTGCTCATTTTGAGCGCTGTAAAATCACTAAGACGTATCTATAAAGAGAGAGACTCTCTATCTCTCTCTCTCTCACTCAGAGAGTTTCCAAAGGATTTCGGGGGAGGCTTCGATGTTCACACAAATATGGTTGGAGCATGCGGTGTCACATGATAATCCTATGTCTACTTGTGGGCAAAAATGGGACTACTGTGAAAGTTGGGGATATTTTTAAACCAAAAAAAAAAAAAATTTGAGGCAAAATTGAGATTTTCCTAAAGTTATGCTCCGCGGCACTTTAAATTTCTTTACAACATTATTTCACAATTTAAAAACCTATAGAATCGACCTCTAGAATCGACCCAACAACATAAAAATCATACAAAACCTAATTTACAGTTTAACAAAGAAAATTTCTTCAATTAGATAAATAGAAGTTTCAAATCCTTACCAATTACTAAGAAACATAAATAATCCAACTTGACCCAGAATCTCGAACGTGCATGCAATGAGAGCCCCTCGTCTCTCACCTTTGTCTTTTTGTCCGTTTCTCCGGATTCTGCTTTCCTCCTTTTTATGGGTTCTTCTTGGCCAGACTCTGTTTTTTTCTCTCTCTGTCTGCTCTAGTAATTCCTATGCAGTGGCATCAACTGAAGCAAGACCAAAGAAAGTGCTTAATCGAGACACTCGGGCCTGGGCTTAATGTTTTGCTCTTCTTTATTATTTTTTGCAAGCCCGGTTATTGCAACTTTAATAGGAAAATTCAAAGGCGTTCCTCCCCTCCTGTGGTGGAGTGAAGGTAGGGACAGCAGACTGGCGTAAACGACGACAGCCTGAAACTGCAGGGATCACTGTCAGTTCGGAGCCTGCTCCAGTTTCAGACTGTCGTCCTTTATGCCACTACGCATAAAAAGAACCACGAATGATGTCCCTGCCTTCACGCCCTCACAGCGTCATGGATTTTACCTCCATTGTGTCTACCCTGGTCGATTTCATCGAATTGAAAGACCAGGGGAAGTTGATTTCTTGTTGCTGCGTGCCCATAATCGGGCACCACCATCTAGCGGCCACGCACCTCCTTGTGATGGAGCATGGCACCTCCTCATCGGCTTTGACTTGTCCCACTCCGTCCCAGGTTGTTTGCGTTGCTCCTGTTGCTTTCCGTGAGTTTGTTGCACAGCCCCATTCAAAAGCTTTATCTGTGGTTTTACAGCAAAATTGTTCTCATGATTATCCGTGCGGCACGGTCTCATGTATGACATGGTGGAAGAGCGCAGCCCCTCAGCCGTGCACGGTCGTGGATCTGCGTTTCATGCTGGAAGTCTAAGTGCCATAGTTGTTCAATTGTTCTTTGCTTCGAAAAAGTACTCTAACCACTTTAAAATAAAACAATATGCAATTTAGGAAACTTGCTAGTTTTGTATAAGAGGCCCTTGGGGCTTTCTTCTCTTTTGTCCGAAGCCATGAAGAGTCCCCAAGCCTCCGGCATCAAATCATCTCCCGACCATAAAAAGAAAGGAGAACAGGGAACAAGTATAAAACCACCTTTGTCTCTTTCCTATTCCGAGCAATAAATGGTCATGCACCTAGTAGCAACTAAATCTGATTAAGATAGCTAAGTCCTCAAAAGAAATTGCGATCTTTTGTTATCGAAGAGATCCAAGATAACCTCAACAATTGTTACTAGAAGAAGAACGGTCAATTGTAGTAGCTATATTAATCAAATATTATTCTTGACATTGAAGCTTCTAACCACTTTGAAAACATTATGAGTGTTATAGACTTCCTTCTTTTTCCAATAAATTTCTCGAGAAAATTACCAAAAATAAAAATCTTAACTCTTTTAATGATTTGTCAATTTAGTTTTCTCAGCTAATTTAGCTTGAAAAATGCTTACGTGAATGTCAAATAAGCAAACTCCCATCCTACTTGGCCGGATTGGCAAAAGGTCAAAGCTAACATAATCACTAGAGATCAAAACGGCGGCGTTTTCCACAATAATTTAAAAAGAAAAAAAAAATCGTCGCTGTGCTATTTTCTTGCCCAAATCCTCAAACGCTCACCAATTCCTCATCCAAAGAACTCTAACCTGAATTCAACTAAGATCTCGCTCAAATCTCTTCAAATCTCAACTCAAATCGAACCATTCATGCTCGAACCCGAGTCGTTTCTTTCCACAATTAGGAGAAAATGCAGATGTTTTCTCCCATCCCAAAAGAGTTATTTTATAGTATAAGTTTATAACCCCATAATTGCTTTGCTTAATTAGAGCATATTCTAAAATGCGAGGCTATAATGGTAAACATGGGATAAGACATCAAAATTTGAGATTTTGTTCATACAGAATATTGATAGATAAAATAGAAAGACAAATAATCCGCGGCATTGATTTTTTTTTACTTTTGATAATACTTTTATCCCGACAAAAAGAAAAATGAAAATTTCTCAATATGAATAGAAATTTCAAAATCAAGCTTTATTGAATGCCAATTTGAACATTTTGACAATAACCGGTGCTGTTTTTCCTTTTGACCGAACCATTTTTTCCATGACCTTTCTCGTTCCAAAAGATGCATTTGCAAAACTGAAATTGATTCCCAAAAGAGCATGGAAAAAAGCGTTTTCCGAAGGATTTCATCAATATACGAAAATCAACGGTCGCGATTGTTTTGGTGTAGGAACCAAAACTAGAGACAGCATATATGGTGGTATGGTATGGAATGTCGCCACGTGGCGCGCCGGACGCTGGTCGCTGGCGACGGCGGCGGAAGAGAGGATGGCCGCGGCAGCGAGCCTCTGCAACCGCATCCCCTCTCCGTTCCTCGGCCGCTTCCCTCCTCCTCCTCCTCCTCCTCCTCATCCCCTCGCCGTCATTCTCTCTCTCTCTCTCTCTCTCTTCGTTTCTTGAGTTTCGAGCTGACTTCGCGTCTTCCATGGAGTTCGCTTTTTACTGTCTTCATGTTGCGGATTCTTCTGGAACGAATCCGAATGTTTTGCCCGAAAAGATGCTTCCTTTCTTGTGTTTCGCGCGCCTGCTTCTTTAATCTCACGACGATTTCTCATTTTCTCCTTCTTCTTCTTCTGCACCTGCGGTTTTTGAATTGAGGAGTTGTTGGTTGATGATCGGAAAATGTGATGCTGTCACCCAAATCCAAACCCCTCTCTCGCTCGCGCAGTCGCCCAAATCTCCCCCAAACCTCAGCTCAAACCGCGAATGGAAGCCTTGCTAGCTATGTAAATGTGTTTGGACGACTTGTTCATTGGTTGGGGACGAATGGTTGTTTCACTCTCACATCTATATCCCTTGGTTGAAGTGTCTGCTAGCTGTTTGTGAAAATGCCCAAGCGAACTTTTGCGAAAATTTCCCTCTGGATCTACATATCTGAACGTCCATTGCATATCCAAATCGTAATGAGCGCTTTTGATTCATTCATTTACTCTCGGTTTTTCATCTTTGAATACGAAAGTAAGAACGACGTAAGGATGTTTGTTTCTCTGTTTTCTCGCTGGTAGCACCCCAACTTCTTTTATGTTCATGTACCATGTGTCTCGGTGATCTATGAGCTGTATACGTTGAATGGTTGGAAATCGTCATGGTGGATGGTGGTGGTGACTGGTGACTCCGGCGGTGGCTTGATCATGATCATAAGTGAACGATAGTGATGCTCGGTTGAAAAATATGGGCCGTGATGCCACTTCATTGAACTCATCAGCGACAAAAAAAAAAACCACGGCCACAACACTACTTCTTATCACTGTTTCTTGTACGTTGGAGTTGCTTCCTCTCCATATTTTTCTTCTTTCTTGATGGGCTTCTTGCTTTAACTAGAAATTCAACTGCAGCTGATTATGATGTTGATTCAGTCTGTATTTCTATATCAATTCTTTGTCTCTTGCCTTGTCTGGCATTTGTACTCTTTACCTGATATTATAAGATTTCAGTTTAAAAAAATTGACGTTCTTTGTAGGTTTCTGTTTGGCCAGCGGATGGATATGTGTCATTTTACATTCTTTGATGGCGTACTATGGTTTTGCTCATTTATCCATACGAACTGGGATAAATATATGCCTTGGATACATGAGCACAGCTGCAATTTCAAAAGCTCTGTTCTATTGTTGAGTGATCCAAATTAAAATGAAAGATGTCAGCCTTCTCATCTCTGTCCCCTATGCACCATTACTGCTTACTAGCTATTACGACGATAATATAGTTTTAGTTTTTCATTGCGGAACAGAGCCGTTACATCATATAGTCTTCATTTTACCTCTGAGAGGTGACAACTAGAGCTTTGCCGTGGCAAATGCGTCAACTTGCAATGTAAGACTAATTTGTCTCACTGGCTGTTTGGCTTTTGGCCAGGAGCTTGAATTGTTGCTTCAGTCAGACATTCAAGTTGCTGGGGCCAAGGTGAGAAAAAAAATGCTGAAAAGTAGATTTCTAGTCAGGAGGCTTCAGTTCAATATAACTGAATTTTGGTTCACCGTAGACTTTAGAACCAAAATTTTCCCATCTTCATGTGCTAAAGGATTTACAGTTCATGTATGCAAAGCAAGATAGATAGGAGCCGATGCTCGAGACAAGTCTGTACAAACAACGCACATCTGTCGTGCGTGTATGTGGAAGTAATTAGACCAGCAAACTTCCTGACAAGTTGATTGATCATCAAATTATGCATCCCCAATTTAATACTCCGATTCATAACATAGAGTACACAAGTCTTGCACTTCAGAAATATGTTTTTCATCTGCTTTTACTGCAGAGAACAACAATCTTGGATGTCAACTGTAGCAGTGAGTCCAATTGGCTTGCATAAGAAGGCAAGTTGAAACATCAAACAGAAACGTGTTCTCCTGACTCCCGAATTCTTTTCATCTTGGTAAGTGCCTCCCCCACTCTGCAACTACATGCACTTTACTTGTGGCTCTTCAAGACGAGCATTGCATGTCTTTTCTTGAGTACCTGCAACTATGTGCTCATTATTTCCACTTTTTTTCTGCAGAATTGCAATTTTTTTTATCTAGTTCAGCAATAGCAGGGTCTTCAGGTACTTCCACTATTCTAGTAACCTGTAGTAGAAATGTTTGGTATTAGCGCATTTTGTTTTAATTATTACTTATTGCAGACGATGAGTCTATATATATGCTGCTAAAATGAATATGGCGATCCACCACATCACATGGCAGCATCTTGTATCAATTTATTGGCTATAAGTCTGTTAAGTAAGAGAGCACTTCTGTGATGAAAGCGCACTGTGGGTAAAACTCATTTGATATGAGTTAACAGTGGGGAAGGGTAAGCACCCAGATTTGGGTCCCTTATCTTCTCACAAAGGTCACAAAAAAACTCACTGGTATCATCTTCGATGAACGAAGCATAAAGCGTGAGTTGATGGAAGTTAATGGCAATCTTTAGTGTAGTTGAAGGCAATCTGTGATGATTAAGGTTGCAATGCACACAACCGTAAAAGTCAAAATTTACTACAGACACTGCATAGGAAGCACAGTTCGGAAGATCTAAATTAAGAAAGAGTACATGCTTGTGGAGGTGATGTTTCAAAGTGGGCCTTTCAAAAGTGCATGGAATGTTGAAGTCGTAGTCACTTTCCATGCAGCGAAAGACAGAGCGTCAACACTCTTCACGGCATATGTCAACAGCGCTCCTTCCTGATGCAAGAAGAACAAGGATGTGCGGGGTGAACAGGTTGTTGCATGAGTGAGGGCGATTCAGCACATGATTTATGGGGCAAAAAAGAGCAGCCCAGGTTCAGCCAGCGATAGTTGCACACATTATGAGCCTGGCACGCACCATCCTTCGTCTGACGGTTCCAGCAGCCGAGGATGATCAGGCAGAGGAGAAAGAAGAGGCAATCAAGCCAACCATGGACCTCACCTGGTATGTTCTTTTCACAAGCTTTGCACCTGATTCTGCTTTTGAGCTTCGTGAGGAAGACCAGTGGATGCTGATGGTCGAAGTGGTAGAAAACCGAGTCCTTCTTGCCCTCCAACTCTCGCGAACATAGAGTTAAAGCCGCGTCCATGTCGAGGCTGAGTTTGCAATCGCTGCAGTGGGAGACCATGGTAAGCATTAGAGGGTGTCAAAGAATGGGTCAGTCTAAAGGGGTCCATGACCCATTTTTTGACTCATATTCTGAGAGGGTCATACAAGTTATTCAAACTTTTAAGGGCCAGGCTTAAATAGATTTAAAAAGACTTAAAGTTCGGCGCGGCGACAAAATTTGGGGGCTCGACGGTGGCGTTGTGGGGCTGGGACAGAGGTGAGACTGTATCGACTGAGTTGGACATGCAACGAGGTAGAGTACTCATCTTCCTTCTCTCAACACAGCAACTGGTTGATGGTCAGGCCTCCAATCAATGTGAACAACACCACCTTGTTTCTCTCCTGTCCTTGTGCTTCTAGATCTACTCCGCTTCTCTGCACGCTTTGCACCTCTAGATTTTCCTTCACTTCTCAGTCTCTCTGTATTGTGTTAAGAGAGAGCCTTGAAGTCGAACTATTATTGAGAATTAAAGAGGTAGCACATTCATTTGAGACCCAATTTGTCTCAAGCCCCAATTCTAAGCCCAATAAAAAACCACCCATGGGCTGTTCTTTGTTATCGATATGGCCGAAATCACCCCAAAAAGAAAAATATATATGTGGGCAAAGCGAGTTGGGTTGGGTTGGTTTGGTTTATGTTGGGATGGATCCAGTGGAGGTTGAATATGAGTTTGGAAGCGCACTGGTTTATGAGAGCAAGGATATTGCTTGTCATCGAGTAAAATTTGTCACCCTTCACCTCGTAAAAATATCAAAAAATATCGATCCACATAGAAAATTAGAAAGAGTAAAGCAAATATAGAAAAAAATATTAGTTATACGTACATGCATCGTAGATAATGGCTACTAATGAGCTTTAAACAAGTCGATATGAATTTTCATAAATTTAGTTAAATAGAGACGTGCTTTAGTAATTCAAATACGGGTCAGGTTTGGGTCATTAGATTTATATTGCGTGTAAATGAGTCAGAATGGATTAAATGGGTCAATTTGAACCGAACCATTTTTTGACTCCTGACTTACCTATTTGACAGCCCTAGTAAGCATTACATTTAGCTCCTCCAATTAATCAAAAGCGAGAGAGAGGGGGTGATCATGGAGAGACGGGTGTTGCATCTCTGTGGAAGACTCACTGCAGCTTTTGTGGAGAAAGAATATGCACGCATGGCATCCATAGACTTGCCCCAAGATTGCTTGTTCATAGGCTTTGCAGCTCTTGAGCATTTGTTGGATGGTCACATTCTGAGAATCCTCATTGGGGCTTAGTTGTGACAAGGCAGACAAAGCTATATTGGGCCGTGCAATAACAATCGACGCATCTGAATGGCAAGAGAAAATTTTCATATATAAAAGCGAAATATTGATTGGAATGTACATTACTAGACTGGTGAGGTCACGTCTTTTCTTGTGTCATGAAAAGTTTGTCAGCCATCACCTAAGACCCACCACTGGCGAAAGGAAACAAAAGTAAAAAAGAAAAAAAAAAGATGAAAAATTAAAAAAATAAAATAAAATGTTGTCAACATTAGCGCCAATATGCCACATAGGACGACTAGTTGGGATTAGCGTTTTCCAATCAAAATTGACTGAAAATATTATTTGATAAATTGTCTAAAGTTTGATAACTGAATTAGTAAAATTGAAATGTTTATAATTATTTTATTTTTTGTTTATAAGGTTTCGGATTAAATTAGTACAAGTGTAATAGATTTAGAATTTTTTGGTATTTTTCCTAAAAAATAATGGAGGAAAGTATCATTCGGAAACGATTTGTAACGACAATAACCCGTTTAATGTAATTTATTCTCTCCCACTAGACCTCTCTTCAACAACTTCTCAGTCTCTCTCTCTCTCTCTACCATAGTGAAAGTTGGGACAAAAAAAGGTTCAAGATAGAATTGAAATTGAAATTAAAGTTGAGAATTTTTTTAGAGAATTAGCCCATAAAAATTCATGATTCCATCAACAGTTCAAGATATCTCGAACCGAAGAAAATGCGATCTCTTGTCAAGAAGGGAACCTATTTTCATAATATTTCACCAAAAAAAGAAATGTTCAACTGGTTCGAAAGTATTTTGACAGGATTTAGTACATCCAACGATTACAAAAACAGGTGAATTCGTGCTTAAAATATGTTGCATGGGTATTTAAAGAAAGGGATGATAAACTATTATTGTAGTATAAAATTGATAAGATTATACTGAAATGGAGAAACAATAATTAAATATTGCCGTATGTTTTCATTTTGTTGATTTTGTGAATAAGAACTGTCATTGACATTTGTAATCCCCTAACTCTATAAAAACAGGGAAAACAGCATCACCGTCCTCCTACCTAGAAAAGATAGCCTCAAACATAAACCAACGTAAACATGTTATCAAAATATGTCTTCATCTATATACTTGATATAATGGTGAGTGGGTTACAAAATCAAGAGTTCTGGAATTCATAAAAATAGTGTATATAATATGTATTTCCAGACTCAATTAAACCCCACAAATATCATTTCAGACATATACAAGTATCTAAACTCATATCAAAATCCAACTATAAAGTTTTCTCGCTGATAACTCTCACATCGTACCTTAGTTGAAGAATTTGAAAAAGATTTGATATAGATAATGTGAGCAACCACAACTCAGTGACTAGCACAAATCTCTTCTAAGCAAATGGAGCATCCACCATGCATATTATGAAGTACTACTAGAGACTCATTTATCCAAATCCAATAAATAATGTATAGTAAAATCCAATTATGAGCAATATCACTTCAACTCGGCTTTATATTGATTGGAAAAATTCATTCACATTTCAAATACCAAAAGGGTAGTAAACGCTCCATCTGGCTTTATGCAACAAATATGTTTTAAACTGTATTTTTTTGTTTTAACAATATCATATCATGCAATGCCTTTCTTAACATGAGTTTACTACATAATTTTAAAACATGAGTTTACAAATTTATAGAACATCACAACTTACCCTAAACCAAAATCCAAATCGAAAGTTACACCTCTCAAAAAGTTTCGAAATCCTATTGAAGGCAATGCCATATTCAAATTTACGTGTCAACTAACCTCGACTAAAACTTCAATAGGCGATGCCATATTCTTGAGTCAAATTGTTCACTTAACAAAAGAGCTCTTCACAACTACTTTGCAAACAGAGTCAACCTCATTTCAGAATTCCATTTCAAGTGAGCTTACTTTCAATAAAAAAAAAAAAACTCTTTCTAATTATTAAGAGACCATAAAAGCAAAAGATAGCCGGAGAGGGGCAAAGTCCATTGCCAAACATAGTAATTGGAAAATTGTTTCTAACAGCATGCAAAATTTTAAAAATTTATCATGACCAAACCATAAACCTAAATCAACTTTCATGAAGTCTTGCTATGCGACACCCTAAATTTTTTTTTACAACATAATTTCACAACTTGAAACCTCTAAAATCAACCCGGCAACGTAGAATCCGTACAAAACCTAATTTATAGATTAACTACAAAAACTTCTTCCATTAGATAAATAAAAGTTTCGAATCCTTACCAATTGCCATGAAACAAAAATAATCGGGCTTGACCAAGCCTCTCAAACGTGCATGCTGTGAGAGCCCCCTTTGTCTTGAGAAAATATTGGGTATACTAGGGAGGCTAACTCAACAAATCATTGGTTCATTCATTAGGTGATACACGTCGCGTTGGGCCTATCTTCCATTAACTTTTCTCTCTCTATCTTTTTCTTGGTTTCTCCGGACTCTACTTTCCTTTTATTTATTTTTTATTTTTTTTTGGGGTTCTTCTTGGTCAGACTCTATTTTCTTTCTTTCGTTCTCTCTTCTTGCTCTAAAGATGCCCTTGTGATGGCATCAACTAAAGCAAGACCGAAGCAAGACCAAAGAAAGTAGGCGCCGTTTATTGAAACTTGCTCTTATTTATTATGATTTGCAAGCCCGGTTATTGAAACTTTAATCATGGACATAAATCTTTTAGGTTGTTATGTATTGATGCTAAACTATCTAGAATGAGAATAAGGTTGCCTTCCCCGATTGTAAGAAAATTGAATAAGGTGAGACGACTGGGATGGGGACGTTTAGTTTCAGGTACGAGGTTTGACTTCCACATTTTACTAGAAAAGAAAGGAGAATTAGGCGCCGTTTGTTTTAATTGATGCAGTGGACTTCATCAAAGAATTCGAGTAGGACAAAACGAAGTCTTTTTTTTTTTAACCCAAGAAAAAATAACTGGGAAAGTTGAAAGGCGTTCCTACACTGTCCACTCCGGTGGTAGGGTGAAGGTAGGGACATCAGAGTCCTTTTATTCAAAGTTCCAAAAACAGGGCAGCGGAATGAGCGGCATTCCGCTGCCCTGCTAAGTTCCAAATGCTACTTTGAATAAAAGAACCACCAATGACGTCTCTGCCTTCATCCCTCACAGCGCCATGGATCTTACCTCCATCGTCTCTATCCTCGTCAATTTCATCCAAGTTAAATTACAGGGCAAGTTGATTTCGCCTTTCGAAACCCACCCCGTCGCCACTGGCATCGCCATCTGCAGCCTGCTCCTGCATTTCTTATTGCTGCATCTCGCTGATCGGGCACCACCGTCTAGCAGCCGCGCTCCTCCTTGTGATGGAGCATCATCGCACCTCCTCATCGATTTCGCCGATTCGATATCGGTGGCTTTGCTCACGTGGTTGCTGCTCCACGACTCCTCCCACTCCATCCTCTGGTTGTTCGTGCTGCTCCTGTTGCTGAGTCTGTTGCGCGGCCTTTTTCAAAAACTTTGGCTGTGGATATACGGCAAACTCGTTATGTTGATCATCCGTGCCACACGGTCTCGTGCATGGCATGGTGTAAGAGCACCGCCACATTTTCCGCGCCCGGTCATGGATCTGCGTTTCCGGCTGCAAGTCTGAATGCCGTAGTTGTTCGACTGTTCCCTGCTTGGAAAAACTAATTTTAATTGTATGACCGCTTTAAATAAAATGATTAGTACTTTAGGAATCTAAGCTAGTTTTGTATAAGATGCACTTGGGCCTTTCTTCTGTTTATCTCAAAACATAAGGAGTTCCCAAGCCTTTGGCATCATCGAATCATCTCCTGACCATAAGAAAGGAAAGCAGGGAACAAGTAAAAACCACCTATGTATCTTTCCTATTCCTAGCCGTGAATGGTGATGGACCTTGTAGGGACTAGATCTATTTAAGATAGGCTAGCCCTCAAAAGAAATTGGGATCTCTTGTTATCAAAGAGATTGAAGACGACCTCAACAATTGTTACCAAGAGAAGAATGGTCGTTTCTAGTGGCCATATAAGGGGTAGTAATTGTTCTTGAGGTTAAAGCTTCTGACCTCTTTGAAAGCATTGCTGAGTGTTGCAGATTTCCTTCTCTTTTTGGTGAATTTCTTTGTAGCTTTCTGTTTGGCCAGTGGACCAATATGTGTCATTTTACATTCTTTGCTGGTGTACTATGGTTTTGCTCATATATCCATATGAACTGGGATAAATAGATGCCTTGGCAACGTGGGCACAGCTACAATTTCAAAAGCTTTGATCTAACACAAACGTCATTGAGTGATCCAAATCAAAATGAAAGATGTCAGCTTTTTCCTCTCCGTTCCATATACACCATTACTGCTAGCTATTCCGATGATAATATAGTCGTAGTTTGTCATTGCAGAATGTAGGAATCGTTACATCATACTCTCTATTTGACCTCTGAGAGGTGACAACTAGATCTTTGATGTGGCAAATGCGTTAACTTGCAATCTAAGACTACATTGTCTCGCTGGCGGATTGGTTTTTGGCCAGGAGCTTGAATTGTTGCTTCAGTTGGACATTCAAGTTTATGGGGCCAAGGTGAGAAAAGAATGCTGAAATGTAGATTTTTTTTTGGCAGGCTTTAGCTCAAGATTACTGAATTCTGGTTGACTGTGTTAGAACTGAACTTTTCCCACTTTTCATGTGCTAAAGAATTTACAGTTCATGTATGCAAAGCTAGATAGATAGTATGCAGATGCACGAGACAAGTCTGTATAAACTGCACCCATCTGATGTTGGTATCTGAGGAAATAATTAGACCGGCAAGCTTTCTGCCAAGTTGATTCACAAATCAAATTATGCATCCCAGTGTCAACACTTTATTTCATTACATAGAGCACTCAAGTCTCGCACTTAAAAAATATGATATTCATCTGCTTTTACTGCAGAGAGCTACAATCTTGGATGTCGACTGTGGCAGTGAGTCCAATTGACTTGCATGGGAGCGTAAGTTGAAACATCAAACAGAAAGGAAATTCTTTTTGTCTTGGTAAGTGCTTCCCAAACTCTGCAACTAAACGCACTTACATTTGCGGCTTTTGGAGACCAACATTCCCGTCTTTTCTTGAGTACCTCCAATTGCATGTTCATTCTTTCAAATTTTTCCTACAGAAATGCAATATTTTCATGGAGTTGTGGCTGGGGCGGATCCCCGACTGTGGGCTGCGAATGTGGCTGCGCTCTTCCAGCACGCAGAGTCTGCACCGCACGGATGATCATTGGGACGAATTCGTCGCGTAGCCACAGCCAAATTATTTTAATGAGGCCGCTATAGAGCCACAGCAAAAAATTTTGAATGAGGTCGCGCAACAGACTCACCGAAAGCGACAGGAGCAGCACGAACAACCAGATGACGGAGTGGGAGGAATCGTGGAGCAGCAACCACGCGAGCGAAGCCACTGTTACTGAACCCGTGAAGTCGATGAGGCGGTGCCATGATGCCCCATCACAAGGAGGAGCGCGGCCGTCTGGCCGGGGTGCCCCATTAGCGACATGCAGCAATAAGAAATGCACGAGCAGGGTGCAGATGGCGATGCCGGAGGCCATTTGATGAGCTTCGAAAGGCGAAATCGACCCGGCCTGCCATTTTACTTGCATAAAACTCGCCAGGATAGAGATGACGGCGATAAAAGTAGTCATGTCGCTGTTTAAGACGAAGCAGGGGGAGTATATTGAGGAAAAAGATAAAGCCGATACCACAACGATTAGTGTTGTTAAACCCGAGACCCGAGAGAGTAGGCTGCGCGCGGGCGTGTTGAGAGAGGAGAAAAGAGGGGAGGGAGGTTCGCCTTTCGACCTTTCCTGTCTTCTGCTCGCCTTTCGCCTTTCGCCCGTGAATTCCCTTGGAGCGGCATGAACTGAAGCATGACTGAATAAAGGGCTTACGCGAGACACTTGGGCTTGGGCTTAATGTTTTGCTCCCGTTTATCATTTTTTGCCAAAGCTCGGTTACAGCAACTTATGCGGAGTGAGAATAAAGTCACCCCATCCCATGATAAGAAATTTAGGAAAGATAAGGACATTTAATTTCAAGTGCGAAATTCGAACCCTTACATCCTGCTGACATAGATAGAAAAAAAAATAGGACAGATCAAATTCTCTTCTTAATTTTTTTTTTTACACAAGAAAAAATTAACCAGAAAGTTTAAACGCCTTCCTCCACTCCACGACGTGATGAGGGGGTCAGGAACATCATCAAAATATTTTATGGAAAAATAAGTACCATGGGACAGGGACATGGCATATATTTTATGGAAAACTTGTTCGACTCGGACCCCACAATTTTTCTGCATATATTTTATGGAAAAATTGTTCGACTCGGACCCCACAATTTTTCTGCTAGCTAGCGTTCAACGCTCTTCACAATGCGTCAGTGAGCGTTCCTTCCTGATACGGGGAGAAGTGGATGTGCAGGGTGAACAGGGTGTTGCATAACTGAGGGCATCTCAGCAAATGATTTATGGTGCAGGAAAGAGCAGCACTGCTCCAGCGGCAGCGGATGACTGTGAATTGGAGAAAGAAGAGGCAATCCAGACAAACATAGACCTCACCTAGTATGCTTTGCACTCTGATTCTGGTTTCAAGCTTCACGTGGAGGACACCAAGCAGATGCTGATGGGCGAAATGGCAAAAAAAATTGGGCCTTTCTTGCCCTCCAGGAGTGAAGGCTGAAATTACATTCGCTGCAGCGGGAAACTATATGGCAGGTATAACGTTGGAGGTCTACCAATTGATCGAAAGGAAGAGAGATGGTGATCCCGGCGTTGCATCTCTAGGGGGAGATTCAATAATTATAAAGCTGAGTTGAAAACAAAATAGAGTGGTGCTCTTCTGAGTAATTACAAGTAAACCTGTCTAAATGATGGAATGAACTATATTTGGATGAAATAAAAATTATGATGCATGCGCATTTTTTACCTATGGTGATCATCTTCCTTTCACTAATTTGCACGCTTCTTTTGCTGGAACTTTGAATTTATTATACTAATCAAAGTAACGATTGGTCCGACCTTGATTTTGAACCGAGTCACGTCCTTTTTGTGAGGCAAAAAAGAAGAAGACGGAATGCTCTATTTTTTATCATATTTATTGTCTCATGCTAAGGTGTTTGCGTGTATATATAAACCTCTTTTCAACCACTTTTCAATCTCCTTTAATGACTCTCCCTCTAAGAGAGTTTCCAATAGGGGTCAGTATCCAGATCACCGTATGTTACCATACCTACCGTTACCCTGGTAGTTGTGGCCCCCACGTTTCCTCCCAAAATTTTCTTTCCGGGAGAAAGGGAATACGGGAACCAATCAGGACTCCCACCCGAGGGCGGTTTTCCCGCCTGTTCCCTTGAGCTTTTAAGGACCTGCTCAGGTCCAATCCCTCTAAGAGAGTTTCCAATAGGTCTTAGGGGAAGCTTCGGTGTTCACATTGCAAAGGTTGGACTATGCAGTGTTACATGATGATCCAATGGCCACTCATGGGTAGAAGTGTGGCCTTCAAGAAAGTTGGGAATTCTTTATTCTTTTTTTTTTAAATCGAGGTAGAATTGCGATTAAAATTAAAATTTGAGATTTTTTTAAAGGAGATTAGCCCATAAAAGTTCATACTTCCATCAACAATCCAAATTGTCTCAAACCGAAGAAAATGCAATCTTTTGTTAAGATGAAAACCATTTTTAGCAATATTTCACCAAAAAAAAAATGCCCGCCGCTTCAAAAGTACTTTAATAGGATTTCGTATATCCAACAATTATAGAAATAGGTGAGTTCGTGCATAAAACATGAAACATGGGAACACAAGAATGCTCATGTTGTGATATATTATTTGCACAATAAATGGATAATTAGAGAGAGAAGAGGGCTGTTATTGCAGTATGAAATTGGTAAGATTATAATGATACATTGATGTATGTTTTCAATTTTGTTGACTTTGCGAATAAGATTTCTCCTTTATCTATTGTCACAACCCAACTCTAATAAAATGAGGAAAACGATACCACCATGCTCTTACCCAAGAAAAATGCAACATAAAATTATCAAAATGTATATTCATCTATATACTCGATAAATAGTGAATTGGTTACAAACTCAAGAGTTCTAAAATTCATTAAAAATAAAAGTACGATTGTATCTCCAAACTCGATTAAACCTCACAAATATCATCCCAAACATATATAAGTATCTAAACTCACATCCAAATCCAATTGTAAATAATTTTCTACCGGTAACGCTCATGTCCTACGTTAGCTTGCCGGAAAAACATTTGGAATGAATAGTATGAGTAACCACAGCTTAGTGACTAATCCGAATCTCTCCTAAATAGATCAAGAATCTACCGTGATAAAGCAATACTGTTTTGCTCTTATTTATCATTTTTCGTCGGAGGTGGTGGTGTAGGGCTGGCCGTAGCCGTAGTTGGGCGGCGCGTGGGGGTATCCTGACATTTTTCCGGGAGGAGCGACGCGCGAGGAGATATTTTCTTCCGGTCAAACTTCTTTTTTTTTTTTCTTGTGGGGGGGGGGGCCAAAAAGAGGCGAAGTTTTTCGGGGTTCGCTTTGAGCGAGGGCTTGACGCGTATAAATTAGACGTTGCGAATTGGGGGTTCGGATAGGAGGTAATTTACGAGATTGCCATTAGTATCCGGGGAACCGTGCCGAATTTCGAAACGGAAATTTACTAGTAAAGGCGACGACCTTTTCGATTTTCGCAGGCGGTGGGAGAAAAGAGGGGAGGGAGGTTCGCCTTTCGACCTTTCCTGTCTCTACTCTCTCTCTCTCTCTCTCTCTCTGCCTCTTTCTCTACTGTGTCGTGCGGACCCTAAAAATCTTTATTATCATTTTATTTTTTATTTATTAATTTCTCATTTATCTGATTTTAAAAATCGAAGATGCACTTTTTTTATCAATGAACAAAAAAAGTCTTTTTATGAATCACAGTACAGTGTGACATTCAAAATTTTTTTATTTAACTATTTGTAGAGCTTTATATTAACCCTTAGGCCTTAGGTTGGTTTTTCGTCATGTAAAGAATTTTCTTTAGGATTTCGAAAACTAATTCGATATTGGCCTGAACTGAACATTTTGTCTAAGAAAAAACTTTTTTTGTAATTTTCTTATTTATTATGATGATATGACAGATAATTGTACCGATGAGGAAAATAAGAATCCCCACTGGATAAAACATATTCAAAAAAAAGTGAAACCTTGCATCTTTAAAAAAAAAAAAAAAGTACCATTTTCAAGCCTAAAGGCTTATTGTGAAAAGCGATTGCCAAGAGAGTATCATGATACTAAGTCAAATAATGAAGCTAAGTAGGTGATCGACTGTGAATCAACTTGGCAGGAAGCTTGCCGGTCGAATTATTTCATCAGATACCAACATCAGATGGGTGTAGTTTATACAGACTTGTCTCGTGCATCTGCATACTATCTATCCAGCTTTGCATACATGAATTGTAAATTCTTCAGCACATGAAGAGTGGGAAAAGTTCGGTTCTAACATCTACAGTCAACCAGAATTCAGTAATCTGGAGCTAAAGCCTGCCAGAGAAAAAAGATCTACATTTCAGCATTCTTTTCTCACCTTGGCCCCAGAAACTTGAATGTCCAACTGAAGCAACAATTCAAGCTCCTGGCTGAAAACCAATCCGCCAGTGAGACAACGTAGTCTTAGATTGCAAGTTAACGCATTTGCCACAGCAAAGATCTAGTTGTCACCTCTGGGAGGTCAAATAGAGACTATGATGTAACGATTCCCACATTCTGCAATGACAAACTACGACTATATTATCATCGGAATAGCTAGTAAGCAGTAATGGTGTATACGGAATAGAAATGAAAAAGCTGACATCTTTCATTTTGATTTGGATCACTCAATGATGTTAGTGTTAGATCAAAGCTTTGGAAATTGTAGCTGTGCCACGTTGCCACCAAGGCATCTATTTATCATAGTTCATATGGACAAATGAGCAAAACTATAGTACGCCAGCAAAGAATGTAAAATGACACATGGATCCACTGGCCAAACAGAAAGCTACAAAGAGATTCACCAAAAAGAGAAGGAAATCTGCAATACTCAGAAGCTATAACCTCAAGAACAATTAGTACCCTTCATATGGCCACTACAAAAGACTATTCTACTTGCCATAATAATTGTTGACGTATCTTCAATCTCTTCGATAACAATAGATCACAATTTCTTTTGAGGGCTAGCCTATCTTAAACAGATCTAGTCGCTACAGACTAGCTAAGCTTCCAAGCAGGGAACAGCCGAACAACTACGGGGCTCAGACTTGTGGCCGGGGCGGATCCCCGACCGTGGGCTGCGAATGTGGCTGCGCTCTTCCAGCACGCAGAGTCTGCACCGGACGGATGATCATTGGGACGAATTCGTCGCGTAGCCACAGCCAATTTTTTTTAATGAGGCCGCTGTAGAGCCACGGCAAAAAATTTTGAATGAGGTCGCGCAACAGACTCACCGAAAGCGACAGGAGCAGCACGAACAACCAGATGACGGAGTGGGAGGAATCGTGGAGCAGCAACCACGCGAGCGAAGCCACTGTTACTGAACCCGTGAAGTCGATGAGGCGGTGCCATGATGCCCCATCACAAGGAGGAGCGCGGCCGTCTGGCGGGGATGCCCCATTAGCGACATGCAGCAATAAGAAATGCACGACCAGGGTGCAGATGGCGATGCCGGTGGCCATTTGATGATCTTCGAAAGGCGAAACCGACTCGGTCTGCCATTTTACTTGCATAAAACTTGCCAGGATAGAGATGACGGCGATAAAAGTAGTCATGTCGCTGTTTAAGACAAGCAGGGGGAGTATATTCTGGAAAAAGATAAAGCCGATACCACAACGACGTGAAAGCTCGGCCTTCTTATAACCCGGAATTGATCTCGGCGGAGTCCCCGATTTGTGCCTTTCCACGCGCATCAAATGGTAGAATCGGGCGAGTTTACTTGCAGAAAACTCGCCAGATTCTACCAAAAAGAGGCGTTGTGGCTCGTCTAATTTATTCGCGTCAAGCCCTCCCCCAAAGCGAACCCCGAAAAAGTATAATCGGGCGAGTTTCTTGGCTATTCTACTTATCAAACGTGAAGTCAGTTTGGATCAGACAATATAAAAGTAACCAAGAAACAGAGACAATATAAAAGTAGCCAAGAAACGGAGACTCCACCGACTTCTGCCCGGTAGAATCGGGCCAGATCATTGCTGATCTGGCCCGATTCTACCGGGCAGAAACCTTGATTTCTTTTGTGGGAGGCTTTAGTTCAATATAACTGAATTTTGGTAGACTGCAGATGTTAGAACCGAACTTTTCCTATGTTCTTGCGCTAGAAAAGAATTTACAGTTCATGAATGCAAAGCTAGATAGATAGTATGCAAAAGCTCAAGGCTAGTCTGAACAAACTACACAATCCTGATATTCTTTTTCAAGGAATTAATAAGACTGGCAAGCTTCCTAACAGGTTTATTCATAATCAAATTATGCATCCCAATGTTAATACTCCCATTCATACTCCCATTCATAACACAGAGCACACAAGTCTTACACTCAAAAATATGATATTTATCTGCTTTTGCTGCAGAAGATAACAATATCAGATGTCAAGTGTTGGCAGTGATTCCAATTGACTCGCGTAAGGGCGTTAGTTGAAACATCAAACAAAAAGGTGGTCTCCTGCCTCCCTAATTCTTTCCTTCTGGATAAGAGCCTCCCCAACTCTTTAAATTCATGCACTTCGCTTGCAGCTTTTTGAGACTAGCATTGCAAGTGTTTTTTTGAGTACATCCAATTGTGTGCTCGATCTGTCCACTTTTTCCTGCAGAAATGCATCTAGTTCAGCAAAATCGAGGCTTCAGGTACTTCCATTACTTTAAAAAAAATTTGGTATTGCCATTTTTTCTGTTGATTATAATTTATTGTGGAGATTGAGTCTGTATATGATATAACAAAAGAAAAAAGAACAGGGCTATTCACCACATCAAATGGCAGTATCTTGTGGCCGTTTGTTGGCTAAAGTCAGTTTAGTGAGAGAGCATTTCTGTGATGAAAGCATACCGTGGGTAAGACGCATTTGATATGTGTAATCAATGGGCAAGGGCATTCATCACAGACGGAAGCACCCAGTTTCAGGTCCGTTTCTCTCAAAGGTTACAATAGTACTCATCGGCATTGTCTTCAATTAACGTAGCGTAGAGTGTGAGTTGATGGAGGTGATGGCGATCTTTATTGTTGGTGTTAACCGTGGAAGGCAATCGTTGTTGACATAAAGATTGCACCGCACAAGAACATGAAAGTCGAATATGCAAAGTTTACCAGACACTGCATAGGAAGCACGGGTCAGTAGATCTAATAATATAAGAAAAGAGTATATGCTTGAGGAGGTGACTTTTCCAAGTGGGCCTTTCAAAAGTGCATGGAATGTTGAAGTCGAAGTCGCATTCTGCGTAGCGAAAGACAGGGTCGACGCTCTTCATGACATGCATCAGTGAGCCTTCCTTCCTGATACGGGAAGAAGTGAATGTACCAGGGTGAACAGTGTGTTGCATAAATGAGGGCAATTCAGCACATGATTTACGGAGCAGAAAAAAACAGCTCTTCTCCAGGCAGGCATGGGCTAAACCTTTAACTTACTAATCACGCGCCTTGCTCACACCATCCTTCATTCGACCCAGCTCCAGCGGCAGCGGATGATAGTGAATTGGAGATAGAAGAGGCAATCCAGACAAGCATCGACCCCACCTAGTATGCTGCTCTATTCTCAGCTTTACACCCAGATTCTGGTTTCAAGCTTCACGTGGAAGGACACCAGTAGAGATGCTGATGGGCGAAATGGTTAAAAAAAAAAGAAAAAGAAAAAAACTGAGCCTTTCTCGCCCTCCAGATCTTGTGAACATAGAGTTATAGCCACGCAGTCCATGTCAAGGCTGAAATTGCATTCGCTGCAGGGGGAAACCAGAAGGCAGGCATTACATTGGAGGTCTACCGATTGATCGAGAGCAAGAAAAAGGGTTGATTATGGAGAGAGGGGCGTCACTTCTCCGGGGTAGATTCGGTGCAGCTCTCGTGAACTAAGAATATGCGCCGTGTAGCATCCATAGACCTCCTCGCAGGCTTTGCATTTGATTCTACTTTTCGTCCCAAAATGGAGGGATGTGAGCAGATGCTAATGAGCAAAATGCAGGATGGATTCTCAGAATCCTCATCAGGCTTAGTTGTGACTAGGCAGACGAAGCAGTATCCGGCCGTGCACTAATGCTCAACCGTCCGAATGGCAAGAAGGAAGCCTGCTCACACGCATGGCAACTCCGATTATCCTCCTCATCGTTGGCAGCTAGGCAGTCAAGTCGGGGCAGCGGTTGAGACAGGTGTCCTAGTGCGGACAGCACGCTAAATTCGGCATGACTCGTAAAAGAAGAAACGACACGATTCACGGTGGTGACCTGAGCTGCGGATTGGAGATCAGCACGCATGACATTCCAAGCAAGTACAGGCTTCTTCGCTCAGGTTTCGGAGATATCAATACATGATCACCAAGGCAAATTAGGAAAAAAAAAATGAGTTTTGTATGGAGTTTTAGTTGTTGAGTGTTATCAACACGAAGTAAATGTGGTCAAATTAATTTTACCCCACTCCCTTATCATTTGATGTCGTGTTTCAGTGCTAATTTCTACAATTCTTTTCTATTTATTTTTATGCTATAATGCAATGGTTAATGAAACTAAAGTAGCCCATGAAAAAGTTTCATATCTTGTTCATTTGAAGTCAGCTGCAATCCCACCAAAAAATAAAAATCAGCGGCAACTATAATTTAATTTTCCATAAATTAACAATAAATAAAACTCCAAACATTGGTTAAGGTCATAAAGGTGCATCACCTTGGGCTAGTCTATACATTTATTAGAAATTCCTATCCAACTTACTATGAATGCTACTTACTTAAGACAATAGTGCGATGACTTTTTATAAATTACTAAAGTAGATGCACATAACTTAATAGCTTATAAAACTAAATTCACCTTATATGTAAAAGTAACGCTTACATTTGCTATTAAAATGCAATTTGTACAACTAGTATGAGCCATATCCACTTTGTTTTCTAGTTACCAATTTATGTACAAATGCCCATGTTCTGCAGCAATCTTGAATTCCACATTATTAAAAAAAGAGTTGCGCATACTACATGATGCTTCGTAAGCAACGACGATAAGGTTCACCAAAGCAATAATTGTAATTAAACCTGTAATTTTCTGTTAAAATCTTTGAATAGAACTCAATTGTCCCCATTGGTTATCCTTGAAAAACAAAATATAGATTGAAGTGGTTACAAACCCACTTCATATTATACAACCTAGGACTTCAACTAGCTAAACTGAATTTAGATCCACACGGAAAAAGTTAGTGTTCTTATAAACTATGAAAACTAAGACCCAGGAGAACATTTCTAGAAAGAACAAGCAAAAGAGAGAGGTACTATTCCAAGTAATTGTAAGTAAACCTGTCCAAACGGTAGTACTACATTTGCAAAAAGGAAAATCAGAGCCGTGTAGGGCTTATATCGATAGTTTCTTGGAAGCCGTTCTATTCCAACCTAACTTTAACATTTCTAGAAAGAACAAACAAAAGAGAGAGGTACTCTTCCAAGTAATTATAAGTAAACCTGTCCAAATGGTCGAATGAACTATATTTGAAAAAAGGAAAACCAGAGCTGTGTAGGGCTTATATCTTAGGCTCTTGGAAGCCGTTCTATTCTAACTTAACTTTACTAGGAACTAGAACGGTCAGATTGTGAACCAAATTCAACTAGTACAATTCGTTTTGCTGCAACTGTCCGCTAAGTCATCCAAAATGCACAACCATCTGAATAAGGTACAGCAACAAAGTAATTCTTCAGGTTGGTAACAACTGGAAAGCAGGCAAAATCAGACAACCGGAAAATATTCTAAGGTCTAAACCAACAACATAATTAATGGGTTCAAATGATATAGGTCACACAGTCTGTTGATCATGCAATCAGACTAGTCTGTATTCAAGCTTAAATCAAACAATGTCACTCTACAAGCGAGGCGAATGTCCCCAAGTTACATGAGCACGCATCTACTTCATTTGACTAATGGGAGGTGAATGTAGAACTGAAGGCTGCAGGTAGCTCAAACCAAACTATGTCGACTAGCTTTGAATAAATTACAATCAGTGATGTGCGTCCAGGTCAAAGCTACCAGCTAAATATTTTGACGCACATCCAAAACTTCGTTCTCACCAGTAACAATTTCTCTTACTGACCTCATATCTAATACAAAGTTCCGCATCTGTCGCATCAGGCATGGCCGCAATCTACCGATAATTTCTTCCTCTTCCACGTCCACCCCAACCCCTTCCTCTTCCTCTCCCACCACCACGCCCACCCTGGGACAAACCTTCAAATGCTCTATTGACAAGCTGGTTTTGCATACCGCCCGCTCCACGTCCCTTTTTTGATGTCGCATTACCGGAACCATTCACAGCACTAGCAGGTCGTTTTCCTCTGCATAAATGATGATATCAATAAGATGATATGCGAGAAGAGACCCATTGATCATCACAACAGAAGATAAAGCTAAGATATGCAAGTCATTCTCAACAATCTTTCTGCTCCTCCTGGACTTGTCACCAATGCTGTTAGTTGGAACAATCAGTCATATTTTGATAACCAAAATATGAAGACATTCACATCAATTTTCCATGAACATATTCGACAGTGACCAACATAATTACAGTGATTTCCTAGTGTAGATGTAGACCTGTCACTAACGAGGGAAGTAGCTAAAGTATCAGCAACTAGAATCGATATATAACCCACCACAAAAAAATCCAATAACAAACTCGCTGAGGAATAAAAAAAACATAAGGAGGAGTATTTCTCCTACCCAGTCCCCGTATTTGTTGCAGGTGCAGAAGCTTTGACTGCCTCTTTCCAGGAGAGGCTGATGCTCTTGTCTCCAATAAATGAAGGTGTCTTTGAATGCAATGGCTAAATCAATAAACCACAATGAGTTAGTTCTCACATGCCATGAAGACAAAAACAGTCAGTAATAAGTTGACTTATTCACCTTAGTCATGGCAAGGATATTATTGCAGGTTCGCAGTCCGGATGTAGTGTTCTGCTTCTGAGTTTTCTGCATAAAGTACGTGGTGTCAGTTGCATGGAGCAGAACCATTTAACAATAAAAGATGCAAGCATTATGATGACAAACAGACAATGGTACTCTTCTCCTCATCGGTCTTGGCAGCTGACATTGCTTTATTGTGCTCAGCCATTCCCTGAGTTAGCTTTTTCATGGTGGCCCTAGTTAACTCCTCAACAGTAGTTAATCTGCAGCAACAAAGCCATGGAAAGATCAGGAGACAAATTACACACTTCAAAACACCAACTTACCCAAAACAAGCAAATTGCAATGAATATCAGAACTCCCGGATCAAATTATTCCCTCTGACTTATCATTCATGAGGAAATGAAAGGCAAGAGGAGAATCAAAAATGCTATGTGGCCATAGCAAAACTAATTGCAAGATAACAAGTTAACAAGGAACATGCAAGAGCAATTTAGCATAAATGTTGCAGTACTTTTGGCTAGTTTCAGGGAAAAGTCAATCCTTCAACTAATATAGAAGCTATCATAGAAGCTGTATAGCATCGCAATCTACCAAACATTGTTGAAAACGTGAAATCAATTAACCATACCCAGTGCATGCGTGACATCCATTGGACAGGAAAGGAAAAACAGCCTGGCATTAGAAGAAACCTAAAACTCAATTAAACTGGAGATGATAAGGAATCATTACCTCTCAGTGAAGTCCTTATAATGTTCTGAGAAGTCCTCCCCAAGCCTGTCAGATGGTTGGCCAGTCACTATCTTGTAACCACACAGACTATTGGTTGCATTTGGTGCCTATAATGCGACATTATCAGAATAAAACCTCCATATACTTTGGCTGTAACTTGGCAAAGCAGGATGGGAAAGTCCAACTAACCTTGTGTGCCAAATGGTGAAATGCATACAACAAGCATTGATCACTCACTGGTTGTTGGATTTTGTGATTTGGAGGGATGCTTTGCGTTGGTTTGGATCGATCACCGTTGCTCAGCTCTCAGGTTGTGTCTGTCCGTCTGATTACGATGAGTTTGAATCATTGTGGAATTTTCCCAAGATTGTCTTTTCATGTTCACTGAAGTCTATTGCTGTGTTGTTCCCGTTAAATGGTATACTGAGTGTCAATGCCTGTTGGTGGAACCAAAGTTTATTGATTTTTGTGGATTTGTCTGGGATCACTCCTTTGTAATGCGTCAAGTCTTGTTTTTTTTTCCCGTCCCCTATCGCGATCTATCTTGGTTTGTGACACAGGGACTAGTTGAAAATGGTGATTAAGGGATGATGTATACCATAATCACAGATAGTGTTGCCTGTCACTTCTCTTTTCAGCTCAAAGTTCTATGGTTAATGGGGTTAAAAATATTCTTTCACACAGGTGAACTCAGATGTCAATGATGGTTTTCCAATTCTTGTTTTGAATGGAGATAAGAGACTCACGCTTCTGCCACCGCTTCCTCCACAAAAAGAATCTCCTGTCCTGAGCCCTCTCACTCACCCTAAGCGCCCCCCTTCTCTCTGTCTCGAGCTCTCTCACTCACCCTAAGCGCTTCCCTCCTCGCCTCTGTCCTCGTCACCGTCATCAACTTTCCAGCCGTGACTCCAGAAATCGCCGGCTGCTGACTGGCCTCTCGACCTTCTTTGTCTTCTACTCCTTATTCGGTCCCGATATCGAGCTCGAGTACGTAGCCAAGGATTTTGAAGCAAAAGAGGTTTGCGAGACTATATTGGTGGCGGTGCTAAGTTTTGGGGTTTCGGCGACGCCGTGACGGCCGCGAGGGATATTGTGGTGGAGGATAGAGAGGCGTATGGGTACTGTGAGACCTCTCTTTCTCCTTTGGCTTTTTTTTTCTTTTCTATTGCCTCTGTTTCAGGAAGCATGGAGGCTTGGTGATAGTGGCTGCTTTGGCTTCTAGGTCAAGGAAAAGTTGGATAGCTTATCAGGAGGCTGAGGGGGAGAGTTCTTCATCGGCCCTTTTGACTCCTGAAGCAAGTCACGTCCCGCCATTCCCACCGGAGTATATTCTACCGTCATCTTTCTTATCATTAATCTAAGTAGAAAGTTCTAGTGTGGAGGGTTAAGCTTCTTATACTACTATCTCTTCAATAGTTTGTGAGTTTATTAATTCCGTCCAATAATTTTCATCTGGATGATCATCACCAGATGGAAGACGGTAAATACAGGTTATGTTTCATCAAAACTTGATGGCTAAGGGTTGAAATTCTCCTTTTCGTTTTGTTTTACATGGGTAGACACTCAACTCGGTTAGATTGAAAGGCACACTAGCTGTGTAATCCCTTTTGTTTTTTTTAAGCTTTTGCTTGGAAACTTGAATAAGGTCATTATTTCAGTGGTGGTACTGAAGCTATGAATATGAGAAGTCCAAGATATTTGAGTGTTGTGACAGACCATTATTATTATTATAGCTTCTTATTGCATATTCCTTCCATGTGCATAAGTTATTAACACTTATGTAGTTTTTCAATCCTGTGACATCCTGTTTAGAAGTAAGTTGAAGATATAAATTTGAATCGAACTTGGTCGCTTCACCCATAAGTTGGGAATTATGGTTGAATCTTCAAATTGTGTTATATCATTAGTTGTCTAGGAAACCTGTACTAAACTGGCCATTCTTTTGATAGCCTGCCCAGGTATCTCCCTCTGCATATCTTAAGTTAATTTTAGACTTGGTTCTTGCTAGAAGTGAAAACAAAAATTGTGCATCATGGTTGCTTGACATGTTGTGTTTTGACACTGCTAAAAACCAATTTTATGTATGTAAAATCAAGTAGCTGGAAGGTGTTGACCATGTTCTGATGGCATCCAAATTCTTCCTCTTCATAATCCTACAATGTCACATAGGATATAGCTACTCAAGATCATTTGTTTATAGCACAGGTTATCCAAAACTTTTGGCTGGAGTAGTCCACATGGATGCATGCAAACAGCCATGTCCATGTGCATGAGGGTACATAGACTTTTATTACATTGGCATGGATGAGAACTACTAATATGGTGTTCCTTTGCACGATTTTAAGGCAACAGAATAATTGTAGTTAACTATTAGTTTGGTCACAGGACCATCCAGAATCGTAGACACAAAATGCACTTTACAAAAGCAGATGGACACATATAGCAGAAACGTTTCTTCTCTCTCTCTCTCTCTCTCTCTCTCTCTCTCTCTCTCTCTCTCTCTCTCTCTCTCTCTCTCTCTCTCTCTCTCGCTCCCTCCCTCCCTCCCTCTCTCTCTCTCTCTCTCGCTCCCTCCCTCCCTCCCAAGCTCACACATTTTTCTACTAGAGCGTCTGACCAGCGCCAGTCACACATTTTTCTACTAGAGCATCTGACCACCATGCCATAATTAGGATATTTTTCATTTTCCCCTCTCATAAGTAGGTCTTTCTGTTAGAGGACAAGCTAGGTTGATTTGTCATGGAATAAACTCTCTGCAAAAGTAAGGGGTAAGGATAAGTACATCTAACCATCCCTAGAACCTACAACTTCAGAGCCTTGTGCACGGGGACATTTCAATTTTCCTCTTAAAATAAGTACGCCTTCTGTTGTGTCGGTCCAATTTTTTTAACAGGTTAACACTTTAATTTTTTCCCGCAAGACTACAATGAAGATGGGAAGCTCTCATTCTCCGAATTTTCTGACTTGATGAATGCTTTTGGAAATCAATTGGCCGCTGACAAGGTTAGAGTCAGTTGTTGAACTGCATCAATATTGGCAACTTTTTTCTCTGTCTTTCATTTGTAGGACTCATAAACTTAAATTGTTTTCTGTGTTAGAATTATGTTTGGGACGGGAATTGATGTAAGGGTACTTATTGTGCACTAGCATACATACATATGTACTTGCATGCATATTTGTCTAGTTGCAAATATAAATGCATATACATGATGTGCACATAAGAGCAAAATGTGTGATGCAGCACACAAGCATGCATATGTCACGGGCCGATCGATTCACTTTGATCACACGTAGGCTGACCCGTGCAACCTTAAGGTTTTACCCCTAAGCAGCCTTTCATACTCGACTCACAAGACTCGTGTATGGAGAGAGAAGCTCTGCTTTTCGTATTGCTTGTGAATGAATTACAATGAATGGAGGAGGCCCCTTTATATACAAGTACAAGGCAAACCATATCCGTAGATCTCCCTTAGATCTAACGGTGGAGATTGCACCTCCCCAACTACTCATATTTACTCCCAACTACCAGCTACTCGCATCTATAACGTATGCGTACAAATACCGTATCGCCCTTCCCCAAGAGTATTCTAGAAGACTCGAGAATACTCTAAGTCTCGGGATATCGGTCGAGGGTCGGATGTGTCACGCCCGTCCTCAAGAACCCTCTTGGCTTGTCTTTCTCACGGGCCGTGACATTCTCCCCCACCTAATCAGGCGACGCCCTCGTCGCATCTTCGGCATGAAAGGCTTCGATCTCTTTCTTGAACTGCCAAAGACTCTCCTCGGGCTCCCAACTGGCTTCACTCTCCGGAAGACCCTTCCATCGGATCAAATATTCACGCTTGGCCGCGCAATACCTCTTCCGTATGACTCGATCCGCCAAAATGCTTTGGACTTCTCGATCATACGAGGTCTTTGCCCCGAGCGGCGCCCTTTGTGATTCCCCTCGATCCGGGTCTTCCTCATCAACTTGGAAGGGTTTAAGCATACTTACGTGGAAAACCGGATGTACCTTTAGCTTCGGTGGTAGTTCCAGTTTGTATGCGACCTTTCCAACCCGTTGTAGCACTTGAAATGGCCCCTCATAGCGACGGATCAACCCCTTGTGCACGTCCTTGTATCGAAGAACCACATGCAGCTTAGCCAACACTTGGTCTCCCACTTGGAACTCCACATGCCGTCGCTTCTTATCCGCCCATTTCTTCATGCGCTTGGAGGCCTTGTGTAGACACGCCCGTGCCAAGTCCATCTCTTCTTGCATGTTTTTGGCGAACTTGTACGCGGGCGGACTACTCCCCCGGTAACCCGAAGCAATCGTGCTCGGGGTGTTCGGTTGTTGCCCAATTGCAACCTCGAACGGACTCTGGCCGGTCAACTCGCTCCGCTGCAAGTTGTAGGAGAACTGGGCTACGTCGATCAGCTTTGCCCAATTCACTTGCGTCGTGCTCATGTAGTGCCGAAGGTAGATCTCCAAGAGAGCATTGACCCGCTCCGTCTGACCGTCGGTTTGGGGATGCAAACTTGTTGACATATTCAGCTCCGACCCCAGCAGCTTGAACAATTCGGACCAGAAACGTCCCGTGAAGCGGGGGTCCCGATCGCTCACGATCGTTTGTGGCACTCCCCAATACTTCACTACATGCTTCATGAATAGCTTGGCCGCCTCCTCGGCCGGGCAATCCTTTGTCGCAGGCACAAAGGTTGCGTACTTGGAGAACCGGTCAACCACCACCATTAGAGTGACACCCTTCAGACTTCGGTAGGTTGACGATGAAGTCCATGGAAATGCTTTCCCATGGACAAGTTGGGATGGGAAGTGGCTCCAACAAACCTGGCGACGATCGTTGTTCCAGTTTGTCTTGTTGGCATACCAGACAAGTCTTCACATACGCCTCCACATCGTCGCGCATTTGTGACCAATAGTACCGATCTTCGACGAGGGCCAACGTGCGGTGGATCCATGGATGACCCGCCCACTTCGAGTCGTGGCACTCGCGCAAGATCTCCTTCCTTAACTTCCCATAGAAAGGCACGTACAACCGCCTTCCCTTGGTGTAGAGGAGTTCGTCCTCACTCCAGAACCGTCGAGTTTTACCTTCTTTGGCATACCCGATGAGAGCTTGAGCTCTTGGGTCGTGTGTCAACCCCTCTTTGATGCGGTTGACCCAAGGACAACTCGACCGACTCATCGTGTGGCTCATCAACTCCGTCTTTCGGCTCAACGCATCCGCCACAAAGTTGGCCTTCCCCGGCTTGTACTCCAATGCATAGTCAAACTCCGCTAGGAAGTCCTGCCATCGAGCTTGCTTCGGACTCAATTTCTTTTGGGTCTGAAAGTAGCTCGTGGTCACGTTGTCCGTCCTCACGACGAACTTTGATCCTAGGATGTAGTATCTCCACGACCGAAGGCAGTGCACCACTGCGGTCATCTCCTTCTCTTGGACAGTGTAACGACGCTTGGTGTCATTCAGCTTTCGGGACTCGAACGCCACCGGATGTCCATCCTGCATAAGAACACCACCGATCGCAAAATCTAATGTGTCGGTCTCTACCTCATAGGATTTGGTGTGGTCGGGCAACGCCAACACCGGTTCCTCGGTCATGGCTCGCTTCAATCGGTCGAAGGCTCTTTGGCACCGATCCGTCCACTCCCACGCCTTTTCTTTCTTCAGCAGGTCCGTGAGTGGCACGGTGATACTCGAGTAGCTCCGGATAAACCGCCGGTAATAGTTGGTGAGGCCCAGGAATGACCTCAACACCTGCACCTTCATCGGTGGCTCCCATTCGACGATAGATTGAATCTTCGCCTTATCCATTCGCACTTGTCCTCCTCCGACGATGTGCCCCAAGAATGGAACTTCTTCTTGGGCGAAGGCACACTTCTCGCGCTTAACGTACAATTCGTTCTCGCGCAGAACTTGGAAGACCTGCCTTATGTGTTCGACATGCTCTCCCAACGTACGACTATATATAACAATGTCATCTAGGTAAACCACTACGAACCTATCTAGGAAAGGGTGGAGTACCTTGTTCATCATTGTGCAAAAGGTAGCCGGAGTGTTGGTCAAGCCGAACGGCATTACCAGGAACTCATAGGATCCATACCGCGTCACGCAAGCTGTTTTTGGCTCATCCCCTTCAGCGACCCGAACTTGATAGTAGCCCAATCGGAGATCCAGCTTGGTAAACCACTGAGCTCCACCAAGTTGATCGAAGAGATCCGCGATGAGCGGGATCGGGTACTTGTTCTTCACAGTCAGTTTGTTCAGCGCCCAGTAGTCGATGCACATCCGGAGTGACCCATCGTGCTTCTTCTGAAATGGGACCGGTGCAATGAACGGGGCTTTTGATGGCCGTATGTAGCCCGTGTCGAGCAGCTCCTTGAGTTGTCTCCTTAATTCTTCCAATTTAGGCGGCGCCCTGTGGTAGGGCGCCATGGCAGGTGGTCGAGCATCAGGCACCAGCTCGATCCGGTGATCCACCTCTCTCTTGGGTGGTAGCTTCTTCGGCAGCTCCGAAGGCATGACATCCTTGAACGAGTCGAGGACTTGGGCTGCTTCCGTCGGGACTTCTTTCCTTTCACCCTTGTCGTCCTCGACCTTCAAGGCCGCCAGGAAGGTCACTTCACCTTCCTGGCTCCTTTGGTGAGTCGCATGGCCGAAATCATTCTTCGATCATGATGCGACTCACGATGGACCGGAATCACACATTGACAGTTCTTGTCCAACACGCATATACACTCGGCAAAGGGAACTACAACTGCATGGATTCTATCTAGGAATTTGATTCCAACGACAATATCGTAGTCGTCAAGTGGAATTACCTCTAGAGTTTCTTTGCCTCTCCATGATCCGAGTTGTAGCTCCACGTCCCTCGCCACATCGATCGCAGGGACTTCCTTCGAGTTCACCGTCTTGAGCCAACCGGCTCCCTTCTCAACCGCAGGTTAAGTTTCTTTGCGGCTTCCTCCGAGATGAAGATGTCGGATGCTCCCGTGTCCACGAGTGCACTCACCGTGGTCACTCCGATCTTCACGTCCACGAACATTAAGCCTTTAGGCTCCTTCGCATTCTTGGCCTTGATCGTACCAAGGAGTCGCAGCGATCCCAATCGTGCTTCCTCCCTTGGCTCCTCTTCTTTGCAAAGAGCGGCCAACTTGGCCTTGTTCGGGCAATCCTGCGCCATGTGCGGACTGTCGCAAAAGAAGCAACTATACGAGCGTACCCTCCTTTGCCCTCCTCCATTTGGCCCCGCATGAGCCCGATGAGGACCAGCTGGTGGTGGCCTTCGTCCGGTCGCGCGGTTGTATCTCCCCCGATCTCCCCCACTAGTGGCTTTGTCCCTAGGACAAGTGTCTTGTCGGGATGTGGAAGGTGACGCCTTGTACTCCACGAGTGACTCAGCTACGGTCATGGCCGTAGTAAGATCTCCCACGTTGTACCGCTTCAACTCTTGCTTCGTCCATGGTTTGAGACCACCCATGAACTGGTGAAACGCTTCAACTTCATTCATCAAGGGGATTTGGAGTAGCAACTCCGAAAACCGCTTGATGTAGTCGCGCACACCACCCTTCTGCTCGAGACGCTTCAACTCGTCACGAGCTTCCTCCTCCGCATAAGCGGGAAAGTAGTTTCGTCGGAACTCTTCGACGAAACCACCCCAGGTCGCGATAGGATTCCCGCACCTATCATCCGACCGATGACGCCACCACAACAATGCACTATCAGCTAAATACATCGATGCAGTGTTTACCCGTGTTTGGTCGTCGTTGATTCCCATGGCCTGGAAGTACCGCTCCATGTACCACAGAAAGTTGTCCACATCCTTGGCCACCCGTGAGCCCCGGAATTCCTTCGGCTTTGGCGTGTCCACTCGTGGACCTTGCACCGTGATCACTCCGTTCACGCGTGCAGCTTGTGCTTCAGCGAGCTTACTCGTAAGCTCCGCTATCTCCGCGCGCATGGCCGCCATTGTGGCCTCCAAGGGTTCGTACCGTTGTGCGAGTTCCTCCTGTAAGGTCCCCAGCAACTCGTGGCGGAGTTCTCCCATGCCGGTCTTGAGCTCTTGCACATCCGCAAACAGCTCCTCCCTTCCGGCGTCAACTCCGTCCACGGTCTGGGTCAGGTCGTCGACCGATCCTTGGACATCGGTGATGAACAACTCTAGTTTCGCCATCCGCTGTGCAAGATCCCCCGTCGGATCCTTCGAACCACCACGGGACTTCTTCCCCTTGGCACCGCCCTTCTCGGCGTTCCGCCCACGATCAGCACCGTCACCACCCATGGTGATCGCCTCGTCAGATCGTGGGTCAGCCATTGCACTTGTGCTTGGATCACAAATCAGCTCTGATACCACTTGTCATGGGCCGATCGATTCACTTCGATCACACGTAGGCTGACCCGTGCGGCCTTAAGGTTTTACCCCTAAGCAGCCTTTCACACTCGACTCACAAGACTCGTGTATAGAGAGAGAAGCTCTGCTTTTCGTATTGCTTGTGAATGAATTACAATGAAGGGAGGAGACTCCTTTATATACAAGTACAAGGCAAACCGTATCTGTAGATCTCCTTTAGATCTAACGGTGGAGATTGCACCTCCCCAACTACCCATATTTACTCCCAACTACCAGCTACTCGCATTTATAACTTATGCGTACAAATACCGTATCGCCCTTCCCCAAGAGTATTCTAGAAGACTCGAGAATACTCTAAGTCTCGGGATATCGGTCGAGGGTCGGATGTGTCACGCCCGTCCTCAAGAACCCTCTTGGCTTGTCTTTCTCACGGACCGTGACACATACATGAAAGAAATTGATGGACATATGCAGCGACAACCAAAAAGTTGTTTTAGTCTATGCAACCATCCACAAGGATAACAAGGCTCGGCTTCCATCAAGAAAAAATAATTATCCTAAGTTTAAAACAAGTAACAGGGAATATTCTACATCAATATATGTATATAATTTTCATAGATTTGAGGTGTTTAGTATTAAAAGTCAAATCATGAGCTCCACAAGGAATAACCATTGTAGACACGCCCTATAGAATATCTCTCACATTCTTAATCTAAAACCCATTTAGAACTTATCAGAGGCTGCATATTAGTATCTGATAGCTTGGTCAAATGTAATCAGTGCTTGTGCAGAGATATCTATATTGGAAATCTGCCTACTAGATGAATTCACACAGAATGATTGTTCTGTAACTATAAGTAAGGAGAAAATATGGGCCTCCATCTTTCAAGATTCTTGCTTTTAATGCTTTTTATGATCACTTGTGTTTTGTAGATGGGAGAAATATCAACGTGAGGAGGAAGTAGCTCTTGGTTTAAGAAAGCGTGTCAGAAAAGCTATTTCTTACAGAGAAGCATATGCAGCACATCCAATAGAAATGGCCAACGAGGTATTTGATCTAAATTGCCTTCTCTTATGCTGTTAGCGCTGGAAACTTTTGAATAAGAGAAGCGCGTGTCCATTGTTCATTTGGTTAAAAGTCACTTTTATTTATGTACTTCTTCCTAATAACTTCAGCTTTGAGCACTAATTGTTTTTTTGAACAGTGCTGTTTGATATGATGTAGATTTTGGAGAAAATTTAAAAGGTAAACTCGCTCTCCTGGATAATAATTTTCATAGTAACTTGTGTGCAAGACCCAAATTTCTACCACAAAGGATTCAATCCAAAAGAGCAATTACATGACCAGCTTATTTTTGTCACAGCAGTGCATTGTATCTTGGGAAACTCTTCTACTAAATTCATTATGTAATGGCAAGGTTGTTCATGGTGGTATGTTGAGCTTGTAGTTGGAGGAAGTAAAGTTCATGATGGCTGCAAAACCAAGAGTCAGAAAAAAATCAGGAGTGCCCCATATATAAGTGAGTATGGCATTTTCTACTATGACTGAAATATGCACAGTTCACAATATTTTGAAGTCACTAACTTACATTTGTACAAATTTTTTGACAGATTATTGTGAGTACTCTGCTGCTAGCTCAACTTGTTCTAAGGATAAATGGGTATAACTCATTATTTTAGAATTAAAGTTAGTTTTCCCTTTATCTGCCTTCTTTAAATGATTGGATTTTTTCTTTGAAAATTTTGTAGAGGCCGCAGATAATATCATTGTGCATAATATTGATAAAGAATTTCAATTTAGAATTGGCATGACATTTGCTAATGAGGATGAAGCATATAAGACATGCAATGCATATGCAATTTCCAAGGGATTTGGGGGTGAGAAAAGGACAAAAGGCTAACAATAGTAAAGGAATATTATGAATATGCACATTTCTTTGTAATTGTGAATGACACTCTCCACCGATCCCACCTCATGAACAAAGAAATGTTTATAGGACTGTGAAGAGAACTGGATGTGAAGCTTGTATAAAATTCAAAATCGAAAATGGAGTATGGATAGTGGACAAGTTTAAGGATGTTCATAATCACCCTTTCATCGATGATAAACAGAAACATCTCATACGATCATACCGGCACATGACGAATACTAATAAAAGTATTTTGACTTCTATGACTGGAGCTGGTATAAGGGCTACAAAAGCGTATTCCTACCTTAGTGATGAAGCAGGGGGACGGGAAAATATTGGCTTTACTTTGCGTGATTGTCAAAATTTCTTACAATCGAAGAGAAGGAACTTGATTAGTGCGGGTGATTGTCAAACTCTCATTAACCATTTTAATTGCCTACAATCAAATGGAAACAATTTTTCTTATGCATTTCAACTGGATGAAGAACAGAGATTAACCAACTTTTTTTGGTTTGATGGTGTATGAAAGCTAGACTATGAAAGTTTTGGAGATGTAGTGATATTTGATACAACTTATCGTATAAATAAGTACAATATGATATGTGCTCCTTTTGTTGGCTTGAATCATCATTGGAAGAATGTCTTCTTTGGTTGTGCATTTTTATTGGATGAAACAATTGCTTCTTTCATTTGGGCATTTCAATCTTTTTTAGAAGCAATGGGTAACAAAGCAGCCAAGACTATTTTCACCGATCAAGATCATGCCATGGCGAATGCCATTAAGACCGTTCTTCCAAATACTAATCACCGTTTATGTATATGGCATATTGGGAAAAATGCTACGCATCATATTGGGCATCTTCTTGGAAAGTCGAGTTTTCGTGATAAATATTGGCATAAACTTTTATATCATTGTGAATCTGAATTGGAAATGGAGAATGTTTGGAAAGATATGTGTCAAGAATGGAACTTAGGGGACCACAAGTGGTTGAACAACATGTACCGGTTGCGTCATAAATGGTGTCTTGGGTTTTGCCGAGATACTTTTTCTGCAGGAATCATATCTACACAAAGAAGTGAGAGCACAAATAATATCTTCCAAGATATGGCATGTAAGACTATGACCTTGTTTGAATTTGTTGGTCATTATGAGAAACAAGCAGAAAAAATGCGCAACTCTGAAGTTGTTGATGATTTTGAGTGTGCTCGAGGGAAGCCGCAGATTGCAGTTGGAAATAGTGGAATTTTGAAACATGTTGCATATGTATACACACATGTCATTTATAGGAACTTTCAGGATGAGTTATTGCATGTTTTGTCCATGTTTATTTGTAGATCAGAAACTGATGGGCCATTGCACACTTATATTGTGGTAACTAAAAATAGTGAAATGAGACATATTGTTCATTAGTGATTTAACCATTACATGTAGCTACAAGTTATTTGAAATGCGAGGATGGTTGTTTAGGCATACTTTATACATTTTGGCAAATGTTGTAAATGTTAGAAGTATTCTTTCACAATACATTCTGAAGAGGTGGACAAAAGCAGCAAAACAAGGAGTTTATTGTGATGTTGGACAAAGCTCTCATGCTGCGGTAAAGTCTAAAACATTGCGCTTGAAGAGGTTGATGCAATTATCTTTCAGTGTTATGAATATTAGTGCAAATCATGATATTACGGAGGAGCTTGCGACTACAACCTTGCTGCGTCTTCACTCCCATATCACAAACAAAATGCAATCTTTGATGGGTAATGATCATATTAATTTATTGGCAAGAAACGATGAATCTAAAGATGTAGAAAACAATGAAATTTGAATATTTGATCCCCTTCGAAGAAGACCAAAAGGTATACCAAATACTCGGTTGAAGGGTAGCAGTGAAAAGCGAAAGAGAAAAGTGTCTTCATGCATTGGAGGCACTTCACACAAGGTATTATGCTTGTTTAATTTTATAAAATGATTTCATTAGTTAAAAGTATGAAGATTATGATACTCTATTGATCTTCTATGACCTTCATCAAACAATTTTTTGGCTAATTTAGACTACGCAATCTCTGTTAGTAGTTATCTATTATTTTTTGTTCCAATGTTGGAATGAACAACCAAGCTACTAAAGCTGCTCAAAGGCTTCTTCGTATCCTGTAGCGGCATTTTGATGCTTGTCTATCTACATGTTTTTGGACATCATTGTAATATATTCTTAAATATCCAAAGAACATAATTAGAGAAAGTAGGTGCAAACTTTCTTTCATTTGTGTGCCACACATAAAGTGACAGTTTGAACTCTTAAGGAGTAAAATTTGTTCGTCTCTTGGACAACAACCAGCAGAGTTGTTGAAGAAAAACTCAACCTTGGAGGTTCAGGAGTGGTTTCAGAGAAGGTAATGAGTTTTGCTCTTATATATTTGATGTTGCGAGACTGGGTTACTCTTCCACTCACTTTAGTCATGGCTGGGAATTTAACTAGAAACAGATTGCACTGTGTGGCAATTTATTCTTGACACTTTAGTTCATTTTTGTTTGTCTTCTGTGTGGCAGTTTTTTTCCCTCCACTGCTGGCGTTGGGAATTGTGATTTATCGTTTATTGTTTCTAGTTTTAACATAATCATTGTTAATCAGTTGAAACATGGACATCTGTAGAATAGCTGGTTTAAGCATTAAAATGGTATGTTTTAAGTTGAGAAGCAGGTGTGTCTGTGTTCTCAAGTTCTGAGAGTCTAGAACTGCTTAGCCTATGGCTTTGTGAAATAATTTTCCCGTTCATGATGATTATAAGTTCTATAGTAGTGTGATTAGTAGGGTGTCTGTATGCTAATCATTGTCACGTTAATGCAAATGCTTGGCTTCTTTCAACATTTCAAATTTGCTCTTCATTTCCAATCTCTGCACTTTTGGTTGGTAAGCTGTTCTTTTATTGATCATTTGATGTCGTGGTCAGATCTCGAATTCTTTGTATTTAATTGAAGTGTACTTGACAGTTCTTCGCAATTATAGGCACTGATGAGAGATTTAATGTCAAAGGCTAAGGTGCCTCCAAATGTTGGTGGAGAAACCCCAGCCACTGGTAGTCTAGATTCTACCTCTGGACAGGTTGATAAGGAGAAAAAAAGGCTCTTGGATTATGTAAATGATGATACATGCAGTGCCATTCTAGAGACATCTTTCCTAAGGCTGCTCAAGAAAGAAAAAATGGCGTCATCTTCTGCATTTGAGAGGACTTTGAACGGTTGTCTACATTTCCAACGTTTGACTGGGTGGGTGGCAGAACATCTGAAATGTCTGCAGTTGGTCTACTTCCAGCAGCCCTTCAAGTCTGATTTGACTCGAAAAGCATATTCATTAGTGACTCCAACTTCAGGGGATTGATATCAGAGAATAGCTTGTTGGCGCATCCTTCATGGATGGGGCAACTAGGACAAAAGTGGTAAGATTGCTGTCGACTGATGTTATTTGGTGTTTCTTTGGAATGTTTTGTTGTTACCCAAGTCCAGTAAAGGAATTAGTTTCAGTACCAGTGGGGCAGCTTATGGTGTAAAATCTTGCTCAGTGTGTAGTGCTTAGGATTCTGCATGTGCACTTTTATGATGTAAGAAGCTGGGTCGCCCGAATTAACTAAGTATGGTCGAGATATCAGTGTTGATTATAGATAGCTAATCAGGCATTCAAGGATGTCAGCTAAAAAGTTGAACGGTTGTCTTTGATAGTATGCACTGTGATGTATGCAAGAGTAACTTGTGAACTTATATGCAGGAGAATTGTCACTTGTTTCCCGTCATTATGCACTGAGAAGATTTTGTAGTATATGTGCTAGAGGATGTCATACAGTATAATTCACTGTAAAATAGAATGCAGAGTATCCATTAGATCCATTTAAGCTCACGACTGGCAATTGTTATTGTTGTCGCTTAGTTGCTTCAAGGCATATTCATTTCTAGTTGCAGATGCTAGTTGCTGATGCACTCTACAGTGAATCAAAGTATAGCCTTTTGGTTTCATGCATTTTGATTTGTGCCTTCTCTTGTTACTTGCTTGTAGTATCAATTTTGCCAGCAATTCAAATCCTTGTTCAAGATGCAGAGTAAATCTACAATGCAAGTCGAGGAGATGATCATGTTTCCTTGTCCAGGATATCCATTACTGTAGGTTGTCAGAAAAAGAACCATAGATATGTTCATTTAGGGACTGATAGCATATCCACACTGTTTGCATTCCTAGTTGTAATTCCTTTCTCTGCTTGCAGTATTAAATTTGGCAGCAAATAAAATTCTCTTTAAGGATATAGTCCCATGTAAGTCTGGGAATTAATTATGTTTTCTTGTCCAAGATATTGCTAACTTGTATCTTGTGTCAGAAGATCCACAGAAACATTGATGTAGGGACTGTAGATTAACTTAGCATGTCCACACTGTATGTGCTTCCTAAATTGTAGATCCTTTGGCAAGAAACTTATCATTGTACTACTTTTGTCAAATAATCACAAACATAAATGTCAAGGCCTGTTTGGGGTGGCTGTGAGTTTCAGCTTGCCTTTCTGGTTTTAGCTGTGGGTTTTGAGTTTTTGGCTTTAGCTTTGACTTTAAAGAAATGAAGTTGGTAGAAGACATAACTTCTAACTTGAAAGTGACTGGCTCATTTTGAGAATTTAATAGTACTGAACGCTGAACCTTAAATCATAGATGTTTTGATTCTTGGATAATTTTACTTCTAAAATGAAGCATATAATAACTTTTAGTGACCAAAAGCCATAATACCTGATGTGCAGTCCCTATCATTCCCCCCCCCCCGGTGCAAACAAAAAAAACAAAAAAAAACGAAAACACACACAAAAGACAGTTGAGATATACGCCTCATTAGTTAATATTAATGCCTATCATCAACCCGGTAAATAGTTTACCTTATAATTCTAATTTAAATTAGATGATTGCTATATGTTTTGGGCTTATTGCTGTTGAGAATATATGTGGCCTCTCTGAGTCAAGAAATCAAAGCAATTCATCCAACTGTCTTTTTTCTTGGCCCCGATGTGCGACTGAAGTTCTTAGGTGTCAAAGCTGGGAAAAAGGCAGCAGCAGAAGTATTTGCTCATCAGAAATGGGTTCTGCCTGTACTCAATGAGGCCAGGTATCTTACTAGAACAAGCTTGTCTAAGATGGAAACTATCAGCTCTTAAGGAACGGGGAACACTTAAAGGAACTGTTGAGTGGGGTGGTGGAAACATGGACAAGAAGAAAAGCAAGCTCGTAGGCATTGCAGATGATGGACAGAAAGAGATCCGCATTGAAAGGACAGATGAATTTGGCTGAATAGTAAGTTTTCAACGAAAAAAGGATATTAATCATAAAGCCATGTAATACTAAATTGTCCATTATAATTTCTTTTGCGTCTGACAAAGAAACACCAATTCATTACTTTGATGTTTTTATGCCAATCTTCTTGTTTTGAATGTTTTGCAACAGTTAACCCCAAAGGAAGCTTTCCGATTGCTTTCCCATAAATTTCATGGAAAAGGGCCTGGCAAAATGAAGCAAGAGAAGCGCATGAAGCAATACCAAGAAGAATTGAAGTTGAAGCAGATGAAGAATTCAGACACGCCTTCTTTGTTTGCAGAGAGGATGAGGGAAGCTCAAGCTCAAATGAAGACACCTTATCTTGTGCTTAGTGGTCATGTTAAGCCTGGGTATGTTTTCCTCTGTTAAAAAATCAAGTTACTAGTTCTTTATTCATTGGCATTTAAGTACATAGCATTTTAGATTAATCTGACTTTATAAGATGTCAATGTGGAGTGTCTTGTTCCATGACCAAAGTGCTTGACTGTCTTTTCGCTTTGCTGCTTCAAATTTTCTATTTATCCCAAATCCCTTGGAGCCTCGGCTCTGCTGAGGAGATGTTTCTGTTTGCTAATGTATAGCTCCATGGATCACTGCCTGGATGACTCTATCCAGACTATATTTCCCAAGTTTGGATTTACTATTACTCTTATTTTATTGCAAAAAGGAAATTGGTCTGTGTTTGTTTGCACCATAATTGTTGACGCAAATTATCAAGATGCATCTCAGGTGCAAGGTTTTCTATGTATGCGGCACCACCAGGCTATCTTTTTAACACCACTTGGAATAATTTCTGAGTACTTGTGTCCATCAGATCATTTTTGTAATTCTGCTTCCAGAAGCATTTTAGACTAAGGTTACTAGACTTTTAGAAGAAAAGCAAGGTCTTAGGCATCACGATTTTAGTGATCTTTTTATCAAGCTGGGTTTTGTCAAAATGGTTGTAGGGCTTCTCTCTTCTCCTTTTGTTTTCTTTTACTAAGGAATCTTTTTGTCCTGACTTTTAAGGCACCTGCCCTTGGTTCATACTTCATAAGTTCTGATGTTCGGCTGTATTCTAGGTTGAGCATTTCTTTGATATAAAGCAGAAGCCTAAGCCTACTAACTTGGGAGCACCAAAGAAGCTGAAAACTTGAAGTGTTATTGACAGGTCTTCTATTATTTGTTGAGTTCGAGCAAACTTACTATTGGGGCTAGAAGTAACTTTAGGCTCTGGGTGTCGATTGTAGCTCCACATTACATTATCCTATATACCTTTTAGCTTTATCAACTATGAAGATCAAAATATAGATGCTCTTGTTGCTTTTGATGATGTACTTAGACCTGTAATGCCAACAAGACAGGCGGCAATTTTTGAGAATTCTTTGTTGCCCGATAATTGAATGGCACCTTTATTAGTGATCTTCTTCATTGTTACTATTCCTAGAGATGGTTGTACAGATTATGTGATTCGCAGGTGGCTATTTC